>CAMZMU010000109.1:20185187-20283487 GCA_947311845.1 Poa pratensis
CGAACTCTCGGGGAATCTGAAGTGGTAGATTTATCTTCTTATCCTTCTTTTGGTTACCTACAAAGACAAGGTTAGATGTTTTGGTCCTCAACCTCACCTGTGGTTGTCAAGCACAAGGTTGTAAGAATGATATCAGGATTAGTTATGCAATGCAAACAAAGAAATAAATATGCATGATGGTGGATGCAATGGTAAATGATATTTTTTGGTTTTTGAATGATGTATGCAAGTGAAAGTATTTTTGTATTTTCAGATTTAGTGATGGCTGAAAATAAAAAAGTGGTATATGGTGTTGGAAAGGTGTTTCTTATGATTAATAAATGGACTGGGGTTCATGGTTTCACAAATGCACTCTCTCTTTATAAGTGGTAGGACAATGGAACAACACGAGCAGTTAAACATATGAGATTGCAACACAGGGTTTTGAATAACAAGTTACTTAATATATGGGCATCACGTCTAACTAGAGATCTTTTGGTTATTAACCTTTATACTCCACCAAGATGCGAGACTAAATCATAACACCTCAGTAATTAAGAAAACTCAGAGTATAGCATTAAGTACATGACATGAAGTGAAAATAAGAACATGCTAGATCTAGTCATGGAGTAGTGGCAATGGTCACGCCCACACCCCGGTAGCATGGTATTTTAGTTTATACCTAGTGAGGTAACAAAGTAAGGACAGATACCAAAGTGGATCGCAGAACTTTCTCTCACGTTCCTGCACTAGCCACCACCCGTTATTCCAACTAATGCACACGTTCCCCACACCACCTCTCATAAACATGCTTGATCAAAAACAGTAGACAAGAACGGGGTACATAATATGCATCTATACTCATACTGAAACAAACATTGCAATCTCATACATATATTAACTCATAAAGATCCACACAATGGTATTACAACGGTGACCGTAATCATGTTTCGCAGCTCCATACGGTGCTAATTAGTGAAGCCTCAAGAGAGGAGAGATACATAAGTTACTTCCACAAACCCATAGTCAGAGGTGGACTACTCCCCTCTTCATCATGGAGACGGTGGAGAAGTCGATGGAGAAGATGGAGACCACACCGGCAGCGCCCCGCCGGAGTTTTCCCCCTCCAATCTGCAGCTCCTGATCTCCGTTTCATGTTTCTGTGTTTGTGCGGCGCTCCTTCCAGAGAACGTCGGGGGACCTTTTTTATAGGCGTTTTTAGGTCAAGACGATGTCGGTGGAGAAAAGATCGAAGGCAACGGAGCCACGAGGGCCAAACGGGTGGGTCCCACGCGGCTACAGTACCTGGCCGCGTGGGCCACCCCGTTTTGGTCCTCGGACCTCCGTTTGTTCGCTTCCTTCGCCCACAGGTCTTCTTCCTTCCAAATATTGACGCCCGTAAATTTCCAGGTGATTTCGTTGACGTTTGGGTCCCTGAAACATTAAAATAAGAAAACGGAGTTTTCTGCCTGTGCAGGGTTAATTCCATAAAAATAGGAAATAAATGAATATTCCCAAAAATCATTATAAAACATTGATATAACCCTTATATGATGCAAATATGATTGGAATATAAGCAATTAAAGTGCAAAGTTCATGTATGCATTTTACATGCATCAACATCCCCAAGCTTAATCCATGCTCGTCCTCGAGTATGAAGATGATAAAACTAACATGGACTTTGCAATTTAATACTTAACAATGAATATCAAAGATGATTATTATTGCTACATATAGTCAAATGATTCATTCTTCAAAGGAGTAGCAATATGCAATAGTTTATGAAGTGATATCAAGTATTCAACAAGGATGTTCACTTGATAGTTCACAAAGTGTAACATGGTAGCAAGTAATATGGAACACATGTATGCATAATGAGAGTAGAACATCCTACAATGGTCATAGAGTGTAGATGAAATCTGAATATGATAGGTGTACACTTTGGAAAGATGTATATGTGAGTAGAGGTAAAGGCATGCATAAGTTTCATCCAACTTCCAAACTTCTACTTAAGTTAATGATTGCAATAAGGTATTCATTGGTGTCAAGCTCTCATTGCCCCTATCATAGCATCTTGAATGATTAAGGTTAAAGTGAAAGCAAATATTAGTAGTGTGCTTGATAAAGAATGGGTTGAATGTCTCATGCCCTTGAATACAAGTACTTACACCATGTGTTACTCAACTTGGGAAACAAAGCAAGTTCAATTAAATATCATTGTAAGCATAATAGTATCATCAAGAGCGTCAACTGGGGTACCTCTTGTCCCAAGATATGGAACAAGCCCATATCAAAATGACAAGACAAACAAACAAAATGAACAATCTCAACACCCTTTTTATTTACCATTTGGATAGTTTTTTATTGCAAGGTGTATCACAGAGGTTCACCATAGTATGTAAGTAAATTTCCACCATGAATGATGCATGGCTTAGATTAGCGGCCCAGGCATCTCTCTAACCATTTACACAAACTCATTTAAACTCACTCTATTTCCATATTTATTTCAACATGATAAGCATCCATAGACAAAAGCACATGATATCAACTAAATGAGATGAAGAGCGTGTTGAAAGCTTGCCATGTGACAGCACATATGGGCTAACTTCCAACCCAAAACATTCATCAAGCCCAAACATCATAATCTTAATCACAATGGGTCAAGTTTTATTATGCAAATAAAAGAACATTGTGCATCAAGTTCGTGAGAGCTATATAACCAATTTTTTCCATTGCAATCAATAACATAAACATTTTCATTCAGAGGTAAGATAACACAAACAACATGTTAAACATACTCGGAATAGCATAAAGCCAATAGGTAGATATGGTGGACTCACTGGATAACTTTGGTTGAAGGTGTTGAAACAAGTTTTTGCTTGTTGGAGTTTTTGGTCTAGCAAAAGGGAGAAAGTTGACCATCTAGATGCATGCATGAGTGTCCATAGAACTAACTAATCCATGTTAAACCAGTAAATAACAATCAGCAAAAACTGAATAAGTGATAGCTCTACAAAAAGAATTTGCAAACTATTACTCATAAACAAGCTCATGAATCATGCAACTATATGTATCATTAAAAATCAAGTCAAACATCCCTTTTCCCAATCTTATAAAACCATCCAACATATTTCAACCCATATTTCCAGTAGCTCTCTCATATATAAATGATAGTGTGGTGGTCTCTCAAGACTCAAACAAAAACAAAAAACGACGCTCCAAGTTTATGCGATAAAGTGTTTCGATCGAAAAACAGAAGTTGGACGTGTGCAAACCGAGAGTGTGTAGGTCCAGCGGGGTTGTCTTCACATCCCCAAGCTTATAGTCTTCACCATGCTTGGGTAGCTCTTGGTGCATCTCCTCCAATCCCTGTGAAAAAACTTCAAAACACGTTTCTCCCATCTCTTTTCTGTGGGGTGCATTATAGTGATAAACAAATAGGTTCCTTGCTGCATATAATCCTTGAACAAAAATTCATATGACATGTCCAGAAAGTGTATAATGTTGTATGCCTACTCATAAACTCAATTGGATTAAAAAGATTCAACTTAAAAGATCAAGGCATGCATCAAACAAAATGGGACAGAATCTGTCCAGAAAAACAGCAGCAGCAAAACGTATTTTTCTACCCTACCAAACTTTCTCGAAAAATTCTGAAAAAATTCATGCATACAGAGGATGAAAAGTTGCAACTACAGTTCAAATATGAGCTCATTCGGAGTTACAGAATAAGAATTAAAAATCATACCGTGCACTGACTCGTGCAGGAATAAAATCTCCGAACGCTATAAGCAACTTTTTCAAACCAAAAAGGGTAAAACTTGGCACTTTATTGAAAACTCCAGAACCTAAACTATAAACAAAGTCTCTTGGTACAGCAAGAGGACACAAAGAAAATCACACATAAAAATAACCGGGTTGCCTCCGCAAAGCGCTTTCTTTATAGCCATATAGCTAGGGTTCTTACTTGTTGTTTTATTGTGGACGAAGCTCATGAGGGAGCTTGAACTTTGGTGGTTCCCTCTTCCTTGGAAAGTGTTCCATGCACTTCTTGTGTGGAAACTGAAACTTTACATTCCCTTCCTTTGAATCAATGATAGCACCTGTGGTACGAAGAAAAGGTCTTCCAAGAATAATAGGACTAGAGGTTTTACTCCCCATGTCCATGATTAGAAAATCCACAGGCACAAAAGTCATATGTAACTCTACCATAACATCACTTACTTTTCCCAAAGCATGTTTAATAGAGTCATCAGCAAGTGCTAGTTCAATAGAGCATTTTTCAAGATTTTTCAATTCAAGCACTTCATATAGTTCTTTAGATAAAACAGAGACACTAGATCCTAGATCAAGTATGGCATGGTGTGTCTCTTTTCCAATAGTTACTAGTATTTTAGGTATCCACATATCTCCAAGCTTAGGTGGTATCATAGCCTCTTGGTTGTACCTAGCAATCTTTTCTTTCAAGACATGATTAGCAATATAAGAACCAAAACCTGCTTAGTTAGTGTTGATGGAAGGATCACTTGCAAATTTTTGTAAGATAGATATTAATTCATGCAAGCTACAATTTTCTAAATCAAGCAAAGGATCCTTGACTTCATTAAGCATTTTAACTTCCTCAACTCTCTTTTCCAACTCAATCAGCATAAGAGATTCATCATGTTCAGTTTGTTTAGCTTCTTCTTTTAAACTACCAAGTTGAGACATGAGTGGCAACAAATATTCAGGGTAGTTCAATAATTCATCAAGAGTTTCCTCCAAAGTAAGAGGAACATTTTCAGCAATGTTAACAGAATTCATTCCAACCACAGGTGATGCTTGTGGTTTCCTGCAGACATACTCAATAAAGTGGCTTGATTGTCAGCTAGTTTAGACAAAGCTTTGTCTAGTCCTGCAGCTTGGAGTTGTAAGCCTTTAATATCAGAACTAATAGAAGTGATGTCTACGTGTGCTTCTATTCTTGTAGACAGTGTTGGGCTCCAAGAGCAGAGGTTTGTAGAACAGCAGCAAGTTTCCCTTAAGTGAATCACCAAGGTTTATCGAACTCAGGGAGGTAGAGGTCAAAAATATTCCTCTCAAGCAACCCTGCAATTAAGATACAAGAAGTCTCTTGTGTCCCCAACACACCAATACACTTGTCAGATGTAAAGGTGCACTAGTTCGGCGAAGAGATAGTGAAATACAAGTGATAGGGATGATTATAAGTAGTAATTGCAATCTGGAATAAAATGGCAGCAAGCAAACATGTAGCAGAACTTGTTGTAAACGGTGTTTCAATGCTTAGAAACAAGACCTAGGGATCATACTTTCACTAGTGGACACTCTCAACAATGATCTCATAACTGAATAAATAAAAGCTACTATTAAACACTCTCTTGTTGGATAACAAACACCATTCATTGTGTAGGGCTACAAAAGCACACCTCAAGCCGGAGTAAACAAGCGCCACAACGTCATAAAGGAATCACACACGATGTGCACACTGTCACCGTCACACCGTGGAGAGTACCGGAGTTCATATTAAAGTAACCTATAGAGTGCATAATAGATAAAGAGTAACATCTACATATTCAACTAGATTAGCACAACTGAACACAAGTAAATACTGCTCGGGATTATTCTCCTTCTTGATAACACAAGAGTACTACGTGTAGGGCTGCAAAAGCACTCCTCAAAGTCTGAGTAAACAAACACCACAGTTCCAAGAATAAGCCATGATAAATATCTAAATTATTCATAGAGTCACACAAGTACCCACACTGTCACCTTGATACTGTGTTGTCACAACGACTCCAGAAACTAGACAAAATCACTTGAGTAGCATAAACATTATTAATGTATCAGCGATACTAGCAATACACATGATCACATAAAGATCACACCATGTGAGAGAGAGATGAACCACATAGCTACGGTAGAGCCCTCAGCCTCGGGGGAGAACTACTCCCTCCTCATCATGGGAGTCAGCAGCGGCGATGAAGATGGCGGTGGTGTCGATGGAGATGACTCCGGGGGCAATTCCCCGTCCCGGCAGCGTGCCGGAATAGAGATTCTGTCCCCCGAAACTTGTCGTCGATGGCGGCGGCGCTGCGGAACTCTTCTGGAAATATGACTTGGTATTTAGGGTTTTCGCATCTGAGGCAATATATAGGCGAAGGGGTAACGTCGGTGGAGGCTCGAGGGGCCCACACCATAGGGCGGCGCGGCAAGGGGGCCCACCGCGCCGAGGTGTGGTTTGGCCACCTCGGCGCCCTCCTTCGTCTCTCCTTCGGACTCCGTGACGGTGCTGGAAAAATACGGACGTGGCCTTTTGTTTCGTGCAATTCCGAGAATATTCGCAGAAGTACTTTTCTGAAACCAAAACAGCAGAAAACAGGGAACTGGCACTGTGGCATCTTGTTAATAGGTTAGTCCCAGAAAATGCATAAAAGTGATATGAAGTGTATATAAAACATGTAGCAAATGGTATAATATAAGCATGGAACATCAGAAATTATGGATACGTTGGAGACTGGTGGCTCTAGGTTAATAGTGCCAGAAACAATGCTTGTACGTCACACGTCAGTTGGGAACCCCAAGAGGAAGGTATGATGAGTGCAGCAGTAAGTTTTCCCTCAGTATGAAACCAAGGTTTAATCGACCAGTAGGAAAACGAGGTTTGCTTCGAAGGTGTTGGTGAGGAGTGTAGTGCGGCGCAACACCAGGGATTCCGGTGCCAACGTGGAACCTGCACAACACAATCAAATTACTTTGCCCCAACTTAACAGTGAGGTTGTCAATCTCACCGGCTTGCTGAAAACAAAGGGTTAAACGTATCGAATGGAAATGATGTTTGTTTGCATAAAACAGTAGAGAACAATGATTGCAGTAGATTGTATTTCAGATGTAAAAGAATGGACCGGGGTCCACAGTTCACTAGTGGTGTCTCTCCAATAAGATAACTAACATGCTGGGTAAACAAATTACAGCTGGGCAATTGACAATTGATAAGTGCATATAACATGCATGTGTGAGCTGTGGTGTCTACTATGAGATTCATTTGGGCATTACGACAAAGTACATAGACCGCTATCCAGCATGCATCTATGCCTAAATAGTCCACTTTCCGGTTAACATCCGTACCCCTTCCAGTATTAAGTTGCAAGCAACAGACAATTGCATTAAGTAATGTGCGTAATGTAAACAATACATTCATCCTTGAATAAAGCATTGCTGTTTTACCCCTAGTGGCAACAACACATCTACAACCTTAGAACTTGCTGTCACTATCCCAGGTTAAATAGAGGTTGAACCCAACTATCATGCATAAATACCCCCTCTTGGAGTTACAAGTATTCACGTGGCCAAGGCTTCAACAAGTAACGGAGAGCATGCAAGATCACAAATGACATAGACATGATAATATAATATTCAGCTCCACATAGGTATCAATATAAGTCAGATCCCAGCAAACACAACATGTAGCATTACAATAAGATGATCTTGATCATGATAGGCAGCTCACAAGATCTAAACATGATGGCACAAGTGGAGAAGACAACCATCTAGCTACTGCTATGGACCCATAGTCCAAGGATGAACTACTCACGCATCACTCCGGAGGCGGGCATGGCGATGTAGAGCCCTCCGGTGATGATTCCCCTCTCCGGCAGGGTGCCGGGAAGAGCTTCAGAACCCCCCGAGTTAGGGTTGACGACGGCGGCGGCAGCGAATATGTTCTGGATGAAAGGCTCGGTGTTTTAGGGTTTTCGCGTCTCGGGGAATAAATAGGCGAAGGGGCGATGTCGGCGGACCCCCGAGGGGCCCAAACCACCTGGCGCGGCTGGGCCCACTGCCGCGCCTGGTGGTTTGGCCACCTCGTGGCTCTTCGTCTCTCCTTCGGACTCCGTGTACGTGCTGGAAAAATAGGGACTGGCCTTTTGTTTCGTGCAATTCCGAGAATATTTCCAGAAGTAACTTTCTGAAACCAAAAACAGCAGAAAACAGGGAACTGGCACTGTGGCATCTTGTTAATAGGTTAGTCCCAGAAAATGCATAAAAGTGATACGAAGTGTATATAAAACATGTAGCAAATGGTATAATATAAGCATGGAACAGCAGAAATTATGGATACGTTGGAGACGTATCAAGCATCCCCAAGCTTAGTTCTACTCGTCCTCGAGTAGGTAAAACGATAACAACAAATAATTTCTGAGGAGACATGCTTTCACACAATCTTGATCAATATATTGCAAGGCTCATGTCATGAATGAAGTGACTCAAAGCAATGATCTATAGTTTGCTAACAAATAGATAAAGAGTAAACAATGAATCATATAAGCAAAAACTTTTCATGAATAGTACTTTCAAGACAAGCATCAAAAAGTTTTGCATAAGAGGTAACTCATAAAGCAATAGATTCAAAGTAAAAGGCATTGAAGCAACACAAAGGATGATTAAGTTTCAGCATTTGCTTTCAACTTGTAACATGTATATCTCATGGATAGTTGTCAACATAAAGCAATATAACAAGTGCAATAAGTAAATATGTAAGAATCAATGCACACAAAGTTGACACAAGTGTTTGCTTCTAAGATAGAAAGGAGTAGGTAAACTGACTCAACATAAAGTAAAAGATAGGCCCTTCGCAGAGGGAAGCAGGGATTAAATCATGTGCTAGAGCTTTTTAAGTTTTCGAAAGCATATAGAGAGCACAAAATAAGTATTTGAGAGGTGTTTGTTGTTGTCAACGAATGGTAGTGGGCACTCTAACCCCCTTGTCAACCAGACTTTCAAAGAGCGGCTCCCATGAAGGACGTTATTCTACCAGCAAGGTAGATCATCCCTCTTCTCTTTTGTTTACACATGTATTTTAGTTTCTTTATAGATGACACTCCTCCCAACCTTTTGCTTACACAAGCCATGGCTAACCGAATCCTCGGGTGCCTTCCAACATTCACATACCATGGAGGAGTGTCTATTGCAAAATTAAGTTGCTTACTGATAAATCAGGGCAAAACATGTGAAGAGAATTATTAATGAAAGTTGTAATTAATTGGGGCTGGGCACCCCGTTGCCAGCTCTTTTTGCAAATTATTGGATAAGCGGATGTATATGCCACTAGTCCATTGGTGAAAGTCTGTCAGAAGTAAATGACAAGATTGAAAGATAAAACACCACATACTTCCTCATGAGCTATAAAACATTGACACAAATAAGGAGTAATAAAGTTTTGAATAGTTTAAAGGTAGCACATGAAATATTTACTTGGAATGGCAGGAAATACCACATAGTAGGTAGGTATGGTGGACACAAATGGCATGGGTTTTGGCTCAAGTTTTGGATGCACGAGAAGCATTCCCTCTCAGTACAGAGTTTAGGCTAGCAAGGTTGTTTGAAGCAAACACAAGTATAAACCGGTACAGCAAGAATCACATAAAAACATATTGCAAGTATTATAAGACTCTACACTGTCTTCCTTGTTGCTCAAACATTTTACCAGAAAATATCTAGACCTTAGAGAGAACAAATATGCATCCCAAGTCTCAACAAGCTCTACGGTAGTTCTCCACTACTAGGCTTTAACTACATGATGCAAGAGCTTAAACATGATCTACTTGAGAGCTCAAAACAATTGCAAAGCATCAAATCAAAACAAGACAATGATCTACAAGAATGCATATGTCTTTTCCAATACCAACTACTACATGTAGCATTTTCTTTCTTCCAAACAAACACCAATAATTTATTAAACATAAACTCTCCAAATGATAATATAATGCAGCAAGAGAGTATTTATAAACAAGTGCTAACAGCTCGAAGAGATGCATGAAAAACAGGAGCTAAAAGCACTGCAGTAGCTAGTTAAGAATACTCAACAAATATAAGTGAAGAACATGAGTATTCACATGAAAAAGCGGAGCGTGTCTCTCTCCCACACAAGGATTGCTAGGATCCGAATTTATTCAAACAAAAACAAAAATAAAAACACACAGACGCTCCAAGTAAAGCGCATAAGATGTGAAAGAATTAAAATATAGTTTCACTAGAGATGACCTGATAAGTTTGTTGATGAAGAAGGGGATGCCTTGGGCATCCCCAAGCTTAGACGCTTGAGTCTCTCTGAATATGGTTGGGATGAACCACGGGGGCATCCCCAAGCTTAGGCTTTTCACTCTTCTTGATCACATAATATCACCCTTCTCGCTTGATCCTTGAAAACTTCCTTCACACCAAACTCAAGACAGTTCTCATTAGAGGGTTAGTGCATAATCAAAAATTCTCATATTCTGTAATGATACAATCAATCCCAAAGCTTCTGGACATTAGCTACAGCCACCAATGCTTTGTGGAGCAAAGAAATCCACACAAACACAGTAAAAGAGCGAATGCAAAACAAAAGGCAGAATCTGTCAAAAACAGAACAGTCTGGAATGACGAATTTTTTCGAGGCACTTAAGTTGCTCAGATGGATCTGGCCTAAAATAATGAAAGTTGCGTACATATCTCAGGAATATGCGTGATTTTTCTCAGAATTTTTTGAATTTTCTACAGGGAGATAAGCTCAAATCCGTGACAGCTAAAAATCTGTCACTGCGCAGAAATCCAAATCTTGCATCAACTTTCAATATAGAACTTTACTTGGCACAACATTGCGATAAAATAAAGATACAAAGGAGTTGCTACAGAAGTAACAAAATCCTTGACTCAAAGAAAACAAAAATAACAGCAAATAAAAACGATGGGTTGTCTCCCATAAGCGCTTTTCTTTAACGCCTTTCAGCTAGGCGCAGAAAGTGAAAATCAAGTGTTGTCAAGAGAAGAAGCATCAACATCATAACTTGCTCTAACAATAGAGTCAAAAGGTAACTTCATTCTCTTCCTAGGGAAGTGTTCCATACCTTTCTTGAGAGGAAATTGGTACCTTATATTACCTTCTTTCATATCAATGATGGCACCAACAGTTCGAAGAAAAGGTCTTCCCAAAACAATAGGACAAGATGCATTGCATTCAATATCCATAACAATAAAATCAACGGGGACAAGGTTATTTTTACCGTAATAAAAACATCATTAACTCGCCCCAAAGGTTTCTTCATAGCATTATCAGCGAGAAAAACATCCAAATAACAATGTTCCAAAGGTGGCAAATCAAGAATATCATAAAGCTTCTTGGGCAAAACTGAAACACTTGCACCAAGATCACACAAGGCATTGCAATAAAAATCATTCACCTTTACCTTAATGATGGGTTCCCAACCATCTTCTAATTTCCTAGGAATAGAAGCTTTAAGTTTCAACTTCTCCTCCCTAGCTTGCAAAAGAGCATTTGTAATATGCTTTGTAAAAGCCAAATTAATAGTGCTAGCATTGGGACTTCTAGCTAATTTTTGCAAGAACATAATAACTTCAGAGATGTTACAATCATCAAAATCAAAATCATTATTGTCAATGGTGGTGGAACCATTGTCTCCAATAGTTTGAAAAATTTCAGCACTTTTATCAGAAAAAGTTTCAGCAGTTTTAGGCAATTTCAAACGCTTTGCAGAAGTAGTAGAGACATTACAACACCAATAACATTACCATCAATAGTAGGAGGTTTACTAGCATGTGAAACATTAGCATTACTAGTGGTGGTGATAGTACAAACTCTAACTATACTATTCTCTTTTTCAAGTTCTTCCTCTTTTTCCCACCTAGCATGCAATTCAGCCAACATCCTAATATTATTATCAATTCGAACTTGGATGGCATTTGCTGTAGCAAATGACTTAATATCTTTAACTTCATTAGGCATAACTTTCAGTTTTAGAATTTCAACATCATGAGCAAGACTATCAACTTTAGAGACAAGATCATCAATTTTTTCAAACTTTTCCTCAACAGTTTTATTGAAAGCTTTTTGTGTGCTAATAAATTCTTTAAGCATAGCTTCAAGATCAGAGGACACACTTCTATTGTTGCTGTAGGAATTACCATAAGAATTGCCATAACCATTTGAAGGATAAGGCTTATAATTGTTGCTACCAAAATTATTCCTATAAGCATTGTTGTTGAAGTTGTTGTTTTTAATGAAGTTTACATCAACATGCTCTTCTTGAGCAACCAATGAAGCTAAAGGAACATTATTAGGATCAACATGAGATCTACCATTCACAAGCATAGACATAATAGCATCAATCTTATCACTCAAAGAGGAGGTTTCTTCAACAGAATTTACCTTCTTACCTTGAGGAGCTCTTTCGGTGTGCCATTCGGAATAGTTGATCATCATATCATCAAGTAGCTTTGTTGCTGCACCTAAAGTGATGGACATAAAGGTTCCTCCAGAGGCTGAATCCAATAAGTTCCTTGAGGAAAAATTTAATCCTGCATAAAAGGTTTGGATGATCATCCAAGTAGTCAGTCCATGAGTGGGACAATTCTTCACCAAAGATTTCATTCTTTCCCAAGCTTGAGCAACATGTTCATTATCAAGTTGTTTAAAATTCATAATGCTACTTCTCAAGGATATAATCTTAGCAGGAGGATAATATTTCCCTATGAAAGCATCTTTGCATTTTGTCCAAGAATCAATACTATTTCTAGGCAAAGAAAGCAACCATTCTTTAGCTCTTCCTCTCAAGGAGAAAGGAAAAAGTTTCAGTTTTATAATATCCCCATCCATATCCTTATACTTTTGCATTTCACAAAGTTCAACAAAGTTATTAAGATGGGCAGCAGCATCATCAGTACTAACACCAGAAAATTGCTCTTTCATAACAAGATTTAATAGAGCAGGTTTAATTTCATAAAATTCTGCTGTAGAAGCAGGTGGAGCAATAGGAGTGCATATGAAATCATTGTTGTTTGTGCTAGTGAAGTCACACAACTTAGTGTTCTCAGGAGTATCATTTTGAAAAACAAAATAAACTGAATTAAACAAGTAACTAATTTTTTTGTGTTTTTGATATAGAGAAAGCAAACATATGGGGGTTTATTATAAGAGTTATAATTGTTGTTACCATACCATTATTACCATAGTTCCTAATGAAGTTGACATCAATATTTTCAGAATTGTTTCCAACTAGTTCTTGCAAAGGAACATTTTCAACACTAGGTTTATTAAGCAAAGCAAGAATAGTATCCATCTTAGATGACAAATCATTAGTTTCTTCAATAGAGTTCACTTTCTTAGAAGGATTAGGTGCCCTATCAGTATGCCATTGACTATAGTTTTGCAAAATGCTTTCCAATATATTTTTAGCTTCTACTATAGTCTTACTCATAAAAGCACCTCCAGCAGCAGAATCAAGTATGTTTCTAGACATGTAGTTTAAACCATTGTAGAAAGAGTGTAATATGGTCCATTCATTAACTCCATGTGAGGGACAAGTTCTAAGCATAAGTTTTATCCTATACCAAGCCATAGCAACATGTTCATTTTCATTTTGCCTAAAAGAAAGGATGTTGTTTCTATTTTGCAAAATTTTAACAGGGGGATAATATTTCTTAATGAAGCTTATTTTAGATCATCCCAAGAATTAATACTACCAGATAGCAAGGAATGCAACCACTCTTTAGCTTTTCCTCTAAGTGAAAAAGGAAATAACTTCAGTTTTAGGATATCACTTTCCACATTTTTAAACTTTTGCATGTCACATATTTCAACAAAGTCATGAAGATGCATAGAGGCATCCTCCATAGCACTACCACCAAATGTTCCCTTGTTATCAAGTTCAACAAACTAGGACTTACTTCATAACATCAGCTTTAATCTCAGGTGTGGCAATAGCTCTCGTGATAAATTGATCATTAGGAGTGTTTGTGTAGTCACACAACTTAGTTCTTTCTCCCATTTTAGCAAGTTTTTTTGGTATTTTTAATTTTTTTATGCAAAACTGAAATAAATATGATATGATATGCAATGACACTAACAAAACAAATAAATTGCTTTGTAAGTAAAGATGGATAAGATGGTGCTCACGTAGGTGCAACCTCCCCAAGCTTAGGTGTTAGCACAAGTTGGTGACGTTGACTTTGTTGTGAGATGAATGCGATGATGCACACCCTTGGATAAATCTCTCAGCTACGATTCCCCGGCAACGGCGCCAGAAAACGTCTTGATGATCCCGAAGAGCAAGGCTTTGATACCTGCAAAAGTAAACGGGATTAGGTTGAGACTCCAAGTGCAGAGTGTATAGTAAGTGGAAGACAGTTTTCCCCATGAGGGGTGACTCGAGGGTTTAATATCGAACTCTCGGGGAATCTGAAGTGGTAGATTTATCTTCTTATCCTTCTTTTGGTTACCTACAAAACAAGGTTAGATGTTTTGGTCCTCAACCTCACCTGTGGTTGTCAAGCACAAGGTGTAAGAATGATATCAGGATAGTTATGCAATGCAAACAAGAAATAAATATGCAATGATGGTGGATGCAATGGTAAATGATATTTTTGGGTTTTTGAATGATGTATGCAAGATGAAAAGTATTTTTGTATTTTCGGATTTAGTGATGGCTGAAAATAAAAAGTGGTATATGGTGTTGGAAAGGTGTTTCTTATGATAAAAAATGGACTGGGGTTCATGGTTTCACAAATGCACTCTCTCTTTATAAAGTGGTAGACAATGGAACACACACAGTTAACATATGAGATTGCAACACAGGGTTTGATAACAAGTTACTTAGATATATGGGCATCACGTCCTAACATAGAGATCTTTTGGTTATTAACCTCTCTTATACTCCACCAAGATGCGAACTAAATCATAACAGCTCAGTAATTAAGATAACTCAGAGTATAGCATTAAGTATCATGACATGAAGTGAAAATAAGAACATGCTAGATCTAGTCATGGAGTAGTGGCAATGGTCACGCCCACATCCCGGTAGCATGGTATTTTAGTTTATCCCTAGTGAGGTAACAAAGTAAGGTAAAGATACCAAAGTGGATCGCAGAACTTTCTCTCACGTTCACTGCACTAGCCACCCCCGTTACTCCAACTAATGCACACGTTCCCCACACACGCTCTCATAAACATGCTTGATCAAAACAAGTAGACAAGAACGGGGTACATAATATGCATCTATACTCATAACTGAAACAAACATTGCAATCTCAAACATATATTAACTCATAAAGATCCACCACAAAGGTATTACAACGGTGACCGTAATCATGTTCAGCAGCTCATACGGTGCTAATTAGTGAAGCTCAAGAGAGGAGAGATACATAAGTTTACTTCCACAAACCCATAGTCCAGAGGTGGACTACTCCCTCTTCATCATGGAGACGGTGGAGAAGTCGATGGAGAAGATGGAGACCACGCCGGCAGCGCCCCGCCGGAGTTTTCCCCCTCCAATCTGCAGCTCCTGATCTCCGTTTCGGTGTTTCTGTGTTTGTGCGGCGCTCCTTCCAGAGAACGTCGGGGGACCTTTTTTATAGGCGTTTTTAGGTCAAGACGATGTCGGTGGAGAAAAGATCGAAGGCAACGGAGCCACGAGGGCCAAACGGGTGGGTCCCACGAGGCTACAGTACCTGGCCACGTGGGCCACCCCCTTTTGGTCTTCGGACCTCCGTTTGTTCGCTTCCTTTGCCCACAGGTCTTCTTCCTTCCAAATATTGACGCCCGTAAATTTCCAGGTGATTTTGTTGACGTTTGGGTCCCTGAAACATTAAAATAAGAAAACGGGGTTTTCTGCCTGTGCAGGGTTAATTCCATAAAAATAGGAAATAAATGAATATTCCCAAAAATCATTATAAAACATTGATATAACCCTTATATGATGCAAATATGATTGGAATATAAGCAATTAAAGTGCAAAGTTCATGTATGCATTTTACATGCATCACATAGTACTGTGTGGTTCCATAAACAACATCTCCTCCCTAGTAAGCCTCTACTAGACTAGCTCATTAATTAATGATGGTTATGGTTTCCTAACCATGAACATGAGTTGTTAATTAATTAACGAGGTCATGTCATTAGAAGAATGGCGTGATGGATAGACCCAACTAAGCATAACAATATTGATCGTTTCATAAGTTTATATTGCCATGCCTTTTTTTGTTGAGCATCCTGTTTCTTAAACCATGAGATCATGTTATTCCCGGCCTCCCGGGTACCGGAAGAATAATTTGGGGACATCAACCATCGCTTCGAGACTGGGTGATCATAAAGGTGTCTTACGGGTATCTCGGAAAGTACTTGTTGAATTACATGAATCGAGACTGGGATTTGTCCCTCCGTGTTTCAGAGATATATACTCTGGGCTACTCGGTAACGCTTGCAAGCACGTGACTAATGAGTTAATCACAGAGAATGTTGTATTACAGAACGAGTAAAGAGTACTTACCGGTAACGAGATTGAACTAGGTATAGTCACACCGACGATCAAATCTCGGGTAAGTAAAATATCTCGTGACAAAGATAATTGTATACGGATTATAGTAGTCCACGACATAGTGGTTCAATGATAAAGATCTTCGTTGAATGTGTGGGAGTTATTATGGATATCATGGTCCCTCTAACGGTTATTGATCGGAGAGGTGTCTCTATCATGTCTGCACATTCTCGAACCCGTAGGGTCACACACTTAACGTTCGGTAACGCTAAAGTAGGTATGGGATAAATTTATTAATGGTGTCCGAATATTGTTCGGAGTCTCGGATGAAATCCTAGACATCACGAGGAGCTCCGAAAGAGTTCGGAGGTAAAGTTTTACATATGGCAAGTTCATTTTAGGGTTCCGGAAAAGTTTGGTATTTTTTCGGTAGTGTCGGAATGTTCTAGAATGTTCTGAAAGGTCCCATTGTGGGGCCTACCTATCCCGGATGACCAAGGGTGGCCCATGGTCCATGTTACCAGCCCTCCTTGGTCCGTGTGGCCAATCAATGGGCAACCCTTAAATAAGGGGTTACCACTCTTGAAAGAGGGGGTTACTACCTTTTAAATGAGAGGGGGTTACCACTCTTTAAAGAGGGAGTTACTACCTTGGGAAATTAAGTGGCTATAGCTTCATTGCCTACATAAGAGAGGAGAGAGGCACATTGAAAGGACACAGATGTCGCCTAAAGGGGGGGTGAATAGGCGATTAAAAATCTTACGGTTTAGGCTTGAGTAAATGCGGAATAAAACTAGCGTTTAATTTACCAAGCACGAAACCTAAACAAGCTAGATTTACCTATGTGCACCAACAACATATGCTAAACAAGATATATAACTTCAAACTCGATGGCTATCATAAAGTGAATTGCATAAGTAAGAAGCTCGGGTATAGAAATATTGAGGCACTTGAAGACGATGATTTATCCCAAGTTCACTTCCTAATGGAAGCTAGTCTCCGTTGGAGCGGTGCGAAGTCACAAAATGATCCCTGAATAGCCGTCAATGGCACACCGTAGTCTCCTTCGTGCCCCGACCAATGTGGAGAGCAACGAACCACTATGGGACACTTGAGGGTGGTCACCGAACCCGTACAAGGATGAGGCACACTCCACAACCGAATCAGAGGCTCTCACCAAAGTCTACAACTCCCCAAGCAAAAAGACTCACAAGGCCGGGGCGCGTCTCCATAACTTAATTGGTGGCTCCCGGCTAGTCCCCGTGGCTTCCAAAGTCACAAGAACGACAAGGTTGAGGTACACTCCACAACTCAATTGGAGGCTCCCAACAATCCCGCGAGCCACCAAAACTCCGAGATCAACAAGGACCGTCTAGGGCGTTCCAAGTACCCAAGAGGACAAGCTATAGGGCACTCCAAGTACCCAAGAGTAACAAGCTTCCCAACTTCACTTTCCATGTATCACCGTGGAGAACTCAAACCGATGCAACTAATGCAATGGGTAAGAACACAAGAAGTGCTCAAGTCCTTCACTATCAAATCCCACCAAAGCAACTAATGTTATGGGGGGAGAAGAGAGGAAGAGCAAGGAAGAACACCAAATCCCTACAAGATCTAGATCCTGAAGCTTCCCCTCACTTAGAGGAGAGATTGATTGGTGGAATGGTAGATCTAGAGCTCCTCTTTCTTTTACCTCTAATTTGAGGCAAGAATCATGGAGAAATAGAGAGAAAGCAAGCTCCAAAAGGTCAACAATGGTGGGAGAAAACAAGCTCAAGAGTTGGGGAACCGTTGGGGAAGAAGTCCCGTAAATAGGGTTCACGAAATCTTCCCGTTATGTTCAGGAGAGTTTTAGGCTGGAGACTCCGGCGTAACTCCGGCCTGGGCACCAGAGACGTACGCCAAAAGGTAGCAGAGACATACACCAGAGAAATATGAAGTTTTTGGGTCCGAGCCGGAGACTCCGGTGTGTTTACACCAGAGCCGCCGGCCTATAACAACTGGAGAAACTCCTAACACAAAAACAAACATATCTTGATCATATGGACTCCGTTTTTGATGTTCTTGGGCTCGTTGGAATCACCGCAACGAGCTCTACAAGACCATGAAGAGAAACATCACGGTCCAACATTGGATGATAAAACCAAATGGTGAAAGGTTTAACCTCGGTAAAACCTCCAACATAAAAAACCGAACATGTTTTTCATACAAAATACTTTTTTATGAACTTGAGCTTGTTATGAAGATCAAAACAAGTTCCAAAACCCCCACATGGAGAAAAGCCAAATAAAAACCAAGAAAGATGATGATGCCAAGTATGCAAAGGTTTGAGCTCTCTCCAACTGATACACTAAAGCTCAATCGAGAGCCCCTCTTGATAGAACGGTATCTATCCTATAACCCGGTCTCCCAACTAGCACCATGAGACCGGTAAAATAGAAACTCTAACAAGATCATATCTTTGCCTTGCGCATTCCACTTGAGCTAGATTATGACGATCTTGATCTCCTCAAGTGGACCATCTTTCTTGATTGTTCTTCGCTTGGTGAAGACTCACATGTTGGTCCCTCATACTCCAATATGAGAGAGCCTCTCTTAGGCACATCTTCACTTGACCATTAACTCCAAATGGGTGGCAAGCTTTAAGCTTGGGATATCTTTGAAATGCTTCTCTTGAACTTGCACTTCTCAAACTTGATGATGACCACCACTTGACGTCATCCTCCATGGGCATACCAAGAGATACTTGATCCCACTTGGTACATCTTGTAGCTTTGTGTGTTGATCAACCTTGTATCTTTTCTTCTCTCTTCATTAGATGATGTCTTGAAGATAACCATGAATGATCACATAAATCCTTTTTTTCAAGACATACTTGCAATATACTCAACTCTCACATGACCAATCATCGGATAACTCCTCGAACAACAACTTGGTCATCACATACTCTTCTTCTTGATCATATCAAATATATCCATACAACTTGATGATCTTGATGCCAAATACTCCATTATATCATCAATATCTTTATGCCATCAACCTTGAATCCAACATATGGATTTCAAGCATTTCCTATGGACAAACACTACAAGTATAACTCAATGCAACCATTAGTCCATAGGGATTGTAATTAATTACCAAAACCACACATGGGGGCACCATGCCCTTTCACGCACAATATGTGTCTCATCCCTGCTGCACCTCCTCCTCTCTCTCGTGCACTACTTGGCGAAGCCCTCCCAGCGGGAAACTCTCTACCATATCCACCACCACGCCGTCGTGCTGCTAGAATTGATCCCATCTACTTCTCCCTCTCGCTTGCTAGATCAAAAAGAGGGAGACGTCATCAAGTTGTACGTGTGCAACCCTCCGGAGGTGCTGCTCGTTTGTGGTGCTGATCAGATCAAACCTCATCAACAACTTCACAGAGCTACGTTGAAATAAACGTTCAACGCGTGTGTTGTTCGAGTGTATAATGAACTACTCTCTCCGTTACAATCTTCTAGATTGGATCTTGAGTGTTGCGCTTCCGCATGTGAGAGGAAGTTTTTGTTTTCTATCGCGCAAACTCCTACATTTTTTGCATGTAGTCGTGTATATACAAGGGTAGGCATATATGGGTCCGGAAGGCTCCCTCTCGACCTACCACTTTTTTTGTGCTAAATGTGGAAATATATATTATGAGAAAGTAAGTAAAAAATACTTGGTATCTTTGGTGACAAAATATTAAACGGATAAATATTTGGACGATTATGCCCTTCCCATTTTAGGCTGTTGTAATACTAGGTATACTGTTCTCATTGAGTTGAACCAACCACGAGAGACTAGATCCATAAAAATGAACCCTACCAATCACAAATAACACGTGTGAATCCCCAGCGTGGCCCTTGGTGAATCCTTGGTATCACCTCCTTGGTCTAGTGGACATCAATGACGCTCCAACCGTGCAAGCCACAATGAAGAGGTGGCTTTGCTTGCTCGGCTGAAGGTATGGGTCGATGACTCATCATTCGACGGCGTCGATACACAAAATGAACACCTGAGTTGATTTGTCATCATTGGCAGCCCTTTTGGTGGAGGACACCATGTAATTGCTCTTGTTGATGCCATGGCGTAGCGGATCTGTGGTCACCCTATGGGCGGCGACGACCAAGTGCAAGGGCAGCCCTCTTTTCCGCACATCAGCGTATGCAGCAAGGATAGGCATGTATGGGTCCAGACAACTCACTGCCCTTCGCCTAACCATTTTGTTTTGGGATATTTGGAACATAATTAAAATACTTAGTATATTTGGTGATGAAATATTTAGGGACGAAATATTTGAAAGATTATGCCATTCACATTTTAGGGTGTTGTAACACTAGCTTGGTGTGAAGTTTTCGTCAAATTGAACTCGCCATGAGAGACTAGATCCACAAATATAAACCCTAGAAAACCCTATCAATATAAAATGGAACATCTGAACTCTTGACACAGCCCTTGGTCAATCATTGGCATATCCTCCTTTGTCCATTGAACAATGCGAGTGCCATGTGACATCAATGGCACTCCAATCCCGCAAGCCATGTTGAAGAGGTGGCTTCGCTTTCCCAGTTGAACGTAGCACTCAATGACTCATCCTTTAGCGGCGTTAAGAGGCAAAAGGAACACCTGATTTTATGTGTCGTCATAAGAGGATGGTGACTGTCTTGGTGGAAGGGGACATCATGCAATTGCTCTTTTGGAGCCGATGGCGTAGCGGAGCTACGCTTGCCCTATGGTTGGCGGCCAAGTGCAAGGGCAACCGTAGGGCTTCTTTTGTGCATACCCTGTCTTACCATTCTATTTTGTGCTACATGTGGAAAAATTATTATTTAAAAGCTAGTTTAAAATACGTGGTATGTTGGTGAACAAATATTTGTGAACAAGTGCTTTTCCCATTTAAGGTTGCTATAACACTAGGCACATAGTTTCATTGAATTGAACCCACCCCTAGATATTAGATCGTTAAATTATAAACCGTAGCCAACCCTATCAATGTCAGATCTAATTTGTGGGCCTCGTAGCCCTTGGGGACTGCTTGACATCGCCTTGTTGAAGCATTGGATAATGCCGGTGTTATGCGACAACAATGGCATTCCAACCCAACAAACCATGTTCAAGAGGTAGTTCGCTTGCTGGTCTAAAGGTACGAACTCGATGAATTATCAGTCGGCGGCGTCGAGACGCAAAAGGAACAAGAACTCGGAAGCCCGCCCAGTGGCGGAACTTCTCAGGAGCTGTGGGCTGCCGCCCCGCCAGCCCTTGAGCACAACTGTAGGCTACCCCTTAGAATTTGGTAGATATGTCCAGTAAAGATTGGCCCATAGCTCATGGCCCCAACCCACCATCTCATGGGCCCCCGTCACCTATGTAGGCATGGCCGGGACAATAATTAAGCACTGTGGTAAACCTTAGTCCTTAGACAGCTTTGAAGAAGCTAGCTAGTGAGTCAGTGACCGAGCCTCAAGCTACGAAGAACCAATTAACCAGAAACTAAAGATTGACCCACACGAAAAATCTCCAAATCAATAATTGTGACAACACAAACGCAATGGAAACGACTTAGTCACTTAGGTAATTGACGAAGCAAGAGCAAGCTAATTGGCACTTGGCAGTCTAGTCGACGATGAGTTGCTGGAGGTAGTTATCGTAGACGTAGTCGACGAGGATCTTGTACGCCTTCTCGGTGGGGTGGTAGCTGTCCCAGAACAGGTAGTCCTTGACGTCCCCGCACACTGCCGACGTGACGCCGTTGCAGAGCACGGAGACCTCCATCATCCCGGTGCCGCAGCAGCCCAGCGTGGACTCCCTGAACCCGTAGCTCCCGGGACGCAGCATCATGTCCAGCAAGTACCCGTAGATGTCCATGAGCACCAACCTCGCCCCGGGATACCTGGCCTTGAGCTCCTCCATGCTGTCGCGCATGCCGGCGTTAACCATGGTGGCGATCTCGTTGTGGCCCTCGGAGCAGCCCCTGGCGAGGCCGCCGGAGAGAGTGCGCTGGGACGGGACGCAGCCGATGGGCGGCATGGAGATGACGGCGACGCGGCGGGCGCCGGCGGTGAGGAGGCCGTCGAGGAAGGCGGAGGCGCGGGAGACGATGAGGGACGCGTAGTCGGCGTGGGAGTAGGTGCTCCGCGCGCGCATCGTGAAGTAGGTGTTAGCCACGTCGTCGCTCCCCGCGCACACCGCGAAGATGCCCTTGTTCAGGATAGAGTGGAGGGCGGCGTCGCCGCCGGCGGAGCGCACCTTCTGCTTGTAGTCGTCGAACATGCGGAGCTGGTCGGTCATGGAGATGACGGAGGCCAGCTGGGCCGTGAGCGGGTCGTAGCCCGTGCCGCCGGAGGCGAAGCTGACGCCCGTGAGGATGTCGTGCTTCGTCAGGTTCGGGGACAGGTACGCCGGCAGCAGCTCCTTGAGCCCCAGCTTCGAGGCTGCATTCCATCCATTCAGGCATATTGTTGCATATACATGTGCAGATACACTCATTAATTCACTCATTCCATGCAGATGGATGCATGCTAACAGAGCAGAACAGTTGTGCTACAGTGCATATGGTGGGGGGTGGGGTGGGTGGAATTCCATGCTTAAAAAATAGCATGTTTTGATGGATACTAATGTATTGATAATACAGTATTTTGTACAGCCAAACGCATCAAAGTATTTGAAACTGTGGTATTTTGAGAAACTGTAGTATTAGTGTAATACTTGAATAATATTTTGATACCAAAGACAGTCTTACTGTTTACAAGCATGTCATTGGCAGTTCAGTTCAGCAGTAGTATATGATGTATAAGAAGAAAGAAAGAAAGACTGACGTACCAATGAAGTCGGTGGGTATCCTGCCGTTGCAGAAGCGCCCGGTGGGCCGGTGGTCTTGACCAAAGTCGTGGCCGTAGGGAGGGAAGTTCGCCTTGACGATGGTGCTGATGGCGTTGTTGTTTCCAGGGTCCACGATCGAGTCGCCGAACACCACCAGCGCCGGCGGCACCGTCTTCTTCTTCCTCCCAGTCTGCTTCTGATCCACATGCTTTTTCTTCCTCGTCGTTCCACCTGAAGAGCTTGCACTAGTAGCAGCCTCTCGACTATGGACACTGGTCGCCGTCACAAGCAACAAGAGCGACACCAGCAAGATCTTCATCCTCCTACTTGTTTCACGCCTCACGTCCATTGATCGATCTTCCTACAGATAGAATGCAAGGCAGAGTGTTGTTGGATGATCGACTATTAGGCGAGCAGGAGTAGTGTGCAGTGTAGAGTGAAGTGATGTGTCTGGGAGGGTAGTAGTAGGATTTATGCATGGCTTTCGGTGCATGTAGACAGGCGGCAAGCACCCACATGGCTGGAGTGAATGCGGTGCATCTAATTCACCATCGGTCCAGTACATACACGCGTGCCTTCATTTCCATTCATTGCAATCGCAGTAGATGTTGGCTAGCTTAAATATGACCTGCATACTCCTTTTTTTCTTTCTTCTGGATGGATCTCATCTCACCAATGAAATCAAATGGCCAATGTAGACTGCTGTGCTCAGGTTAAGGACTCAAAGGTACTGCCTGCTGCCTGCGTGTTGTGTTCCTATTGGGGAGGTCCTGGCCGTGATCATCGTCGACACAGTTCTGACAATTGCTGCTGCCGGCCGGCCCATGCATGCCCAAGGAGAAAAACCCCGCTTTGAATTGCTTCGATGACAAGCTAGCGGTGAGCTCGCTAGCGCTCAGGCCATCAAGCTGCAACCATGGAGTTCTGGAGACAAATAACATGTCTTCGTACCTGCTAGAGACAAAGCTGTTTTCCTCCCCGCCGGTCACTGTCTTCCTCCCCGCGATCGGCCGGCTCATGATCCTCCGGTACGGCCGCGCACTACTAACGCCTAACCGTTCGGCGTAGTATAGATTTTCCAGATCCGTGTATATATGGATTCCCAGTTCACTTCGTATATGTGTATGATAAATGGGCCGGCCGGCCGGACGCTCGATCGGTGGAGCTTGTAAATGAACGAGGACATGCATGCAGGATCGGTTGGTTCGGCGCATCCTAATCCACGCTGCCTACCTTGTTCCGGTCGAGTCAACTCGATATCCCGACTTGACACCACCACTGGCAATAGGTAGCTGTCTAGAGTATTTACGGACATGTTTGGTTGCTCGCATGTGTCTTTGTTCTCCCGTACTCATTGCCCGTCAATGCCTAGTTAGGCTGGAACGCGATCTCGGCCATGTTCCGTAGTACTATGTTTGAGTGCTCGCATTGCTTCGGTGCGCTGAGGATCGGCTGGACCGGTTTGTGCTACCGGCGCACTGTCGGGCGGCCTGGTTGAAGCCTCCAGATTTAGATGATGTGCGTAGGTGCGTGAGGTCAGAGCATCGGCTCTGATTGGTCCACCCCCTTCATCAAGGTTTTAGGTGTAGCAACTTTTCGCCTGGATGGTGGTTCTTCTGGTTGATCGATATATTTCTTTGTAAAGCATAGTGCTTACTTTTTTTCCATATTAATAAAACTCGGCTGTGTGCATCCTTTGGATGCAGAGGCTGGGGGCACACCCTCCATTTCTAAAAAAATTGCATGGTTTGAGGTTGATTAGGATTTAGGTGCAAAACATATATGTGCGTTTAGCTGCGTGAAGATTTTGTGGTCTGCTCACTCCATTTGAACCTTGTGGTCTTCCCACCTCATTTGCATCACAGCCACCCTATATATCAGCACATTTAACACTAAAAAACACATGCATACTTAACCAGGGTCATTAACACCTACGCCTTTACATTACATGTTAATTACCATCAGGGGCTTAGAACTCTGACCAAAATATAATTCTTGGGCATCCCAACCCCATGACAACTGTTAATAGGGGCTTTCCATACCGCTGCACAACACTATAAGGTGCATCCCATGCCCTGATCAAAATACATCACCCACATCAGTTCATCACCTATATACACACGATGTTACAAACCACACTGGAGTTAGCCGTGGTTAGGGCAGTTGCACGTCCTTACTATTGAGGTGGAGCTCTTGTAGATTGTCATTTGGAAGTCTGTGGAAACAAGTTGCAACACAATGACGCTGTGAACATCCAGGTCTTACTTAGGATGATGTCAGGCCAGTTCCTTGTGAGCAACACCATGCCACTATGGTGAAAGAGACTTGAACATCTTCTCCAGATCCACTAACTTGAGTACATTCCATGCGGCGAGACCGGTGACCCATCGGTCGTGAGGAAAGTTGGTGGAGGAGTGACGGGTTGGGAGGCGACGAATGGAGGAGCGAGGCCATCAAGACAAATGACAGGGGACAGAAGGTGAAAAGTGGGGTTTCTAGATACTGAGGGGAGTGGGAATGGAGAGTTTAGACCGAAACGGCCCGTCGCCAGTGCTTCCAACGCGTGTCCGACTTACGCTACGCCCGCTAACGCCTTGCTCCGAAGAAACCATCGATTCAATCATTCAACTATTTTGAACGAGCTAACTTTTGATATGTTTTAAAATTCGTGCGGTGCAAGATTTCGGTGTGGCTCAGCCCACATATTGCGTCAATTTTGCACCCAGCGGGACTGGATGGAGGCCACACTAGAAAGCAAAACACTGCCATGTGTGCACTATCTTATCTTGCTTGCTTCCAAACATGTACTATAGCAGGTATCATCTCATCACTCTCCTAGTTATTCAAGCAGCTAGTCAATGTTGTAGTAGGAGTACCCTAAGAGACACCATTGGTAGTTCCAAATTTTACATAAAGTCGTATTTGACAACGATGTTAAATATGCCGATGATACCACAACATAGATGTGATTTCATTTCTGTGTTGTGGGTTCCACTGTCAAATAAAATGACAAAAATAGTTGACATTCTCTATTCTCACCTAACACAAAAATAATCTCATGAGGTTGGTAGTAGAAAAAGATATAATATTTTGTGTGTGAGAGATAATTTGGTCTTTAAGCATCCTCTTGCTTTGGTTTAATTTCCTCTTTCTTTTTAATTTGGAGACCCTCATAACGTAGCGACCTAGTTTCAAAGACCAAAAGGTAAATGTGGAACTAGCATTTAGCTTACCTTGTGGTTGTTCAAACACCAAGCTCTTTTCATCCTCTCCATAGAGGCTTCAAGGTGGAAACAGACACAGCCGAAAAAAAACTCGTTTGTAAGTTGTTTTTGGCGGAACCCGCGAACCCCGTTTCTTCACAATGGGAAGAAATCACTTTACCCTAGTTTCCCAAGTTTCTCCACCTAAAAATGAATGGCTTACAAAACCTAAAAGAGAGCACATGCTACATGGAGCCTTTTCTTTAGAAACTTTAAATCTTTATTTTTTACTCAATTTGTTGTAGAAAAAGTATTCAAGTTTATATAGATGTATACCATGTATGTATAAATTCAGCAATCAGGTTTTCACCCGTGTCCTACACAAAAAAGAAAAATGTGAAGGTAAAAAACGAATTTTCTAATGACTACTTTTTTTGCGTGGAATTTTCTAATGACTACTTAGAGCCACCTTTTTGTGATTTCCTGCATATACTCACTCCGTTCCATAATATAAGATGTTTTAGACCATTTCCACATTCACATGTATACGCATGTATGTAGATATGTTTTAGTATATCTGTCCACTCATTTTGTTTCGAATCTAGACAACATATGAAATACCTAAAACATCTTATATTTAGGAACAAAGGGGGAATCATCTTCATGTATTTGTACAAACAAATCAGACTTTTTGAAAACTTCAAAATAGCGATTTTTAAATTAAAAAAAGGGGCTCCATATGCGTGTGTGTGTGTGTTTGTCTAATTATAGCGCATGCAAAAGGGTAGGCATGCATGCATCGCTAATAGGCATGTAATTGCAGTAGACGTTGGCTAGCTTAAATATGACCTGTATGCTGCATGCTTGCTGTCATCGATCTCATCTCACCAATGAAATCAAATAGACACTGTAGTTATAGACTGCTGTGCTCAGGTAAAGGTAGAGCTGCCTGCCTGCGTGCTGTGCTCCTATTGGGGAGGTCCTGACCGTGACCGTCGGCACTGTTCTAACAAATGCTGCTGCCGGCCGACCGGCCCATGCATGCACTAGTGCGTATCTTACTCTGCAGTGAATGCTCCATGTACGAGCCTCACTACCCGTAGGTCTCCAGGTTTTTTGCGACAATCCACCTCCGATTGAACTTGTGTGTGGAATTTCTACGAGAATTCTTCCGTGCTTAAAAACTTTTCTAACCGCATCCAATGGCCGAGGAACGAGGATAACTGCTTGGTCGATCACGAGCAGCGGAGGAGAAGAAGTACCAGGCAGCAAGGCCACGACCGTAGTTCGTCCTTAAATGCCCAAGGAAAAAACCGCTTTGAATTGCTTCGATAACCCGCGGCGAGCTCACCGGCGGGCGGCGGCCATCAAGTGGCAACCATGTCATGGAGTTCTGGAGTAAAATTAGGTGGCCACCCATAACATGTCTCCGTAGGTACTAGAGACAAGATTGTTCTTTTAAGTCCAAGTGGAGAACGCCCAGACCTAGACGGCCAGCACCCAGACATAGACGGCCAGTCCGTACTAGAAACAAGATTGCTCTTTCAGGCCAGCAGGGAATCAGCACAGGAGGGAGCTAGGAACAAAGGAGAAACGACCATACTACCCTCACACGAATTGACGGTAGATATTAGCGAGACAGTACACTGTCTTCCTTCCGGCGAGCGACGGCTCATGATCTTCCGGTACGGCCGCGCACTACTGACGCCTACGTAGTAGTATAGATTTTCCCAACTCACTCTATGTGATAAATGGGCCGGCCGGACACTCGCTCCATCGGTGGAGCTTGTAAATGAACGAGGTCACAAGCATGCAGGAAATCATGATCGGTTGGTTCGGTGCATCCTCAATCCGGTCTATCACGAAATGAATGCAGTATGCTTAATTGCTAGTCATATCGTGTTCTCCTTCTCACGGTCTAATCGAAACTACCTATGCTTGCTTTGCTTGCTTGTTTGCGTGCAAAGAGCTTGTCAATGGCCTAGTACTTAGGCGTTGGGTGCAGCATACGTACTGTAGCGCATGTCTCTCGAATAATATGCATATAATCGGCTAGCTATATATAATTCTCTCATAGGTTGGTGTCGTACGCAATTTTCAGCGGCCGGTCGGCCACTTAATTTGGAGTACATCTTCCTCCTCTCCATGAAATATATGCAGTGCGGTGCAGGTCCAGACCAGTCAATAATTTCTGTCACACATCGGACAGACATGTTAGTACTAGTCGCGTTGTGATGCATTTAACTGAAGGAGATGCAGAGGAGTAACTTATACGCTAGCCATTTTCGATTAGCACTGTCAACCATAAGTAAACAACATCTCTGGCGGCCCTTATGTCAACACACAGCAGCGCAAAATGAACAGGAAAGCTACCAGCGCCAAGTTTGCCACAACTACACAAGCTGCCCATGTGCTTCTGCTAAAAAATAAAATTGCCCATGCATTCAGCTACTTCCCATCTCCATCTTCAGAGTTAGCAGCATCATCTCCCTAATAAGTAATAACCCTAGCGGTTGACAGATCTCAGCCTCCTCCAATCCTCAGCTGTAGTGGGCGCCTCCCACGCGCAGCATCAAACACCTCCCTTGCTACCTATTCGGACAGCTTTGTTTCCCACAGTGGTAGATTTTGGTTTGTCTCCTTTATCTGTATGTAACAGCCACCACATGTGAAGCCAATGGCTAGTTGATTTCAAAACAGAGAAAGGTTCCGAGATTTTCACTCACTGAAAGCAGATACTGTCGTAGTCTATATTGCCCAGAAATAGCTGCTACACCAACCAAAATTAAACGTCGTATCTGGCAAGTGAATTTCTTAATCCAACCATCCCAAATCAAATCCACCTCCGTTGGTAAGTCAGGTACACCAAAAGCACATTTTCATCACATTCCAGATGAAACGAGCCAAAGGGTATTTCAAAAATACTCCCTCTGATCCATAAGTGTAGCACATTTCATCACATTCCAGATGGAGTAGACATGGTCTACCTTTTTCTCCAATGATCAATCTTTTCCTCCTGTTCCCAAAAAAGGCACCCAGTCTCGGTTCAGAAAAAAGGCATCCAGTCCCCCCAGCCAACCTATTAATTTAAATTATCATTGGTCAGTAAAAGCAAAATATGTCAGTTATCCAGACTGATCACACTAATCAAGCTGACATACTAGCAGAAGTGATGTATACTTGTAAGGAGATATGTCGCAATATAAATTTGCTGTAAATTTCAGATCATGAAGTATACAGTTGTAGTGCCAAGCAAGTAGAAGAGTTAGCCAGACATGTTGTTGTTACTAGCTAGGTTCATAAATAGGTATTCCAAAGGATTTTCAATCGATTTTGTGTCAAGGGCTAGACAATAACATGTATTTAGAGTACTTTCTTATGTCACTGGATATGACTTCCAAGCATGTTATGTTTTTTTTCGGCCGGCCGCAGCTAGCAGTGCGCGGCTTCTTCTCTAGTACAGCACAAGTGCCGTAGATTATATTAGAACAGACCATTGACTGTCGGAATGGCATGCTTTCAGTAGTACAACTCATGGTTTCAAAGTTCAGAAATGTGAAAGCAAGACACCAATATAGCCAGAGGAACTAATTTTCCTACTGCTTGTTAAATGGAGGAGCAATATCTGTCCACCAAGACCATATTAGTATGGTTGATGGCTCAATTGTCTCAAGCTTCGCGATCTTTCCAAACACGTCATGCCAACAGACATTACATCTTCTGATCGATATTTTACTGCGACAACTATGAATTTTATAACCCGTACAGATAGACAAAGAAAACTGCGACAACTATGAATTTTATATTATAAAGCAAAAGAAAATGAACTCAGGGATCACAAATGAGAGCGAGACATTTGCATTGTGTTCATGTTTTGATTGGGCAAAAAAGCTCAAATCTGGCACAATTAGTTCAATTCTGTCACTGGCAGCGCTTGAAAATTAATCTTCGCTTTGAAGCCCATTACTCCTTATAAATATAGGTTCTTCTGGCATCGCCTAAAAACAGCAGAGATAGAGCTAGAAAGCTAAACTAGCATCAATGGAGGTTTATATAGGATTTGCGATAGGAATTAAATTTCAGAGGGTGCAATTCTACCTGTAGCATATGGAAATATTATATTAGAGGTATGATCATACCAACCAGACATGCATCGTAAACGTCAAGAAAATATCTGAAACTCAGGACGCATCAAAGACAAAGTAAACTATGACCCGAGAGAGTCAGAGTGTAACAGTAATGGAACTAATACACCAAAAAATATCCTAAAGTTATAAATCTCGCCGTTGTATCTGCACTAAACTGTAATATGAATATAGATACAGTCACACAACATAGCAAACCGTTGTTCTCTACAATAAAGGAACAACCACAAAAAAAACAGAAATTATGTTTGTTGTTCACAAAAGTAAAACAGATCAACAACATTTCAGTTACATATGTTTTTGTTGAACGTAGCAGGATTATCTTCACACATCAGGAAGTGCATAGGGAAAAACTAACAATACCTAAAATTCATAATGCATGGATATTTTGTTTATCATGTAAAGCACACAATTTTTACCTTGTTCTCCATTTATGGAAAATGAAATCTAATGTTCAATGTAAATTAGATGAATCAGATTGACTACTTGATAAGTGGAGAGACATGAAATGACTAATTTCATATGTTGAGTTGTTATGATTTTTGTAAGTTTCCATGGGGCCACCGAAATTGCAAATATATGCAATGTTGACATGTTAGCATCAACACTGAGATAATAGCTATTTGTGGATACTTCCCATGTAATCAACATGCCCGGCATGCCTAAATCGAATGCAAAGGAAAATCATAACAGGCAGAACACAAGCGCCGGCATGCCTAAATCGAACGCAAAGGAAAGTCGAGGTGGGATTTTTATTTCCTGGGTCAAAGGGTCTAGTCGGGGAGAGAGGTTCGCTAGGTTGAGCGCTCGGAACGACAAACGGGCGCAGCTGCGCTTTTAGGCATTTACCAAACTAATACACCAAAAACTCTCACAAAGATATAAATCTCGCTGTTGTATCTGCACTAAACTATAACCTGAATACAGAGACAGTCACACAACATAGAGAACAGGTGGTTCTGATTATCTCTACAAAAAAGAAGCAACCCTGTTCTGAGAAAGAACAGAAAAATTCTAGCTCCGGAAAAAATAACAGATTAACAACAGTTCAGTTAAATTACGTCTGTTGTTGAACATAACAGGTTATCTTCACACATGGGGAAGTGCATAGAAAAATCAACTGACAAGACCTGATATTCCTGATGTGTGGATACTTTCTTATCATGTAAAGCACACATTTTTTGTCCTGTTCTCCATTTATGGCACACGAAATCAAATATTCAATGTAAATTACTAAATTAGATGAATCAAATTAACTACTTGATTAGTGGAGACACATCAAATGTTAATTCCATCTGTGGATGTGTAATAGTACATTGAGTAAGTGTCCATGGAGCCACCGAAGTGTTACCAAATAGTATATGCAGTCTTGACATGTTAGCAGCAACACTGAGATAATACATAACTATTAGTGGAAGATGTCCGGAGTTAAAAGTAAAATAGATTGTGCAGAAACTGTTATCTATGAGGAGCAAAGCAATTCCATCGAAACACTAGAGTAAAGTTCGGACATGTTGTGGTACCTTAGATCCTTTGGAAAACACGGGCACAACCTCGCCTCAGGGAGATGTCATGCTTGACAAGGCTTTCTTTGAACCAATGTCCAAGAAAGGACAAACCCCATGAATCGCATTGGAACTCCTCTAGCAATTTGCCGGTGCTGTCACAGTGGAACATGTGATCACTGTAGGGCCTATAGACCAGCACATCTCCCTTGTGGGACAGAACCAAATGTTGTGAATGTGCATCAACGAAATCAAAGCTCTCCATTGGGAGTTCAACATGGTACTTGAATGACCAAACCTCTCTCTCGTAGTCCTGGAGCACCCAGATTTTGACTGTCCTCCCACCATCATCATTGCAGCTAAAGCCAATTGAACCTTCCATGTCGCACAAACGAGTGCATAATTTGGTAGCAGCAGCCGGGCGGCACATGAGTCTGAATGATTCAACCACCGTGTCGAAAACAAGTATGCCCTTGTGGCTGCCGAGGTCCCAATGAAGACAGTCGCGTAAAACAACAGGTCCCGCGAAATGAGTACTAGACGTTTTGTGACGGCACATCCAAACTTTGACGATACCAAGGATATCTGAAGGAAATCGAATGCACCTCGGCGACTGCCCCCGGGCGCACCATAAGGATGTAGAAGGCAGCTTTGAAGTAGTCACATTTCCCGTATAGGACGTGATACTCACCCGACGGGCGGTGGAGGTACAAGGTGGCGATGTCAATAACGCCTGCGGCGGCGAGGCATGGGACTGGAGCGCTCCGACCCGTGGTTGGATTACAGATTCTGAATTGGCCGTCAGAGAAGGAGACCAGGAAGAGCCCGTCACAGGAGGCGAGCAGGTTGAATCTTTTGTACTCGCGAAGCCCGAGGAGGGTCCGGCCGGGCTTGAATCTTTCGTAGTCGCGAACCCCGAGGAGGGTCCGGCCGTGCTTGAAGGTTGGCAAGGCACCCTTGGTACTGGATGCGCCATAGAGCGTGAGGAGGGGGAGCGACGGCTGGCGCCGATGGTGGGCGACGAGGAAATCCGGGGCGGAGGTGAGGCCGCGCCAAGAGCGGCACACCGCGCGGCAGCGGAGGACGTCCCTGGCCGGAAGGCGGACAAAGATCTCAAACTCCAGGATCTCCTCCGGGATTGCGGCGGCGGCAGCGGCGATGCGGCGGCTGCGCGCCCGCGTCATTACTCCTGGCGCAGGTTCCACTTCCACGGTGGTCTCCTTTCGCCCGATCGCTGCTGTAGGGTTTTGGACTAGGAGAGATACCACCAGGATCCGGCGCCGCCGAGGCCGCGGTACAGGCGGCGGACGATACAACTTCTTCTTATAGCCGCCTTTGTCCGGGCCATCGTAATGCCTAGCCAATTACCGGCAACCGGCCTAGATCACGCCCTGGATTCTTCTTTGCGTCGCTGCAAAGCAAATCGTCGCGCGCTCCAGGCCGATATTTATGCACGAGCTAGGAGGTAAAATCGGAAGCGGACGCTTCTGATCAGAGATGCTAAAATCGCGGACGCAGGTGAAAGAATGATTTGTTGACACGACTCTCGTTTCTGGGCGATTGGATCAAATCAAATTATTATCAAATATCTAAGGAACCATTTTTTATCAAATTAGTATCATCAGTTCAGACCTCCGATTCTCCGACTCCAAAGAAACGAACCTTGGCGATTGGTCGTGGAGGACGATGTCCGACTGCAAGCAGATGATCTCGTCGTGCTCGTCGGTCCTCGCCGCGCCCCTGCGCCAGCGCTCTCGACGCCTCCGACGCGCGCGACCCAGCGCCAGCTCCCACAGCTGCTCTGCTGCTTGGCGCATGGAGGCTTGGGGTCGGATAATGCCGGTATTGGTTTGGGCGGAGGCCGCCGGTGAGAGATGAGACCGTGCGGTGAGGAGCAGGGCAGGGGGAGAGGATTTTGACTGAGGGAGATGAACAGAGAGGGCCACCTCTGTTTTGGGCCTAAGCCGAGGGTGAAACCGGCCTATGGATTTCAAGAAAATTATGACGTAATTAAAACGTGATGAACTTATGGTTTTGCTGTACATGTCAATGCCGATGCGTTAGTGGTTACGAAATTACAATAGGTTCTTTCTTATAGCATAGGTTGCGAATTTACAATGCAAGCAACAACAACATAATACAAAATTTAATTCGATTCATCATTTGAGGATTTCATATGGAAGTAGGAAAAATAAATAAAAGTTATTGCATATAACATGTGCATGTGTTCATGTACAAGTTCAAAACATAACATAGAATGTTTTGCAAAAAAAAAAAAACATAGCATGGATTCATGACGATACAAGTTCAATGCATAACATAGTCATTGGTTCATGATGCAAAACCAATACGCGAAGGTTCATGACAAATAGCATACGATCGTGACAAGAGAAGTTCACGATTCATGAAAAAAGAAGCGCATCTGAATGCGCAGACTTTTGTCCGGCCATCGTAATGCCTTGCCAATTACCGGCAACCGTACCGTCGACCATGACTAATTGTCAAATGATTCAAGACATCAAGTCGTCAATAGGTACATCAAATATGTCACCCATGACGAAGACAGAGCCAACGCAATGGCCAATTCATCTACACACTAACTACTGGTTAGCTAGCTAGCCATGAAGGCGTCGACGATCGATCTTGCTAATAACCTGCTTAATCTCGCGGTAGAAAATGCAGCTTAAGCGCTCGCTTGGATTGTTGGCAGAATTTCCGCTCCGAGATATTTTCCGGCGCTTGCTCAGTATTTTCAGCAGGGCCGCGCCAGCTCCGTGAAATATTCCCGTCGGTTTGCCTAATTAACGACCAACCAAGCGCGGCCTAAGGGCATATACAGTAGTTTCATCGCCGTGCGTCTATATCATCTCTCCACCTCACAGACAAGGCACGCGACGACTCGTACAATTGAGTCTACTAGGAAATGTTGCGCGGCGGCACGCCACGCCCGTTGGGATTCAAAATGTTGAAATACGTCGTAATTTGTCGTTTAGAGTATCTCCAAATATTTGGCAAATTGAAATGTTCAAATATGCTTGTATTTTGCCGTAAATATTGTATTTGACTCCATAATTAGTGAAAATACATTTAGATTATCTCGAAATATTTACCAAATTAAAATATTCAAATATGTTTGTATTTTGCCATAAGTAGTTAGCACGTATTTTTCTGATTATTGTGATATATTAATCATATTTTTTCTGGTGGATAGATTTAAAGCTATTCATTTTGCAGCATTAATCATTTTTTGGAAATTGTTTGAATAAATTGGTCCCACCTATCAGGAATTTAACAATTTCTAAAGATAATTTGACTCCATAATTAGAGAAAATGCATTTTTGTTGGGAAACGCGAGGATTTTTCTGAAAAAGCGGCACGCAGGGGCTTTTCTGCAAAAATGTCTTATTTCGGAGGACCGATTCACAATTTTTAGAAAGCGCGAGCACTTTGATGAAAAAGCGTGGTGTGGACGCCACATATTGTATTTATTAGAGAGAAATATGTATATGTCCGTCAAAATAGAAAGGTTAAAACATGAAAGGTGTTCGGAAGGGTGATATCCATATACTCGTGAAAGGAAAATTTAAACGGATGAGCGAGTGCGATGAATTTGACAAAATTCGGCAAATATTTTTGTGAGTTTGGATCCAAAATTAAGGAGTTAGAGTCGACCAAACTCGGAACCGATAACGGGAATGGAATCTACTTGTCGGCACGCATATATTTCATGTACATATTATCGCGAAAAAGATTAAAAAAAACACAGTGCGCGGGGCGAGGTGGCCACACTGGTCGGAGGCTGAAACGCAGTGCCATTAAGAAAAAAAATCGGACCTTGTACTGTAGCTGCTACAGTGCGCGACGTAGAAGTGCGAGTAGCGCAGCTACAGTGCCCCCGTCTACAGTGCCCCCGTTGACGTGGGCTGCCTGAGAGCTCGCTGAAACGGGCAGCTTATAGATAGATAGACTAGGTAAATTGGTGCGGCGGCACCGCCGCACCCGTGCGGTAAAGATTTGATTTTGAAATCAGCGACGTTTAAAAGTTACGTATATTTTGAGAATTGTTTGAATGCAAAGGGAGTCTGTGTTTGGAAATTATTTAGATTGTGAAAATTAGTCGAATTGGAAAGTTTTTTTTTATTCTAATTATTTTGACGTTTGTAAAATGGTTAGATTTTGAAGGCAAATGATATTTTAGAATATTCAAATTTGTTTGTAGTGTTATTTCATGCCGCACCTGTGTTGTAAAAAATGCAAATTTGAAAATAACGTTATTTAAAATTTGTGGATGTTTTGAGAGATGTTGAAATACGAAGAGTTAGCATTTTTTGAAGTTTTTTGAATATTCGTATTTGAGTTGTGATTGTATGACGTAAGTTTAGCATAAGTAGTCAGCATGTATTTTGTATGAACGTTTTGATATATTATTCATATTTTTCCGATGGATATATTCAGAGATATTGTTTTGCGATTTTTTTTATTTTTTTTGGAAATTGATTAAATAAATTGAAAAGTTTGGAAAAGATCACAAAGTAGTTGGAGTGGTTATTTTTCAAAAAAATTCCAAATTATTGGAAAGTGATTTGAGCTGAGTTGGAGATTTGTTTGAAAATTTATTGATTTGGATTTTTCAAAATCTATTAAAAAAATCTATTGTTTGAAGTTTTTGTTTTGGAGTGGGTTTTTTTTTTCTAAATTTTTTAGAAAGTGGTTTGAATCGGTTTGGAGATTTGTTTCAAAATTCATTGATTTGGATTTTTCAAAATTTGTTTAAAAAATCTATTGTTTTTGAAAATGTTGGAATATTTTAGAAAAGAATCTAGTGCTTCTACGTAAACTTTTGATTTGGAGAAATTTTATTGATTTTGAGATATATTTTAAAAACTGTTAATGTTTTGGGAAAAGAAAAAAAAAGAGAGAAAAAAAAGGCCGAGCCAGGCCGAGATAGACGCACAGCACGCGGCCCAGCCTAGCAGTCGGCCCAGCCCAGATACGCGGTGATGTCAGCGATGACGTCATCGGCGGTCGGGCTTCGCGGCGTTTTTACAGAAAGGTCCCTGAGATTTTTTGAATTTACGAATTAGTCCTTTTGTGGGGCCTTTTCTGCAAGATGTTGCGCTGCAGTGACGTTTTTGCACGGAACCCCCTGATCTTTTCGCGAATTACAAATTGGTCCTCCCACCGAGCACTGTAGAAGTGCGATTATCTGCGAACGTGGGCCGTTGCCAGCCGATCGGACGGCCGAGAAGAATGCGGGCGACGTGGCCACTTCGGTGGGAGGTTGAAACGGTTGGCTTTGATATATATTAATATTTGGTCGTCTATAACCAGCAAACGGGCTTGTAAATTTCGTAGGGCATTTGAAAGTTGTTTCCGCAGAAGGTGTGGTCTTATCCGACCCATGATAGGCGACGTGCTCGGTACAAAGGGAAATAGTCCGTCGGTAGGCAGTGATTTTTACGGTAACAGACCGTCTTTATTTCTACATACGGACCCGACAGTTTTTCTCTTTCTCTTTCTTACACGTCACTTTTATTCTTGTGCCATGTTTTACAGACAGCTGCCTGTATGCTGTTGTACATGCCCTAATCCATGGGACCCACCGGTTGGAGGTGGAAAAAATGGAGAGTTAAAATAATGCGCCAATAGGATTCCCACCTTACAAGTCATACACTCCCTCTTGCTCAAAATAGGTTGTATATAATTTTGGTCGAAGTCAAACTTTATAAAGTATAACCAAGTCTAAAAATATATTTCATCCGATTATAATAATATCAATTTGATTTTTTTATAAAGGGAATATATTAATATCATGTAGATATAAATTACAACCAGACTCTGCAACAACATAATGTTAAAAGCTAGTCGAGACATTAAGGATGCACACATGCAAAAGAAAAATAAAAAAAAATATAAAAACCCGGCGTACTGATTAGCGAAGCAGCAGGAACTACCACCACCAGAGGCCACACCCTGACTACAAAAAGGTTCTTTAAAAACGACGCCTCCAAGAAGGAAAGTGTGCACAAACACCGTAATCGTCTGATCGTAGATCATGAGTTTTCACCCTAAATAAAGTCTGACTGAACTCCAGGCAATCAACAAGGAGACGATTAGAGATCTGCCATTGCCAGATACAACCAGTGAAGGTCAGACCTAGATTTTTCACCCTGAAAGTAGAGACTTTGTGCCCAAAAAGAACCACCAAGAATAAGTCCCCTGTGTAGCCACCCCGCTTGTCGAGACTGCTGCAAAACAACGATCATCTGATTGTCTTCACCACGTCCAAATTTACCTCCGTCATCACTTGTAATCTCGAAGTTGATATGAACCATCGAGATTCACTGGTCATCCAGCACAACCATCTTGAAATTCCCCATCATTGTTAGCAGTGGCGGACCTTAGTGGAGGCCAAAAGGGCCATGGCCCCCCAATTCAGATAAAATTTACACAATACTACTTAGTATTTATATTTTTTTACCATACAAAACACAAAATAATTTAAATTGCCCCCCCCCCCCCCCTTTCAGCTGCCATCTAATGTGTTTTGGCCCCTCCTATAATGTTGGTCAAGGTCCGCCACTAATTGTTAGCACCACGGCAATCGCAGCTAAATAAGCCATGGTGTACTTCATGGTGCCCACAAATTAAAGTGTGATAGTTTTCACAACCATGGCCGACAGCATCGACAGAATATCAGACTGATTGCCCGCGCGAAAAATTGGTCGAGGAGCTTGGCCGCACCGACCCCCGCAAAGCATTTACTTACATATATTGTCCCCCGAGCCTGTTGTTGGAACGATCACTCTTGGCGCCCAGCGATCCAGGTGTTACGGCAGTAGATTGTCGTCAACACCAGGGACAACACTGGCACCCACGAACTCTTTCAAGTCGCAGCACATCAGTGAGCGGCTTGGCACCCGACGCACCACGGACTCCATCCGCTCACAACACAACGTCGTGCAGACCAGACCCCGTCCGCGAGCGGCTGTCGGTGCTCCGATGATCTAACCGTCGTCGTCCTATATCGCCGGCCTCACAATCCCGCCGCCGGCTTTGCGTCGTCGGCCTCACGATCTGGTCACCGCCTTTTTGCATCGTGGCCTCCCGACTGCCAGGTCGCTGGCGGGAGAATTAATTTTGACACCCCCCCAACACACACACACCCCATTATAAGCCCCTCATTTCGTCTAAACTGTTACAATGACCCCCTTTGGTATGGTTAACTCATCATTAAGCTGTTAATCATAAATATTACTCCCTCCGTTCATAAAAGGATGTCTCAACTTTATCTAAATTTGGATGTATCTACACACTAAAGTATGTCTACATACATACAAATTTAGAAAAGATTGAGACATCCTTTTGTGAACGGAGCGAGTAGATGTAACTGCATCATGCAATGACTATTCGGTCCTTGTGTACTACTACTCCTGAAATCACGACTTGCCCTTGTCCCCGTTCTTCTTCCTCCCTTCGTTTTCTGCATGAGCGCCTGACGGGGACATGGCGGCCGGCCGCTGCACCCAGGCCGTCCCCGCAGCGTCCTCCTCCCAACTCCACGCCGACGACCACACCTGAGAGCTCCACCGTCCGCCACACCTGACAGCGTGACGAGTCGCTATCCGGCGACTCGGGCGAGCTCGCTTTGCTCGTTCCGGCACGCGAGGGAGCTGGATTTCGCGGGATCTGGAACATACCGTCCTTGGGAGCTGAACTAGCGGCGCTATAGACCAAATGGTTACTGTACGTGACCCCGGTGACCACCTGACCGGAGGCGCGCGACCGGACTGTTAGAATATGTACGTGCATGGTGTCCAGGCATGTCACGACATCTCACATAGAATTTTAATCGGATTTTATTCTCTGTACAACAACCGACCTCCCTGTACTATTTATATCCCTGCCAGGGATCGTATCAATCTAAGGTCTGAAATCCAATTACTTTCATGGTATCAGTTTAGCTTAGAGGCAATCCCGATGGCTCCCTCTCCGGACGAAGAAGCAGCCGCCGCCGTGGCACAGGCCGAAGCCGAAGCCAAGACTGCCCTCTGGTCTCTCGCTGCTGCTATCCAAAGCATCCGCGCCATTGTGCCCATCACCCTCGACCTCCAGACCTCGAACTACCTCCAATGGCGAGGGATGTTCACCGATGCCCTTCAGAAGTATGCCCTTGAGGATCATATCCTCGAGTCGGCCTATCCTGCTGATACGTCTCAAACGTATCTATAATTTTTGATGTTCCATGCTTGTTTTATACCAATTGCTACATGTTTTACATACACTTCATACCATTATTATGCATTTTCTGGGACTAACCTATTAACAAGATGCCGAAGCGCCAGTTCTTGTTTTTTGCTATTTTTGTATTCCAGAAAAGCTAGTCTGAAAATATTCTCGGAATTGGACGAAAATTTACGAAGGCCCCTATTTTATCAGAAGACACCTGGAGTCCGAAGGAGAGGCGAAGTGGAGCCACGAGGGCCCCACACGTGGGCTCGGCGTGGCCAAGGGCCCACCGGCGCCGAGGGGTGGTGTCGCCTCCTTGTGCACCGCCTCGCGACGCCCTTTGGCCTATATATTGCTCCTACCCCGAAAACCCTAAAAGAATCGACAATTTCCCCAGAAAAGTTCCAGAGCTCCGCCGCCACCAAAAACCCTAATTCGGGGGACAGAAGTGTCTGTTTCGGCACCTTGCCGGGACGTGGAATTGCCCCCGGAGCCATCTCCATCGACGCCACCGCCATCTTCATCGCCGTCGCTGCCTCCCATGATGACGAGGGAGTAGTTCTTCATCGGGGCTGAGGGCTCTACCGGTAGCTATGTGGTTTATCTCTCTCTCCCATGGTGTGATCTTTATGTGATCATGAGCTTTGTAATCTTGTTGAATCCATAGATGTTACTCTTCATTATCTTATATGCTACTCAAGTGGTTTTATTAATGTAATATCCGGAGTCACCTTTGTCCCACGGTGCGAAGTTGACAGTGTGCGCCCCGTGTGTGGCTCTTAGGCTAAAGATAACATGAATACTTATCATGAGTTATTATTTGCGTTGGATGTCTCTATGAAATTGCGGTGTTTGTCTAGTACTATTTAGGGCGCTCAAGTTGACAGTGTGGCGTTCCCTAGATGTGGAATGCGACTTTAAGGTGTGCTGTTATAGCCCTACGCAGTGGATTGGTGTTCGCTATCCAACGAGAGAATAATTCAGAGTAGCATAGTGAAGAGGAAATATCTATGTATTCAATTATATTATTATTGTTGAGAGTGACCACTAGTGAAAGTATGATCCCTAGGCCTTGTTTCTGAGCATTGAAACAACGTTTACAACCAGTTCTGCTACATGTTTGCTTGCTGCCATTTTTATTTCAGATTGCAATTATTACTTATAATCATCCATATCACTCGTATTTTAATATCTCTTCGCCGAACTAGTACACCTATACATCTGACAAGTGTATTAGGTGTGTTGGGGACACAAGAGACTTCTTGTATCTTAATTGCAGGGTTGCTTGAGAGGGATATCTTTGACCTCTACCTCCCTGAGTTCGATAAACCTTGGGTGATTCACTTGAGGGAAATTTGCTGCTGTTCTACAAACCTCTGCACTTGGAGGCCCAACACTGTCTACAAGAATAGAAGCGTGCATAGACATCACCTGCCAACCCGACCCCGCAGTGGTCTCGCCTCGACGCCATTGTCCGCTCGTGGCTTAATGGTGCTGTCGCCCCCGAGCTCCTTGCCATGGTGGTCGACACGACCATCGTTCTCCCCGCGCACACACTCTGGTCGCGTCTCTCGAGCATCTACCACGACAACGCTGAGACCCGATCTTCGTATCTGGAGCAGGAATTCCACGGCCTCCAACAGGGCGCCATGACGGTGGGCGACTACTGCCGCAAGCAAAAGGCCCTCGCCGACGAGCTCAATGCCATGGGGACGACTACTTCTGACCGTAGCCTCGTCCAGAACACACTGCGCGGACTCAGCAAACCTCTCGCCTACATGCGTACGTTGTTGCTCAAACAGCGCCCGTTCCCGATGTTCCTCGACGTCCGCTCGTCCCTCCTCCTCGAGGAGCTGACGCTAGTTCAGTCCGACGCCAATCCTACGGCGTTTGTCGCCAAGAGCGCCGCCCCAGCCCCTCTACACCAGAGCAGCACGGACAACACTGGTGGCCCACGATGCTCCTCTGAGCTCTGCCGCGATTTTCAGCAGCGCGGCAGCTGCCGTTTCGGTGCCCGGTGCAAGTTCACGCACGCCGCCGCTGCCACGTCGTCTCGCAACAGCGGATCCTCTAGCCATGGCACCATCGCCGGCACCAACAAGGGCACGACAGCGCCATGGCCCTCACCTCAAAATCCGTGGGCTGGCTCCATTCACATGTGGCCTGGTCCATGGACAAGCGCGCCACGTCCTCCCGGCGTCGGCATGCCTGCAGGCCCGCCCCATGCAGACCATGCGGCCATGCCCCATGCATACCAAGCGGCCATGCCCCATGCACACCAGGCATACCATGCGGCCATGTCTGCTCCTCCTCCGCCACCGTCGCCGCCTACTTGGGGTACCGCTCCCTTGAGTTCGCCGGCCATGAGTGATGACGTGGATCACACGTTCGTTGGGAGACCCCAAGAGGAAGGTATGAAGCAATGTAGCAGCAGTTTCCCTCAGTATGAAACCAAGGTTTAATCGAACAAGTAGGAGTAAGAAATCACTTCTGAAGGTTGTCAGTGGCGCGCTGACGTGGAACCTGCACACAACACAATCAAACTACTTTGCCCCAACGAAACAGTGAGGTTGTCAATCTCACCGGCTTGCTGAAAACAAAGGATTAAACGTATGGTGTGGAAAACAGTAGTAAATGCAGAGAATGAAAAGGAACAATGATTGCAGTTGGTTGTATTATCAGTGTAAAAGAATGGACCGGGGTCCACAGTTCACTAGTGGTGTCTCTTCATAAAAGATAACTAACATGCTGGGTGAACAAATTACAGCTGGGCAATTGACAAAATATTGAGCGCATGACAATGCATATATATGACATGATGATTACTATGATATTCATGTGGGCATTACAACAAAATACATAGACCGTTATCCAACGGCGTCTATGACTAATAATCCACCTCCAGGTTGTCATACCGAGTTCCCCGTTGGTATTAAGTTGCAAGCAACGGATAATCGCATTAAGTAATGTGCGTAATGTAAACAAATGCATTAGACCTAACGGCGCACCCTTAAGCTAAGCATCTGTTATTTTATCCCTAGTGGCAACAGCACATCCACAATCTTAAAAGTTGCTGTCACTCTCCCAGATTACCAGAGGTATGAACCCACTATCTAGCATAAATACTAACTCTTGGAGTTACAAGCATCTACTTGGCCAAAGCATCTACTAGCAACGGAAAGCATGCAAGATCATAAATAACATATAAGATAGATTGATAATCAACTTGACATAGTATTAAATATTCATCGGATCCCAGCAAACACAACATGTAGCATTACAATAAGATGATCTTGATCATGATAGGCAGCTCACAAGATATAAACATGATAGCATAAAGTGGAGAGACAACCATCTAGCTACTGCTATGGACCCGTAGTCCAAAGATGAACTATTCACGCATCACTCCGGAGGCAGGCATGGTGATGTAGAGCCCTCCGGTGATGATTCCCCTCTCCGGCAGGGTGCCGGGAAGAGCTTCTGAACCCTCCCGATCTAGGGTTGACGGCGGCGGCGTCTCTGAAACTTTTCATGTATAATGGCTCGGGTGTCTAGGGTTTTCCCGTGAAGATGAATAAATAGGCGAAAGGGCGGCGGCTGGAGCGACCCGAGGGGCCCACACCACACCGCGGCGAGGTTGGAGGTGGGGCCGCGCCGCCCTATGGTGTGGCCGCCTCCTCGGTCGCCTCCATCTCTCCTTTGGACTCCGTGTACGTGATGGAAAAATAGGAGGTACTGTCTGATACGTCTCAAACGTATCTATAATTTTTGATGTTCCATGCTTTTTTTATATACCAATTGCTACATGTTTTGCATCTACTTTATATCACTTTTATACATTTTTTGTTACTAACCTATTAACAAGATGCCGAAGTGTCAGTTCCTGTTTTCTGCTGTTTTTGTATTCCAGAAAAGCTAGTCTGGAAATATTCTCGGAATTGGACGAAACTTCACGGGGATCCCTATTTTACCAGAACACACCTGACGGACCAAAGGAGCAACAGAGGAGGGCCACCAGGGCCCCACACGCCACTAGGGCGCGGGCCACCCCCTGGCGCGCCCTAGGGTGGTGTGGGCCCCTCGGGGGTCGTCAGCTGCCGCCCTTTCGCCTACTTATTCCCCCCGACGCGAAAACCCTAAGGGCCTGAGCCAATATCCACGAAAAGTTCCAGAGACGCCGCCGCCGTCAACCCTAGCTCGGGAGGGTCCTGAACCTCTTCCCGGCACCCTGTCGGAGAGGGGAATCGTCACCGGAGGCTTCTACATCGCCATGCCTGCCTCCGGAGTGATGCGTGAGTAGTTCATCCTTGGACTACGAGTCCATAGAAGTAGCTAGATGGTTGTCTCTTCAATTTGTGCCATCATGTTTAGATCTTGTGAGCTGCCCTACATGATCAAGATCATATTATTGTAATGCTAAATGTTGTGTTTGCTGGGATCCGATGAATATTGAATACTATGTCAAGTTGATTATCAATCTATGCCCTATGTTATTTAAGATCTTGCATGCTTTCCGTTACTCGTAGATGTTTTGGCCAAGTAGATGCTTGTAACTCCATGAGAGAGTATTTATGCTAGATAGTGGGTTCATGCCTCCGGTAATCTAGGAGAGTGACATCAACTTCTATGGTTGCGGATGTGCTGTTACCACTAGGGATAACCTAACAATGCTATGTCCACGGTCATATGTATTTGTTTACATTACGCACTTTACTTAATACAATTATCCGTTGCTTGCAACTTAATACCAACGGGGAACTCGGATGACAACCCGGCGGTGGATTATTAGTCATAGACGCTGTTGGATGACGGTCTATGTATTATGTCGTAATGCCCAATTAAATATCATAGTAATCATCATGTCATATATATCCATTGTCATGCGCTCACTATTTGTCAATTGCCCAGCTGTAATTTGTTCACCCAACATGTTAGTTATCTTTTATGGAGAGACACCACTAGTGAACTGTGGACCCCGGTCCATTCTTTTACACTGATTAAACCACCACAAACTGCAAACTGTTCCTTTTTCATTCTCTGCAATTTAATACTCATTTTCCACACCATACGTTTAATCCTTTGTTTTCAGCAAGCCGGTGATATTGACAACCTCACTGTTTCGTTGGGGCAAAGTAGTTTGATGGTGTTGTGTGCAGATTCCACGTTGGTGATCGTGTTGCGCCGCGCGAGCCACCAACAACCTTCTGAAGAGTTGCTGCTCCTACTGGTTCGATAACCTTGGTTTCTTTCTGAGGGAAAACTTGCTGCTGAACTGCATCATACCTTCCTCTTGGGGTCTCCCAACGAACGTGTGATTCACGCCAACAAGCACTGTCCAGGTTTCGTCCAATTCCGAGAATATTTCCAGAATAGCTTTTCTGAAATACAAAAACGGCAGAAAACAGGAACTGGCACTGTGGCATCTTGTTAATAGGTTAGTCCCAGAAAATGCATAAAAATGCTATGAAGTGTATGTAAAACATGTAACAATTGGTATAATATCAACATGGAACATCAGAAATTATAGATACGTTTGAGACGTATCAAGCATCCCCAAGCTTAGCTCTACTCGTCCTCGAGTAGGTAAAACGATAAAAACAAAATAATTTCTGAGGTGACATGCTACAATCATAATCTTGATCAAATAGTATTGTAAATCACATGTTATGAATGAAGTGATCCAGGTCAATGGTCTATAGTTTGCTAGCAAGTAGATAATGAGCAAACAACTGAATCATATAAGCAAAAACTTTTCATAAATAGTACTTTCGAGACAAGCATCAAAGAGTTTTGCATAAGAGTTAACTCATAAAGCAATAGATTCTAAGTAAAAGGTATTTAACCAACACAAAGGAAGATTTAAGCTTCAGCAATTGCTTTTAAGTTTCAACATATATATCTCATGGATATTTGTCAACACAAAGCAATATAATAAATGCAATATACAAGCATATAAAAATTGTTGCACCAAAGTTGACACTAGTGTTTGCTTCTGAGATAGAAAGAAGAAGGAAAACTGACTCAACATAAAAGTAAAAGAAAGACCCTTCGCAGAGGGAAGCAGGGATTAAATCATGTGCTAGAGCTTTTTAAGTTTTTGAAATCATATAGAGAGTAAAAATAAGTTTAGGGAGGTGTTTGTTAATTGTCAATGAATCAGAAAATGGAAAGTACAATATGACCCCTGCCAACCAGACTTTTAAGAGCGGCTCCCATGAAGGACGTTATTTCTACCAGCAAGGCAGATCATCCCTCTTCTCTTTTGTTTACACATGCAGATATTTCACTGTTTGTCATTGCTTGACTGATAAATCAGGGCAAAAATGTGAAGAGAATTAAGCGGTTAAAGTTGTAATTAATTGGGACTGGGCACCCCATTTGCCAGCTCTTTTTGCAAAATTAATGGATAAGCGGATATATATGCCGCTAGTCCGGTGGTAAAGTCTGTTTGACAGTTGACATAAAGACATCCACCCCGTCCTCATGAGCTTGGTAAACATTGACACAAAATAGGAGTAATAATTTTTGAATAGTTTAAAGGTAGCACATGAAAAATTTACTTGGAATGGCAAGGAAATACCACATATAGGTAGTTATGGTGGACACAAATGGCATGGATTTTGGCTCAAGGTTTTGGATGCACGAGAAGCATTCCCTCTCAGTACAGAGTTTAGGTTAGCAAGGTTATTTGAAGCAAACACAGGATATCAACCGACACAGCAAGACTTATATGAAAACATATTGCAAGCATTATAAGACTCTACACTGTCTTCCTTGTTAACCAAACCCTTTTACTAGAAAATATCTAGACCTTAGAGATACCAATCATGCAAACCAAATTTCAACGAGCTTTACGGTAGTTCTTCATTAATAGGTTTTAACTACATGATACAAAAGCTTAAACATGAACTACTTGATAACTCAAAACAATTGACAAGTATCAAATTATCCAATACAGTGATCTACAAGAATATGTAAGCTTTTTCCATTATACCATCTACCACATGCAACATTTTCTGTTCCAACCAAACACCAATCAATTTATTTCAACATAAACTCTCCAAACAATTATAAGTGAAGCAAGAGAGTACTTTCTTTAAAAGAACTAACAGCTCTGAATAAGAGATGCATGCAAAACAGGAGCTAAAAGCATAGCAATAGCTAGATAAGAATACTCAACAAGTATAAGTGAAGAATAGGAGTATTCATATGAAAAACGGAGCGTGTCTCTCTCCCAATCAAGAATACTAGGGTCCAATCAAGTTGACCATAAGAAAAATAAAATACTGAAAATAAAAGCACACAGACGCTCCAAGTAAAGCACATATGATGTGAAAGAATTAAAATATAGTTTCACTAGAGATGACCTGATAAGTTGCTGATGAAGAAGGGGATGCCTTGGGCATCCCCAAGCTTAGACGCTTGAGTCTTCTTGAAATATGCTGGGGTGATCCATGGGAGCATCCCCAAGCTTAAGCTCTTCACTCTTCTTGATCACATTATATCATCATTCTCTCTTGACCCTTGAAAACTTCCGCCACACCAAACTCAGAGTAATTCTCATTAGAGGGTTAGTGCACAATCAAAAACTCACATGTTCTATAAGGACACAAACATGACCGTTACTTTTAACATTAACTACTGCCACTGATGTTATGTGAAGCTCTTCACCCTAAAAAAGAATTCCACTCAACACTAGTAAAAGAGAGAATGCGAAAAATAAAAGACAGAATCTGTCTAAACAGAACAGTCTGTAAAGACGAATTGTTTCGAGGCACTTACGTTGCTCAGATCGAAAAACGCAAAACTAACGAAAGATGCGTACATATCTGAGGATCACGCACAAAATTTGCAGATTTAAATAATTTTTCTGTGATTTTACAGAAGTAAAACGGTGAACAGCAGAAATCTGTTCCTGCGCAGAAATCCAAATCTAGCATCATCTTCCTATTAGAGGCTCCACTTGGCACAACAATGCGATAAATTAAAGATACAAAGGAATTGTTACAGAAGTAAACAACTCCTTGACTAAAAAAGAAAAGAAAAATTGCAGAAATAAAATAATGGGTTGTCTCCCATAAGCGCTTTTCTTTAACGCCTTTCAGCTAGGCGCAGAAAGTAAAAATCAAGTGTTTCCAAGTGATGAAGCATCAACAGAAAGGTTGGAAGTTTTCTCAACAATGCATTGTATCTTATCTATATAAGTTTCAGAAACTCCTCTTTCATTACTTTTAGGCACACTATCCTCATCAAATAAATTTTCAGGAACAATCCAATCAAAATTCTTTTCTAGTGCCTCATGCATTCCTACAAGTTAAAAGGTATTGGTATTTTGACTTCTCCCTCATAATTGGGTTCATTAGTGTACTTAAGCCTATCTTTTTCAAGCTTCTCAAGTGTATTAGCAATATCAATAAAATAGCCAAGCATCTTATAACGAATGAAAACTTTTCTAGCCTCCCCAGCAACATCACCAAATTCTTTAAGAAGAGTTTCTAAAACAAAATCTTTCTTTTCACCCTCTTTCATATCATGAAGTTTAAGAAACATTTGCTGCATTATAGGATTAAGATTAACAAACCTAGCTTCCAACATGTGAACCAAAGAGGCAGCAGCAATTTCATAATTAAGGGCAAGTTCTTCAATGTTTTCTCTTCCAATGATAGACCCACTTCCCACCGGTATGTCTTTTAAAGTAAACTTAGGGAGAAGCATGATGAAATAAAAAGAAAGTAAACCGAAATAAGGTAAATGCAAGTAACTAATTTTTTTTTATGTTTTTGATAAATAAAACAGACAAGACTAGATAAAAATAAACTAAACAAGACAATAACAAAGTAAAGAGATTGGAAGCGTGAAACTCTCCTTGCAGAAATCCTCTTGCTCCCCGGCAACGGCGCCAGAAAAATGCTTGATGACGTGGATCACACGTTCGTTGGGAGACCCTAAGAGGAAGGTATGAAGCAGTGTAGCAGCAGTTTCCCTCAGTATGAAACCAAGGTTTAATCGAACCATTAGGAGCAAGAAATCACTTCTGAAGGTTGTCAGTGGCGCGCTAACGTGGAACCTGCACACAACACAATCAAACTACTTTGCCCCAACGAAACAGCGAGGTTGTCAATCTCACCGGCTTGCTGAAAACAAAGGATTAAACGTATGGTGTGAAAAACAGTAGTAAATTGCAGAGAATGAAAAGGAACAATGATTGCAGTTGGTTGTATTATCAGTGTAAAAGAATGGACCGGGGTCCGCAGTTCACTAGTGGTGTCTCTCAATAAAAGATAACTAACATGTTGGGTGAACAAATTACAGCTGGGCAATTGACAAAGTATTGAGCGCATGACAATGCATATATATGACATGATGATTACTATGATATTCATGTGGGCATTACGACAAAATACATAGACCGTTATCCAACAGCGTCTATGACTAATAATCCACCTCCAGGTTGTCATACCGAGTTCCCTGTTGGTATTAAGTTGCAAGCAACGGATAATCGCATTAAGTAATGTGCGTAATGTAAACAAATGCATTAGACCTAACGGCGCACCCTTAAGCTAAGTATCGGTTATTTTATCCCTAGTGGCAACAGCACATACACAATCTTAGAAGTTGTTGCCACTCTCCCAGATTACCAGAGGCATGAACCCACTATCTAGCATAAATACTAACTCTTGGAGTTACAAGCATCTACTTGGCCAAAGCATCTACTAGTAACGGAAAGCATGTAAGATCATAAATAACATATAAGATAGATTGATAATCAACTTGACATAATATTCAATATTCATCGGATCCCAGCAAACACAACATGTAGCATTACAATAAGATGATCTTGATCATGATAGGCAGCTCACAAGATCTAAACATGATAGCATAAAGTGGAGAGACAACCATCTAGCTACTGCTATGGACCCGTAATCCAAGGATGAACTACTCACGCATCACTCCGGAGGCAGGCATGGTGATGTAGAGCCCTCCGGTGATGATTCCCCTCTCCGGCAGGGTGCCGGGAAGAGCTTCTGAACCCTCCCGAGCTAGGGTTGACGGCGGCGGCGTCTCTGGAACTTTTCGTGGATAATGGCTCGGGTATTTAGGGTTTTCGCGTCGGGAAGATTTTATAGATGAAAGGGCGGTGGCTGGAGATGCTGATGCATGTAAAATGCATACATGAACTTTACATTTTATTACATGTTATTTGCATCATATAAGGGTTATATTCATGATTTATATTAAGTTTTGGGGATAATTAACAACTCCCCCATTTTTCTGGAATTAACCCTGCGCTGCCAGAAAACCCCTTTTTCTATATTTTGATGTTTCAGGAACCCAAACGACGTCCAAATGACCTGAAACTTTACGGGGATCATTTTTTTTTGGAAGGAACGAAACGTAGGCGCAAAGGAATCGAAGAAACGGAGACCAGAAGGCCAAAAGGGGTGGGCCCACGCGGCCAGATTCCTTGGCCGCGTGGGGTCCCCCATCCTGCCCCTCGGGCCTCCGCTGCCGTCGATCTTTCTTCCCGAAGCTTCGTCTTGACCTAAAAACGACTATATATAGACCCCCAGGGCTTTCGCGAAAGAGAGCGCCGCAGAAACACAGAAACCACGAAACAGAGATCTGGAGCTGAAGATTGGAGGGGGAAAACTCCGGCGGGGCGCTGCCGGTGTGGTCTCCTTCCCCTCCAACAACATCTCCACCGACACCATGATGAAGAGGGAGTAGTCCACCCCTGGACTATGGGTTTGTGGAAGTAACTTATGTATCTCTCCTCTCTATGAGCTTCACTAATTAGTACCGTATGAGCTGCTGAACATGATTACGGTCATCTATGTAATTCCTTTGTGGTGGATCTTTATTATGAGTTAATACATGTTTGAGATTGCAATGGTTTTGTTTCAGTTATGAAAGTAGATGCATATTATGTACCCCGTTCTTATTTACTTGTCATGATCAAGCATGTTTATGAGAGCATGTGAGGGGGAACGTGTGCATTAGTTGGAGTAACGGGGGGTGGCTAGTGCAGTGAACGTGACAGATAGTTCTGCGATCCACTTGGGTTTTCTACCTTACTTTGTTGCCTCACTAGGGATAAACAAAAATACCATGCTACCAGACAGTGGATGTGACCTTGGCCACTATCTCCATGACTAGATCTAGCATGTTCTTATTTTAACTTCATGTCATTGAACTTATTGCTATGCTCTGATTTATCTTAATTACTAAGGTGTTATGATTTAGTTCGCATCTTGGTGGAGCATAAGAGAGAGAACAACTTATACTTGAGATCTCTATGTTAGGACGTGATGCCCATATTATTAATAACTTGTCAAACCATGTCTTGCCATCTTACATGTTAATTTTAGTGTTCCATTGTCTACCACGTTATCAAGAGAGAGTGCATTTGTGAAACCATGAACCCCGGTCCATTTTTAATCATAAGAAACACTTTTCCAACACTTTTATCACCACTTTTGTTTGCTGCCATTATTAAATCCGAAAATACAAAAATATTTTTACATCTTGCATACATCATAAAAAACCCAAAAATATCATTTATCATTACTACCACCATCCTTGCATATTTATTTACCATCATTGCATATTTACTTATTGTTTGCATTGCATATTATTTTATTAGCATTCTCACACCTTGTGCTTGACAACCACCTGGTGAGGTTGAGGGCACAAAACAATTTATTTTGTTTCAGGTTCTCAAGAGAAGGATAAGGAGAGAACACCTGAAATACTGGTTCCCCGAGAGTTCGATATTAAACCCTCGAGTCACCCCTCGTGGGGAAAACTGTCTTCCACTACTACATACACTCTGCACTTGGAGTCTCAACCTAACCCATTTACTTTTCACGCAGGTACCACGCGAAGGGGCTAGCAACTGTTTTCTGGCGCCATTGTGGGGGAACTACGTGAAGGGCCATCAAGACGTTTTCTGGCGCCGTTGCCGGGGAGCGAAGAAGCAACACCGCATCAAGGTTCCCTCGTCAACTACGCGCCCGTCATAGTAGCATCATTGGGTATCAAGACGTTTTCTGGCGCCGTTGCCGGGGAACCATAGCTGAAAGGTTTATCCAAGGATCATTCACATCAAGTCAACTTCATCACCAACTTGTGTAACAACCTAAGCTTGGGGAAGTTGCACCTACGTGAGCATCATCTTATCCATCTTTACCTACAATCATTTTATTTTGTTTTGTTCTTATCTTGTCTTGCATATCATATTTATATTTCGGTTTGCATATTTTATTTTCAGTTTTGCATTTTGTGTCGCATTTGTTATTTCGGTTTTGCATTGTTTAGTGTCATTTTATTTTCAGTTTTGCATAAAAAATTAAAAACACATAAAACTTGCTCAATGGAGAAAAGAACTTTTTGGCAATTTAGTGTTAATAATTTTCCTCAAGATAGGAATTTCCCTGTTAAAGAATTTGAGATAGATCCTAATGTCACTAAATTGATTTTTGAAAACCGTTTTTCTGGGAAACCTAAAGAAGATGCTCTTCAACATCTTAGTAAATTTAATGAAAGATGCAAAGAATTAAACCTGATTCATGCCAATGCTAATGTGATCAAAGTAAAGCTTTTTCCTTATTCCTTGGCTGGAAAAGCTCTAGATTGGATATTAAAATGGCCACCTGGGAATTTTAGCAATTGGTTTAATTTGAAAGCTGCTTTCATTGAGAGGTTTTGTTTTTCAGCCATGGTTTATATATGAGAGAAATAGTTATCACCTTTAAACAAAATAAGGAAGAAACCTTGGTTAAAACTTGGGAAAGGTTTAGAGGTATAGCTTATGGAATGGAACATGGTATTAAAGATTGGATGCTCATGCACATATTTTATAAAGGATTGTCTGAAACTTCTAAACTCTTTTTAGACAATGAATGTAAGGGTTCTTTCATAAATACTATTATTGCTGATGCTTACATTCTACTTGATGGCTTGATATTGGAAGTAAAAATTAAAGAAAGTTTAGAAAAAGCTCAAGTACCTGAAGATGTGTTTGATGACCGTTATGAATTATTTAATCTATATAATAGAGATAAAAAAGTTGAGGAAGTTAAAATGCTTAGTGAAGTTAAGGAACCATTTGTTGATTTAGAGAAGTGTAGCTTGCATGAATTAATTTCTATCTTACAAGAATTTGCAAGTGATCCTTCTGTTAATATTAACCAAGCTGGTTTTGGTTCCTATATTGCTAATCATGTCTTAAAAGAAAAGATTGCTAGGTACAATTAAGAAGCTATGATACCACCTAAGCTTGGATATATATGGATCCCTAAGGTACTAGTAACCATTGGAAAAGAGACACACCATGATATACTTGATCTAGGATCTAGTGTCTCTATATTATCTAAAGAACTATATGAAGTCCTTGAACTTAAAAATATTGAGAAATGCTCTATTGAACTTGCACTTGCTGATGATTCCATTAGACATGCTCTAGGAAAAGTAAGTGATGTTATGGTAGAGTTACACATGACTTTTGTGCCTGTTGATTTTCTAATCATGGACATGGGGAATAAAACCTCTAGTCCTATTATTTTGGGAAGACCTTTTCTTCGTACTACAGGTGCCATTATTGATTCAAAGGAAGGGAATGTGAAGTTTCAGTTTCCACATAAGAAGAGCATGAAACACTTCCCAAGGAAGAGGGACACACCAAGGTTCAAGCTCCCTCATGAGCTACGTCCCCTTTGATTATCAAGTAAGTAAGCCTAGCTATATGGCTATAAAGAAAGCGCTTTACGGGAGGCAACCCGGTTGTTTTTGTTTAAGATTTTCTTTGAGTCCTCTTGCTGTAACAAGAGAGTATTTTGTTAGTTTTGTTTCTGAGATTTTTAATAAAGAACCAAGTTTTACCTATTTTGGGTTTGAAAAGTTGCTATTCATTTTCGGAGAGTTTTCTGCCTACACGAAGTCTGTGCACGGTTTGATTTTTCATTTTTTTATCTGTAACTCCGATTGAGCTGTAATTTGAATTGTAGCTTTAAATTTTCATCCTCTGTATACTTGAATTTTGTTAGATTTTTCTGACGAGTTTAAGTAGGGTAGAAAAATGCGTTTTGCTGCTGCTATTTTTTGGACAGATTCTGTCTTGATATTGTTTGATGCATTCTTTGAGCTTTTTGCTTGAATCTTTTTGATTCAATTGAGTTTATGAGTAGGCATACAACATTATATACTCTCTGGACATTCATATGAATTTTTGCCTAAGGATTTTATGCAGCAAGGAACCTATTTTTTCACAGTGATTAGAGGAGCTGCACCAAGAGCTATCCAAGGATGGTGAAGACCATAAGCTTGGGGATGTCAAGACAATCCCACTGGACCAACCACTCTCGGTTTGCACACGTCTAACTTCTGTTTTTCGATCAAAGCACTTTATCGTATAAATTTAGAGCGTCTGTTTATTTGCCTTTTGTTATTTCGGTTTGATTTTTATTTTCTTAAGACCACCACTATCATTTATATATGAGAGAGCTACTGGAAGTTTGGGTTGAATTATGTTGGATGCTATTAAAATATTGGGATAGGGATGTTTGAGTTGATTTTAAAAGATACATATAGTTGCATAATTCATGTGCTTTGAATGACTATTAATTTGCAAGTGTGTTGTTAAGAGCTATCTTATACCATGTTTAGATGTTGAATTTTAACTTTACTTGGTTTAACATGGATTGATTAGTTCTATGGACACTTATGCATGCATTTAGACGGTCAACTTTCTCCCTATTTGCTAGCCCAAAATTACAACAAGTAAAAAGCTTGTTTCCCAACACCTTCAACCAAAGTTTCCAGTGAGTCCACCATATCTACCTATTAGCTTTATGCTATTCCAAGTATGTTTATCATGTTATATTGTGTTATCTACATTTCTGAATTTAAATGCTTATGTTATTGATTGTCATGGGAAAAATTGGTTAAAACTCTCACGAACTTGATGCACAATTTACTTTTATTGCATTTAATAAGCATGAACCATTGTGATTAAAATTATGAAGTTGTGGGCTTGACAATTGTTTTGGTTGGGAGTTAGCCCATATGTGCTGTCACATGGCAAGCTTTCAACATTGCACTTATTTATATTTAGTTGATGTCATGTACTTTTGTTTATGGATGCCTATCATGGGTGAAATGAATGTGGATACTTAGTAAGTTCAAAGAGTTTGTATAAATGGTTAGAGAAATGCTTGGGCCGCTAATCTAAGCCATGCATCATTCATGGTGGAAATTTGCAGCATAACCATAATGTTCATTCAGTGATGCACCTCATAATAAAAAGCTATACCCATAGTAAATAAAAGAGTGATGAGATTGTTCATTGTCTGTTTGTCTTGTTGTTTTGACATGGGCTTGTTCATGTCATGGGACAAGAGGTACCCCAGTGCAGTTCTTGATGATACATTATTACTTGCAATGACTTTATTTGAATTTACTTTGTGGACCAAAGTAACACATGGTGTAGGCTTGTATTCAAGGACATGAGACATTCAACCAATACATTGTCAAGCACACCACTCATATTTGCTTTCACTTTAAACATTAATCATTCAAGATGCTATGATAGGGGTAATGAGAGCTCCACACCAATGACTACCACATTGCAAGCATTAACTTAAGTAGAAGTGTTTGGAAGTTAGATGAAACTTATTCATGCTTTACCTCTACTTATTTATCTATCCAAAGTGTCCACCTTTTATATTCAGTTTTCATAAGAAGTACTCTATGACCACCATAGGATGTTTTTACTTTTCATTATGCATACATTTGGTCCATAGTACTTTCTTCTATATTACACTTTGTGAATTTATCATTGAACATCTTTACATTGAGTATTTGATACCACTTCATAATTTATCTTGCATATTGTTATTCCTTTGAAGAATGAATCATTTGACTCTATGTAGCAATAGTAATCACCTTTGATATCCATTGATAGTATTAAAATGCAAAGTCCATGTTAGTTTTATCACCTTCATACTCGGGACGAGCATGGGTTAAGCTTGGGGATGTTGATGCATGTAAAATGCATACATGAACTTTACATTTTATTACATGTTATTTGCATCATATAAGGGTTCTATTCATGATTTATATTAAGTTTTGGGGATAATTAACAACTCCCCCATTTTTCTGGAATTAACCCTGCGCTGTCAGAAAACCCCTTTTTCTATATTTTGATGTTTCAGGACCCAAACGACGTCCAAATGACCTGAAACTTTACGGGGATCATTTTTTTTGGAAGGAACGAAACGTACGCAAAGAAATCGAAGAAACGGAGACCAGAAGGCCAAAAGGGGTGGGCCCACGTGGCCAGGGTCCCCCATCCTGGCCCTCGGGCCTCCGCTGCCGTCGATCTTTCTTCCCGAAGCTTCGTTTGACCTAAAAACGACTATATATAGACCCCCCCAGGGCTTTCGCGAAAGGAGCGCCGCAGAAACACAGAAACCACGAAACAGAGATCTGGAGCTGAAGATTGGAGGGGGAAAACTCCGGCGGGGCGCTGCCGGTGTGGTCTCCTTCCCCTCCAACAACATCTCCACCGACACCATGATGAAGAGGGAGTAGTCCACCCTGGACTATGGGTTTGTGGAAGTAACTTATGTATCTCTCCTCTCTATGAGCTTCACTAATTAGTACCGTATGAGCTGCTGAACATGATTACGGTCATCTATGTAATTCCTTTGTGGTGGATCTTTATTATGAGTTAATACATGTTTGAGATTGCAATGGTTTTGTTTCAGTTATGAAAGTAGATGCATATTATGTACCCCGTTCTTATTTACTTGTCATGATCAAGCATGTTTATGAGAGCATGTGAGGGGGAACGTGTGCATTAGTTGGAGTAACGGGGGGTGGCTAGTGCAGTGAACGTGACAGATAGTTCTGCGATCCACTTGGGTTTTCTACCTTACTTTGTTGCCTCACTAGGGATAAACAAAAATACCATGCTACCGGAGAGTGGATGTGACCTTGGCCACTATCTCCATGACTAGATCTAGCATGTTCTTATTTTAACTTCATGTCATTGAACTTATTGCTATGCTCTGATTTATCTTAATTACTAAGGTGTTATGATTTAGTTCGCATCTTGGTGGAGCATAAGAGAGAGAACAACTTATACTTGAGATCTCTATGTTAGGACGTGATGCCCATATTATTAATAACTTGTCAAACCATGTCTTGCCATCTTACATGTTAATTTTAGTGTTCCATTGTCTACCACGTTATCAAGAGAGAGTGCATTTGTGAAACCATGAACCCCGGTCCATTTTTAATCATAAGAAACACCTTTCCAACACTTTTATCACCACTTTTGTTTGCTGCCATTATTAAATCCGAAAATACAAAAACATTTTTACATCTTGCATTCATCATAAAAAACCCAAAAATATCATTTATCATTACTACCACCATCCTTGCATATTTATTTACCATCATTGCATATTTACTTATTGTTTGCATTGCATATTATTTTATTATCATTCTCACACCTTGTGCTTGACAACCACTTGGTGAGGTTGAGGGCACAAAACAATTTATTTTGTTGCAGTTCTCAAGAGAAGGATAAGGAGAGAACACCTGAAATACTGGTTCCCCGAGAGTTCGATATTAAACCCTCGAGTCACCCCTCGTGGGGAAAACTGTCTTCCACTACTACATACACTCTGCACTTGGAGTCTCAACCTAACCCATTTACTTTTCACGCAGGTACCACGCGAAGGGGCTAGCAACTGTTTTCTGGCGCCATTGTGGGGGAACTACGTGAAGGGCCATCAGATGCCCGTGGGGCCCACACCACACCGCGGCGCAGTTGGAGGTGGGGCCGCGCAGCCCTATGGTGTGGTCGCCTCCTCGGTCGCCTTCGTCTCTCCTTTGGATTCCGTGTACGTGTTGGAAAAATAGGAGGTACTGTCCAGGTTTCGTCCAATTCCGAAAATATTTCCAGAATAGCTTTTCTGAAATACAAAAACAACAGAAAACAGGAACTGGCACTGTGGCATCTTGGTAATAGGTTAGTCTCAGAAAATGCATAAAAATGCTATGAAGTGTATGTAAAACATGTAACAATTGGTATAATATCAAAATGGAAAATCAGAAATTATTGATACGTTTGAGACGTATCAATGAGCTCCACGGTATCGCCCTCGTTCGACCACAACCGTCCAAGCTGTCCAATGCGACAATGGACGAGAATTTGATAATGCCGCAGCAAAACTTTTTCTCACCTCGCAACGGCAGCGCAGGGAGACAAACCACACGAATATACAGTTCATCAAGATGAGAAAACAGAGTTAAATGAAAAGTTTTGCTGCAAGTTCCAGTTCAGAGCAGAACGCACGCACTGCTACGGACAGCTGTTAGAAAGCACGGCATCTTACCAAATAATTCTAACTAGGTAGTATGATAAGTTAAATGCAACGACGAACTATATATGAGTACCTGGAGAGTTTGCAAATTAAAGATGGTTTCTAACCATGTGGACATTAAGTTCCAGTTAGCCAAATTCGGAAGTTCCAGTTAGCCTATTAGAAATAACTGCATTTAACACGTAAAGTCCATGTAGTATTGCAAATTAAATAAAAATTATACAAAATGGTACTACAAATAAGTGAAGTCGTTGTTTAATATGCAATATGCTTTCCTAAACCGGGGAACAAAATGTACAGGACCCAGGAGTTACCGATGAGCGTGTTTACTGACACTACATCACACCAAGGAATCAACTGAAAGTAGATCAAACCAAAGTTGCAAAACTGAACAACCGCAACAATGTTCTGGGATGTGCCGATATTTTTTTACGAATATACCCCTCTGCACATCATCGATGTAAAAAATATCACCCTCCGAAATCGATTGTCAAAAATACCCTGGCGGAAAGTGGAAAAAAGTGCCACGTGGCACTTCCTGCCATAGGGGATGTGCAGATGGGTATATTTGCAAAACAATCGTGGCGATAGTAGGCAGAATTTGAATGTAATGCTCGCTCTCCATGGAAATAAGGAACATAATATGATGGCATTGATTCACAGGTAATCATTGCAAGAAATATTGTTGTTATAGGAAGTGTATTCAAAACAATCTGAAACAGGAAAGATGGAATCGGATCCATGTATGTTTAGAGAGGGGGCAATGTACGGTTTTAAATGCAAGAACAGGAAGCGAATGAAGTTGCTATGGCCCATTCGTCGAACTTGGTACACAATCCCAAGCTGTTTCCAATACCGAAATGAAAAAACCGAGTCAGAGGATGCAGACGTAGGGTGTCGAGTAGAGCAAAGGACGCGCTTTGTAAGGTGCTCCCCTTGCGGCCTTGCCTGAGTAGGCTATCACCTCTGGAAGTGATGCTTTTTTCGCAGTTCATATAAGAAAATAAAATACAAATTGTGTTGAATCATATCTTGTTCTCTCACGCAAACTATTCTCGAAGTTTTTTTCCAAACAAAGAAAACCACACAACTACGAATAGTATAATAAACCAGAAGGGAGTGAAGTCAAGGATCTCAAATGAGAGCTGAGACATTGTACTGTGTCCATGTAGTGATTGGAGAAAAAAGCTCGAGCTGTCCCAAGTAGTTCAAATTCTATCAGTTGTGAAAATTAATCTTCGCTTTGTAGCCCATTACTCCTTATAAACATAAGTGCTGATCTCACATCACCTAAAAACAGCATAGAGAGCAAGGCTCAGCAAATTATAATAAGAACATGATCTGAAGCTTAAAACTAGCATCAATGGAGATTTAGGATTTGCAATAAGCCTATGCGTAAGCTTAAATGGACACATCGACGTAGTAAGTGGAAGTAAACTTGAGAGGGTGCAGTTATAACTGTAACAAATGGAAAGATTATATTCGTCATGACCATACCAACCCAACATGCCTAACAAAGTCAATTAAAAACTGAACTCGGGAGGCATCAAAAGCACGGTAGCCTATGGCCTGAGAGAGTCGGAGTGCGACAGTAATAAGAATAAAACCAAAAATTCTTCCAGAGTTATAAATCTTGCTGTTTATCTGCACTAAACTATAACCTGAATATAGAGACAGTCACACAACATAGCGAACTGGTGGTTCTGTTGTTCTCTACAATAAAGAAGCAACCCTTTTATTAGAAAGAAAAGCAAAAGTCTAGCTTCATAAAAGAAAAAACAGATTGGCAACAATTCACCTAGCTTACGTTTGTTGTTGAACATAGTGGGATTATCTTGACACGTCAGGAAGTACATAGAAAAATCAACTAACAAGACCTGAAATTCCTGATGCATGGATACTTCCTTTATCACTAGTAGCTTTGCACGTGCACGCACGTCTATAATATATAAATATTTTTTTTAATTTAGTGAGTTTTTAAAGGATATATTTTTTAAGTGGATTTTAAAAGGATATATAAGAGGGAGTAGTAAAAAATGATTAAAATTGTCCAAATTAGCCCAATTTTGTCTGTTGGCCCACACTGGCCCAAAATTCTAGGTCGGCCACTGCCCACCCACCCGAATTGTACACGTCCGATCTAAAAAAAATCAGAGAACACACTATGCTCTCGTTTAGCTGCCTCTCAATCTCCCTCGTCACCTGCCTCCCCACCGTCCCAGTTCCCTGCCGTTCCCATTCTATTGTACAAGGTCCAGCTCCATATCTCTCTATTGCCCTACTCATAGAATCTGGTCGCCGATTTGTCCCAGGAAGCGCTCGAGCTCGGCAATCGAACTGGCGTCTCCGCGTGTCCCCCGGCGACGCCGTGCGCTTCGACCTGCTGCATGACATGCAGGCGGCTTCCACGCAAAGCCCCCGCCCTGCAAGCCGCCACTGGTTGAATACTCGCTGGCCGCCGGCGCGCGAGCCTGCAAGCGAGGCCGTCGTCGCGCTACCCCGCCTGCACTCCACCCAACCTGCTCGCGACCCAGATCGTCACGTCCCCTGCACCCGCCGGCAGCAAGTCCCGAGCGTGACTCCTGGCGACCGGATCCGGGAGGCCACCATGACCAAGGCTGCCTCCATCCAGTGCTTTACCTAGGGCCGCCGTCGTCAGCACGTCCACGAGCAGCATTTCCACCGGATCCTCATAGCCACGCTGCTTAAATTTCATCAGGACGTCTGGTGCATGTCGGTCTCTCAAGGTAATCTACTTGTATTCTTAATTTACGTGTGCTGTACTGCTGAATTCAATCCAAGTACTACTGCCTCCTTCGTGGGGATGTATGTTCTTGGTAGTTATCGATTTACTTACGTGTTATATTTTCAGTCAACATGCTCATTAAGCTATCTGCACATTACCACCTACTTGATTGAGTAAGTAACCCCTCACTATATATAAGTAGCTGCATGCTTGCACGTCTTATGCATTGTCAGAGCTAGCTAGCTAGCTACCAAGAGTTGCCCTAAATCCTAGGTAGCTAACTGTTCTGCTCTAGTCTCATGAGTTAAACTTCGTACACAGTGGCCAATCTGCTATCTCTAATGTAGTCAAAGATATGAAGGAAGTGAGTCGATATCTGCCAGTTGTGAAGTTCAAGAAGATCAATCAATGTGGCTACAATGTTATTGATGGATAATTCTTGTTATGGCACAAATGATGTCGATGCCTACAAGTGGAGTCAGCTAAGGCGTTTGGTAACGATAATAACTTCAAGGTAGCTGAAATAATCTTTTCCATGAGTCTTATAACATCTGGAATTGAATCGACATTTCCATTAAATAAACTTATTTCACAAACCATATTATTGTATTATATTGAAACCCATGATAACAATAATCTACCTTGTTGGGTGAACATCCGAGCTTCTTTGTCAAAGTCAAAGTCGCCAGCTTCTCCAAGGTCCCGTCTCCCAAGCAGTCTAGTAGCCAAGATGCCATATATACAGCATAAGGTCTCGTAAATTACGCTTAGGACACACTACGTACTATAGGGGGAGAGGAAACTTAACATGACATTATGCGTACCATCAATGTTTATCGTGTTGACATTGGGCTCCATTATTCCATATGCATCCTCGTCGTGATCGTTGCCTGATAACATTTTTTTGGCTCCAATGAGTAAGTAGCAGTGATGAATTGAAGTAATGAACCAAGTGGTAGTCAAAAAATATACCAATAACAGAGGCATACAATTGAAGAAAAAAATCACATGAGATGTGCACAACTGGACATAGGGTTGACAATAGTACTTATTAGATTGCATGAATTTGGTACTACACCATCTGCACATGTTACGTTCTGCATTTGTGCACTTGCGTGATCGCCAATTGTCCGGTAGCTGGTGTATGTGATACAATGTTACTGCCATCGAGGAGGTCAGTAATATTTTTATTTTGCTCGCTCTCTACTTTCTGCATGCCACTCCCTTTCCGTCCGATTCTTTATCTCATTAGGGTCTGAATGGATGAAGAATAAATCATTATATCACCAATTCAAGTGGGACATATATGCAGCAGTTGATAATCATTACCATGTGGTACAACCGGCAGTGTGTGCGTTCCATTATCTAGGACATTGATCTCAGCGACGGCAGTTTTTTTGTATTTGTAGTCTTCACACCATCTCTTATTAATCTTAACCTGTTTTGTGAATACTGGTCTCTTTCCCTCTGCCTTTTTATTTCCTTAGGATCTGCAATACATCACACAGTTCAGCACTTGAGCTACAAAACAGAATTTGAGTGATTCGGTTATGATCATTACCTAAGGAGTGGGTGTTGCATATTTCCTGGATGGGTGCGTGGCATGTTGGGAGTGGTAGGAGCCATTCCAATTACTTCAATCTGTGAATTGGCAATAATATATTCTTCTGGATAGTTAATGGGAATGCAATATCATTTACATGAATATTCTCCTCAAATTGAATATATTTGTTGTATTAATTCTTCTTGTAGCAGATGTTCTGTTAATAGCAGTGTTGGATTAGTATAAAAAAAGTCATGCAAATGAATGGGGGTAGGGAAAGAGCCTCACGATTTCACTTCCTGATGCTACTAAATCAGATATGCTGGGCCTCTTGAACTGTGTGTTTGTTTGTTTAATCATGATCTGAAGCTTATCACACCTCTTAACTAACCAGTTCGCTTTGGATAAATTATAGAGCCTGCACCTGCTTTGCCGAGGAGTTCGTCAGCGTCGGATGCGCAGGGCGGCAATGGCACAACACGGTATGGGCGGCGACTCTGAACAAAGGCATTCAAAGGGGTATGTATTGCGCTGAAGAAGAGGCTGCACGCCTGCACGGGTGTTATCGAGGCACTCGTCGGCGCGGACGTCGTCAGGCCGCGATGGCAGAGGATGACGCGGGCGTCGTCAGCCTGGATGGCACAGGACCTCGTCTGGCCCGCGACGGCGCAGCCGCGCTATGCATCAGCCGATCAACGTCTCACGGCAGGGCGTCTCTGGACGGCGCAGCCGCGCTATGCATCAGCGTCTCACAGCAGGGCGTCTCTGGATGGCAACGGTGAATGGCGATGGAGCAGATCGATCTGATCCCACAAATTTTGCCTTTTTGTTAGCGTTAGATTGACATGCTTCTGAGGCGGACCGCGGACGTGTTTTCCTGTAATTTTGCCATAACTTTTGCCGTAACGGTTTGCGGAGGGATAAGCGGACGTGGGGTGGAGAACCTGGCAGGAAAATTCTCTACTGGTCGACAGGATGCATCTGGTGCGTTGCTTCGGGGAGTTGTTGATAAAACTGATCTGGGTCGTTTGATCCGTTTTAGTGGGCTTGATCTGATGGTCCAGAGTGACCCGTGTACACATTGTCTGGGTGCATGTAGCGAAACTAAAGTTCGCTCTTTTATAAGTAGTGGAGATGTAAGGAACACACTTTTTATCTGTTATCCATTTATGACACATGAAATCTAATATTTCAACGTAAAGTACTTAACTAGAGGAATCAGACTACTTGACTAGTGGAGAGACATCAAATGGTTAATTCCATAGTGGGATTATCTGTGGATGTGTATTAATTCCATATGATAACCTGTGAGGCCTCATATAATTCCGCGGTGGTATCAGATTTTGCTGCCGATTTGGATAAGAGGAGATCCCTCACAGGTTATGTGTTCACGTTTGGTGGTTGTGCCGTGAGTTGGAGGGCAACGTTGCAATCCATTGTTGCCCAGTCTACCACTGAAGCAGTGTACATGGATATTGCTGAAGCATGTAAAGAATTGGTTTGGCTGAAAGGTTTGTTTGCTGAGCTTTGTGGAGATGATACTTGCATTAACCTGTTTTGTGACAGTCAAAGTGCTATTTACCTTACTAAGGATCAGATGTTCCATGAGAGAACAAAGCACATTGACGTCAAATATCATTATGTGCGTGATGTTGTTGCAAAAGGTAAGCTGAAAGTATGCAAGATAACTACTCATGATAATCATGCTGATATGATGACAAAGTCAGTTCCTGTTACTAAGCTCGAGCTTTGCTCGGGCTTAGTTGGTATTACTATCTAGCCCAAGAGGCTATTTGGCGCCGAAGGTGTTTTCTTTGTTATTTCAGGGTGAAGTTCTCGTTCATGCTACAAGATGGAATTTGTCTCAAGGTGGAGTGTTATTTTGTGGTGATCCAAATTCATATATACTGATAAAGGCCGACTTGTGACGAGGAGAGCGGAGCGTCCCGGATTACGTCAGGGCACCTATAAATACATCTTGTAAGCCGCCGTCATGGGATAAGTCGCATTGTGTAAATCCCCGGCGTTTGTAACCTCACCCGATATAGTGAAGTATTGCTGGCTGGCGCTCGTGATTTTTTCTCCTCCATTGTTGGAGGGGTTTTCCACGTTAAATCTCGTGTCCCCGTTGGTTAATCTTTCCGCCACTTCGTCGTTTTCTTTGCTATCGTTTATAACAATGAACAGAGAGGGCCACCTCTGTTTTGGGCCCAAGCCTAGGGTGAAACCGGCCAATGGATTTCAAGAAAATCATGATGAGCCCAATCGTAATTAAAACGTGATGTGAACATATGGTTTTGGTGTACATGCCAATGCCAATGTGTTTAGTGGTTACAAAATTAGAGTTACAATAGGTTGCGAATTTACAATGCAAGAACCAACAACAACATAATAAACAATTTTTCATTTGATTCATCATTTGAGGAATTCATATGGCAGTAGGAAAAAATAAATAGTACTAAAGTTATTGCATATAAGATATAACACATGTTAATGTACAAGTTCAAAGCATAACATGGAATGTTTCGCAATAAAAAAAGTATAGCATGGATTCATGACAAATAATAGGATTTTGGTTCATGATGCAAAATGGACTCCTAAAATCGCATAACATGGATGCATAACATAGTTATTGGTTTATGATGCAAAACACATACGCATAGGTTCATGACAAATAACATACCATTATGATTTATGACAAGAGAAGTTCATGAAAAAAGAAGTGCATCTCCACTAGACTCACTATGCAAAATACATAATAGGATTTTGGATTTAATGACGTTGGGGGAGAAGAGCCGAAATAGACTCCTAAATTCGCCTCTCACCTCTAAAAAAACTCCTTTTTGGGAGTGACATTTTTGGGTTCTAATGGAGATGCTCTTATATCTGATCAAATTCTGGCATTTTCACATAGTTAGAGCACCATGGACAACAATGCATTTGCAGGTGGCACGGTATGCTTATTCAGCGCTTATTCTCCAACTTAATCAACGATGATGCATTACTATGTGATGACCTTAAACATAATTTTGTTTTTCTTCTTCACAGAACGCTACGGCGTCAATCGGTAGATAGTGGCCAATTTATCTACACACTAACTACTGGTTAGCTAGCTAGCCAAGAAGGCGTCAACGATCAATCTGCATGACTCCGTGCGTAGTGGTGGTGAACCCCCAATTCGCAGCAGCGTTCACTTGCTAATAACCTGCTTAATTTCGCCGCACCAGAGCCCCATATTAGATTGTTGTGATCAGCAATGAAATGACAGAGTAGATGTGGTGGAAGAACGCACCTAAACGGAATGCAATCCCCGCGGATGCAAGCAGGGTGATCAGTACGAAGACGCAGAATCCTACAGTGACCCGCTTGGCTGCAGGCATTACCGATGGATGCACGAGCTTAATTATCTACTGCTGTAGAACACTGCTTCGCAGGAAGAGAATTAGAAAGAGAGAAGAAGAATTGCTCACTCAGGAACACGGCGGCGGGCTTGTCGATCCGCAGGAAGCAGCTGTACCCGACGACGTCGGCCCCGCGCTCGTGCGCGCCGTCGATGCCCCAGGAGCACGGCGGCACCTGTCGCGCCGACTCGCCCAGGCACCGTGCGCACTCCGCCGCCGTGCTGTCCCACCCGCACTGCCCCTGCACGCGCACCGTGATCTTGGATTTGGCCACGTCCGGGAACACGCGCGACGCCGTGTCCTTGGCGGTGGCCAGAGCGGCCGCGTCCGTGGTGACCCTCGCCCCGATGTACTTCACGTCGTCGCGCCGCCCCATGGACTGCGCCAGCGCGACGAGCCTCCGCGGGTCTAGGCAGTTTGATTTGGGGTCTTCTCCCGGGTCTTGGCCGCCCAAGAAGACCTTGCGGAAGGCATCCTCGCGCGCGGAGGGCGGGTTGGCGTCGGCGTAGGCCAGGAAGCAGCCCTCGCTTCTCCAAGCGCCGGCGCGGCGGCTCGCGCCGAGGCAGCCGTCGGTGAGGTTCGCAGCGGCCGCGGCGAGGCACGCGCGGCAGGGTTTCTCCTGCAACATGCCGTAGCAGAAGCCGCGGACGAAGGCGCGGTCGTCGTCGGACTGAATGGAGGCGAATCCAACCGGCGCGGCGGCGGCGGGCAGGGCGGCGAGGAGCGGGAGGACGCTTTCCCGGAAGCCGCTGCTGTTTGCTGCTGCGGCTGATGATGGCGCGCAGTCGAGCAGAGCGTAGCTGCTCGAGGCGGGCACATCCTCGAAGTCGAAGAAGGTAAAGCGCGGGGGCAACATGCCGAGGGCGGCGTACACGAGCATGACGGCGATGCCGCCCGCGAGACAGACGAACAACGAGGAGCAGGAAAACGCCATGGCGACGAATGCTGCACTCCCCAGCGAGCCAGGAATCAAAAATTTCACTCGGATTCGAGAATGGAGGAAGGGGGAATGGGCAAAGCACGAGAGAGATCAGAGAGATGAACTGGGGAGAAAGGGGATTCAGATTCGAGGTTTTCTTTCTTGAAATGGAAAAAACATCCAGTACTGCACTGGCTCAACAACATGGCTAGCTAGATGAACTAGTTATCGTGTGATCGGCAACCTATCCCATTCTCTCGGTAGCCATGTGTCTGTCCAGCAATTAACAGTGACACCACACGCTTTAATATTGAAAGAGGGTAGATCATTATACCCAAAGCCCCCCTCTTTCTTTGATAGTGTCACGGTTTCCTAATTTTTGCATAAAAGACCACCAATATCAGCATATCTTGGCGGTGATCTGATCACACAATCCCTTTGTTATGTCAAAACAGGCCGTTGCAAAGATAGGTGTGGCTTGGGCACATCCTTTGAGTAGGACTTTTTAGTTTTTACCCCGGAAAGTGTAAATGGAGGCCGAGCTCCATAGAGCTCTTTATTTTAGAATATTTGAAAAATCATATTTTGAAATTTCAAGCAAATCTGAAACAAACGCAGGATGTAGAAAATGATACATTATACTAACGTGCAAAATGGGTCAACTCAAAATAACTCATTCGGAAAAAAATATCTGACAGATTTTGGATAGTTCAAAATTTTCACTTTCACTACTTTCAAATTCAGATTTTGTCATTTTGCACAGCCCAAACTACAACAGATTTTGAATCGAAATTTACACGTTTGTAGAATCTGACATAGTATACATGCAGATTTTTTGCAGAATTTTTTGAAACTGAAAAATATGATTCTCGAATTTTTGAAAATAAAGGGCTCCATGTATCTCGGGTTCCATTTAGCCACACTCTTTTTTACCCGCTTTATAAAACATTTTTCTGCCGAACCTTGTATTTTCTGCCATATCCTATCTTTCCAACACTCAAAAAGCTTAATCTTGGACTTGCCCAAACATCGGCAAGCCCAAATAATTATAATTTGTTCTTTCCGAAGTCAGATCCAGATTTTGCATCATTGCATTTCTCACACTCCTTTCTGTATTCTTTCAAAATATATAGATGACTTCTCCGCATTGATTGTTTACCCTGAACAAACCTCACACAGATTTTGCACATCTTGCAAACGCCACGAAGTATGGTTAGTAACTTCCATAAGAACAAGAATGAGTGAATCATATGCAAACAACAGATGGTTAAAACTGGAGCATTGTCACAACTTTTATCTCCTTCTAATTTTCCTTCCTCTTATGCACTGTTTAGCAAGCATGAGAAAGCTTCGCCACAAATAAGAAAGAGATATGGTGTAATAGGATCGTCTCGCGAAGAACTCTTTCCAATATAATCTCATCAGTTAGGTTACCATTCAGTTTGAAGTGATACCTCATAGTGGAGATACACTTCATCATAAGTTGTATTCATGTGGAAGCCCATCTTTCTCATCATCTTCTCTAGAAAACTCCACTCAACTCGATCATATGCCTTACTCATCAGTTAGGTGAACAAATTCAATGACATCTTCTTTCTGACCATGCTAAGCAAAGAGCTTCTTAAGACGATGGGAAGTTGCTTAAATGCCAGAATGGTCGCCCAAAACACACGGTGAAAAACAGAAATAAGTTTTATCTTCAAAAATGCATTTTCTCCAATCCAGATCTTGCCCTGAAAACGAATGACACCATCTTTTAGGGTATAATCAGTGATGGTGTTAGGGGACAATGCAAGTTGATGGAGCCAAGTTTGAGCTACAGGATCAACCTCATAGGAATTAATCACTTTTTGTGACCACAAAGGTTGACTAACCGATAAAGCACTAGAGTATCTCCACCGGCGCGCCCAACTGCGCTCCCAATAGGCCTATTGGGCGTGCCGGCACAAAATCGGCCCCCAGCGACGTGCTCAATAGCCCAAATGTTACCGACACGCTCCAATACAGTGTCAGGCAACCCCGCTTCGCGCCCAGGTGAAAGAACAAGAATGTTGCCTAGAGGGGCGTTGAATAGGCGTTTTAAAATAATTAGGTTTAGGCTTGAATAAATGCGGAATAAAACTAACGTTTAATTTATCAAGCACAAAACCTAACCAAGCTAGGTTCACCTATGTGCACCAACAAATTATGCTAAACAAGAACAAACACTAAGTGATAGCAAGATAGATAACTTCAAACTCGATGGCTATCACAAAGGTAAAGGCATAAGTAAAGGTTCAGATATAGAGATTACCGCAAAGTGGACACGAGGAGATATTTCCCATAGTTCCTTCCCAATGGAAGTACGTCTACGTTGGAGGAGTGTGGAGCCACCTAGACGCTCCAATAGCACGGATGTGCTCACTCTATTCTCCGTGAGCTTCACCCGTGAGGGATTGGCTCGTTCCACTATGAGGTCGACTTGAAGGCGTTTACCAAACCGATACACAAAGGTCGGGGAACTCCACAATGAGTTGGAGCCTCCCAACAATGTCCCGGAGCTTAGTAACAAGATAAAGCTCTGAAACGCACAAAAGCCTCCTAGGGTTGTAAGCAACCCAAGAGGCAATCCACAAAGATGATAAGCTTCTCAAACTTCACTTCAACGTACGACCGTGGAGAACTCAAACCAATGCACCTAATGCAATGGCAAGAACACAAGAAGTGCTCAAAGCCCTTCACTCTCAAATCCCACCAAAGCAACTAATGATATGGAGGAAGATGGGAGGAAGAGCAAGGAAGCAACAAATGAATCCCAAGATCTAGATCCAAAGACTACCCCTCACTAAGAGGAGAGATTGATTGGTGGAAAAGTAGATCTAAATCTCCTCTATCTTTTCCCTCAAGAAGTAGCAAGAATCATTGTAGGGATTGAGAGAAAGAAAGATCAAGGAAGGTCAACAATGGGGGAAAACACGAGCTCAAGAGTTGGGGAACCGTTGGGGAAGAAAGCCCCTTAAATAGGTCCCCCGGAAATTTGACCGTTATGTGCAGTTTTCGTGCCCAGCGGTACTACCGCTGGAAACCAGCGGTACTACCGCTACTGGCATCCAGGCGGTACTAGGCAGTGCCATCTCCCAGCTGCAGCGGTAGCGCGATGCACTACCGTTGCTGCCAGGGAACGGTACTACCGCCGATTCGCTCCGGTACTACCGCTGGCATGCTTTGAATTAATTCACAGTATTCCGGCGGTAGTACGTGGTAGCTACCGACTAAGTACCGACGGGAAGTCAGAGGCGAAATTCGAGCTGACGGTACCTCCAGCGGCAGTACCGCTGCCACGGTACTACCACCGGGGACTGTGTACCAGCATACTGCAGCAGTACAGCTCCAGGAGGAGCGGTACTACCGCTGCATACCAGCGGTACTACCGTCAGACAGGATTTCTGCCTGGTACAAGAACTGCAATAACTTTTGGAAGGAAACTCCAAATAAGATGAGACCAACGAGGTTGGAAAGAGAGCGACAAGAACTCCCCTACACTTGCCGGCACTCCCAATAGGTGGCAACGCTTGCCGGCGTGCCCAATAGCGCCTGTTTCAACAACTTTGCAGGACACTGTATTGGGTGCGCTGGTGGAGATGCTCTAAGAGTCAATAGATGACCAACTCTAGAGAGAGCATCAACAACTTTGTTTTCTGCCAAAGGTATAGAACGTTTCGACTTTACTATAAACCATTTGGTTCCACTGCCTCAGTCAAGATTGTGTACAAGTGATAAACTAATAAAATGGATGCCATTTTGTTTGCTATCACTTAAAATATAGTTGAAAAATCCTCGGTTAACAATTATATGATGAGCTAAAGGTGTCTATTTCCCTCCAAAAAATGTTCTCATACTAATAAGAATTTTAAACTTATGACCATTTTTCATGTAACCACTTGTCAAAAGTATTTGCAACACTATCTAGCGGGTACAAGTTAGAATTGTTTTTTGGATGACTGGCCATATAAAACGACCAAACTTGCATCAGAAGAAGAACAAGTGTTTGATTGTCTCATCATTATGATAAAAGACACACGTTGTATTTTCATGCCAATTGTGTTTTATAATGTTGGCTTTGATTAAGATTACTCCTTTAAGGATATACCATGCTTTTTTTTACCGATGTCTTCAATTAAATAGAATGTACTTGAGAATAGAAAATTATCCTTAGACTCTAAATATAGAGTGACGATTCAGCTAGATGCGCCCATTGTTCAGGAATTCGTTAACTGGTAACGACTCGCTCGGCCACTGAATAGCGAATAATCGGCCTATTCGCCAGTTAATCGGCCGATTAATCGGGTAATCGGCATTTATCGGCTATTCAGTAACCCACTGAATAGCGATTACTTGGCCAGTTAATCGGTGATTCGGCTGAATTTTAGAACAATGGATGCGCCAACTAATAATAACACGGAAAGTTCTTTCCGCTACCAAAATCCGGTGCTCTCTTTATTTTAGTTTTTTTAAATCATATTTACAAGTTTCAAAAAAATCTAAAAAAATGCTAGATGACGATGCATCTTACAAGTATGCAAAATCGCAACAGTAATTCTTTTAGTTTTATGCAACACAAAAATGACAAATCTTTGAGGACTTTGTAGTTATGAAAATATGCATTGTTTACTATAATCAGGTCCATACTTTTTTCATTTCTGTGTAGATCAAAATACAAAAATATTATAAAGTGAGATTTAGCATATTTGTCGGATAGAATACATTCAAAAAAATTGGATTTTTCTAGAAACCTATAAATATGTTTTTTATGTATTTCAGGAGCCAAAAATTTCTTCTCGATATTGATCTTATTCCAAATGTTATCTAGTTTTTTGAAAATCTACGAGAGAGGAAAAATAGAGCCCGAACTACAGCAATCCCTTTATTTTATTTAAACATATTTAATGTTTTAAAAAGTATGAAATTTTTTCTAAATGTAGACAATATTGTATTCTACAAACGTATAAATATTAACTAGAAATATGTTATATTTTGAGCTGCGCAAAATGATAAAATCTAACATTTGAAAAATGATAGCAGATAAGCTAGCTAAGAAAAGGACTTAATGCTCGTATCCATCAGATCGTTTGTCAGTTTGATCCTCGGTCCACGGCGTGAGGGTACCAGCGAAGCCGGTCTTCGGCTGTTTGGTCTCCATCCGATTCGGAGGCCGAATCCACCCAAACAACGGCCCACGCAACACAACGCGAATCGGACTCCGTGTCCGTCTTCTACAGTGCTCTCCCCGACACAGCCAATAAATACAACGCGAATCACCCGCCAAACAAAGCGACGGAAAGAACAGAGCTAATCCGCGAGCTCCCCGGTCGTTGCTGCTTCGTTTTCGCCTCGAACGATTCATCCGAATCTTCGATTCGCCTCGGCGTCGCCATGATGGATCCGGAGATGATGAGGCTGGCGCAGGAGCAGATGAGCCGCATGTCCCCCGACGCCTTCGCCAGGATGCATGAGCAGGTGATGTCCAATCCCGGCCTGGTCAAGCTAGCATCCGAGAGCATGAAGAACATGAGCACCGAGGACTTCAAACGAGCCGCTCAGCAGCTGAATCAGACGAGGCCAGAGGAGATACTCCATATGACAGAAAAACTCGTGGGTGCCAAGCCCGAGGAGTTCGCCGCCATGAAAGCCCAAGCAGAAGCTCAGATGTCGTACGCGATGTCCGGTGCCAAGATGCTGAAGAAGCAGGGAAACGAACTCCATGGCCGTGGGCAGTACTCCGATGCCGCCGCCATGTACAAGCTTGCCAAGGATAATCTAAAGAACGTGCCGTCGGCAGCTGGACAGACGCTGCAGGTGCAGTGCGCGCTCAATTTGATGTCTTGTTACCTGAAATCAGCCAAGTTTGACGAGTGCGTGAGTGAAGGTTCAGAGGTTCTAACCTACGACTCGGGCAACGTTAAAGCATACTACCGAAGGGGGCAGGCATACAAGGAACTAGGAAACCTCGAAGCTGCCGTTGCTGACTTGAGTAGAGCCCATGAAATCTCTCCCGAGGATGAAACTATCGCCGAGGTGCTGAGAGACGCGGAAGGAAAACTTGCAACCGAAGGGACAAACCTGCCAAAAGGAGTTGTTATTGAAGAAATCGTAGAACAAGAAGATGACTTGTACCAGCCTTCATCTCTGCAAAATGCTGCCAAGAACACTGATGATATACTAGTAAACAACCGTACTTTGGACCAGCCGTCACCCAGTTATCCACCTTCTACAGCTGATATGCACGACGTCGTGAGAAATTCCATGAAAGACCCTGCAATATGTGAGATGGTTGAGTCCATGATGAAAGACATGACTCCTGATATGTTGGCAAGCATTAGTAGGAAGTTTGGTATCGAGCTTTCAAAGGAGAATGCTGCCAAAGTCCAGCAAGATATGTCTCAATTATCTCCAGAAAACTTACATAGAATGATGAAGTGGATGGACAGAGCACAACGAGGAGTAGAAGTCGCAAAGAAGACAAAGAACTGGCTCATTGCCAGGAAAGGCTTGATCATCGCTATTGTCATGCTGATCCTGGCCTTCGTCATCCTCCAGCTGCTTGGATTCATCCGTAGCTGATGGCCTAAACATCCATGATGGCCAATCACGCCCTGCATCCGAATAATAATTCAGTAGTCTTTTTTTTTCTGAGCGGGAATCGATAATGCACATATGAGTATGTCACTCGAAAGGGTCGAGAAATAGTTGGATCTGCACCTTTCTTATTATTTCATCATATGTGTATAGATTGACATTGTAACAGAATCAAAGGAAAAAATCATAGTGTTGTATTTTGGACAGTAGGCCGGCATGCAATGGTATGGATGTCTTATGTTAAAATAAAATCAGTTGACATCGATTTTGGCCAACGTAAAATACGAATGCTAAATGCAAACCAAATCCATTAAGCTGGATATCTAGCTCCTCCAAATAAGATACATCACAAAATACCTAATTCCCTAGAAGATAAATCAATAGAAATCCAAATAGTTTCAAGTAAGCTGATATGCTTGATTGTCTACTAGAGACTACACAGGCCTATATTTGACAAGTTCTGATCAGCAGATGGATTTCTCATACCTGAAAAGAAAGTAATTCAATTTCTGTGAAATAAAGGTATCACACAAATCCAGGAAGTCCAGAAATTTCAACTAAGCTAAGGCCTAAATTCATTTATGATGAATGGCAACAACAAGCAGGGCTAATTTCTTTTCATATTGGTAATACCTAGAAGTGCAGTTAAGCAGAGAGTCCCGGATAGTCAAACAGACTAAAATTGTTTTCTCTTTTTGCAAGAATAGAAGCAAAAAAAAAAAAGGAGCCAACAATTGGGCATTGATAAATAGACGAATCGTGGGGTGGGGACGATGGCCACTACCCTGTGCGTGACAGAACCCAACTAGTCCATTTTTTCCACAGACATTGGCCAGGTCATAGAGCAAGCGAGTTGCTAAATCTAAGTAGCAATAACAAACAAAATTTGGTACTTACAGTACAGGAGCACCACATAAGCGCACACACACTCTGAACCCAACACAAATCTAGATCGACCACAGGGTGCTGGAGATAGAGGTGGAAGACAAGGCGTGTACCTGCATTTCGGAGTTCGCCGCCACCACGCTCAACAGAGCGACTAGACGAGCAGGTCAGCATCGAATAAACCACCCCATCGATGATGGCAGCCACAACAAGACGTGGACAGGGAGCCCGACCGCAAGCGCTGTTCGGCAGACCGTCTCTGCCGCCAGACCCTGCTAAAATGGATCCACGGTCACTCAATCTGTTCGTACACCTCACTTTGTCGCTGCACCAAACCACCTTGGTGGCCGTATTATGTATTTTCCAAAGCACAGTGACCAAAATGATCTGCTTATTGCCCAATTCGCTCTCATCCTTCTCCATTTTCTTGCTCGTGTAATTTAATACAGAAACATTTTTATGTTGCAAATGTAAATTCTCTCTAGCCTGGAACCTGTGGAAGCACCGAAATGCGGTGGTCTTCAGAGAGCAGACGCCCAGCCTTCCCCTCCTCCGGAAATGTTGCAGAGATGAGGCTCACCTTTGGAAGATCAGACTGCCTGCTGATCGGATCGAGGACACTGATTCCTGGCTTCTTACCCTCGGTTTCGATCGAATGTAGTTCTCGTGCTCCCCTCTCCTTCACAAAAATGTAATACTTACATTCCTGTATACACTCCCCTGTAAACAAAAAGGCCCTTACCCCTTTGCTATAAATGAGAAAATTCAGGTGGGGACTTTGTCCCCCCCGGTGACCATCAAAAAAAAAAATTTCTCTCTACGAAGTTAAGAACTATACAAAAGAACAATGATCTGCTTCTACTCATCGAATTGCCAGTCATGGAGTCACCTGGCAAATTGTCGACCGTTAACCTTTGCCTGTGATGGGTTACTATCTTCCTTACCCACATAACATACCACGTGAATCGAGGCAACAGACACCAGCGAACTTTGTCCTTTATACAGGTGTTTCTTTACATCTCACGCTACAGGGGCTCGACTTGCTACGTATGTACAGCCTCAGAAAGTTTCTTTCCGAGAAAGAATCTAGCTACAGCGAAGAGCAAAAACGCAGAAGTGCACACACACAACTGCTTGACAAAACCTGCGCTGTCTTCAGAAACAATTAATCGGAACATGGAACCTTTGTCTAAGATGGCAGCACTGACGAAAATGGATCAATCCTGCGACGTTGCCGAGTACTCGAAGAGAAGCCGATTGGACGGCGTAGATTGGAAGAGGACACGGAGCCTACTAGTTAGCTGGTATATCAGTGACCACTGCATCGCCATTTCTGAATCTTTCATTTGCCTCACGACGGAGGCCTGCATAAAGATGGCACCAATTCAGGACCGCTGGTCAGAATTAAGCTCAAGTGTTTAGCTTTCAGAGACACACAAAAGAATCATACCTGAAGGCGTTTTCCAAGCTGCACTTCAACCTCCGTAGCAAAAGAGATATTGTTTGCCAGTGATTTGAGTGGGTCAACCGTTGGATCTACAGACAGCAAACTCGGAATCTGGGGAGCATAAACCAGCCGCCACCGTGCTTGTCCAAACTCGCCCTTGCCTTCAATCCTTGGCATCAAAGTTTCTAGTGTTGCGGTTGCGAGCTTCTTGAATGCAAGCTGTCCGTCGCCTTCCAATAGTGATTCTGCAAGCTGCGACTCAAAAACCTTTGCAGCCTACAAGACAGCAAGCAACCACAGTTGTAAGAGTTACACATGATAAAACAAGAGCTCATTGTAATGTTTTGATCTCCTAATTCCAGTCTTTAATAGAGAGCTGTCAAGCAACCAGCGATAGGTTCACCAGGCAAAGGCAGATTTACCTCATTGTAAAATGGTTAAAAAATTGAAGATTACAACAAACTAAACCAAGGGATCGTCACGCCTAAAGTAAAGTTAAGCTATAACTCGTTTGTAGATGTGTCTCACCTCACTAGGTGACAGAACATCCTGTCCACTGAGCGTGTCGAGTTTACAACCAGATTATCTTGCCACATGCTTGCTCGACTCATGATTTTGAATTGCCATTCAGATCCAACAAGGACGAGATCCAGAACAGGATCCAAGCCAAGATCAGGCTCAAACTTTGCCACATTTAAATGGTCATTTTTAAGTCTAACCTGCAATTAAGTACAAAAATGTAAAACCGTCATAAACCATTTTCAAACTGTTAAAAGAAAAACTTGTGCCAAGCAAGGGTGAGCGTATAAAGCTTACCTGCGTAGCTACCAAGTTGACCTCACCATTTTCAAATGTTAAAATACCCTTCGGTCTTATGTACTTCGGATGAACCATGCCATTAAGCTCAAGGTCACCACTGACAGCAAAATTCAGAATTAAAGGATAAACAATTCTTAGTTCTGGTCCCAACGTAAGCTTCAGGTCATTGAGCCGGGCATCAATGTTTGGCTTAAAACTTCCAGGCTCAAGGGTCCTTTCTGTTTCTGTTTGCTGACCTAGAACAACAACAAAAAATATGCTCCAGTAAGCTCATAAAGGGGACTCAGAGAGAGAACCATATGCTTCTTTCAAATATTGACATCAAACAGTTGCGCCCGTACTAGTTGCGCCCGCACCCCATTATCGGAAGTCCTATTTTCGAGTTTCCAAAAAATGCGAAATAAATCATGGACATTGGTTATGTTGTTTCTTGGGCATTCATAAATTTTCATCCCAAAATATGACCATATGTGTTCTGTGCAAAAAAGAGAAGACACGAGTGAATAGTATCGTGTACTATTCACACCTCATTTGTCTTTTTTATGCAGGCCACGTATTGTCAAATTTTTGGGTGAAAATTTGTGGATGCACGACAAACAACATAAGCAATGTCCATGATTTATTTCACATTTTTTGAAAACTTGGAAGTGCGACATGCGGAATGGGTTGCGGGCGCAACTAGTTGCAAACTTTAGTTTCCCCATCAAACATAACTAATTGTCAAATGTAACCACTCAACGGGTTAATAATATGCATTGGTCAAGAGCACTAATATTAGTCAATGTCAAATTTCATGGAATACGTACTGTTTGGCGAAGTTGACAGTGCTCCCAGGAAACGCGAGACATCCTGTGAAGTGGTTGTTTGACCAAAACCAGCGGGAAGATAGCTGGACTTGTTTGAAGCCAACCTACTGTTGACAGCACCATTGCCTTTATCATGAGGCAAATATGCTTCGCCATGGCTTAATCGGATCATCCCAGAGACATCTGGCCTCAAAATTGAGCCTGTAACCTGCAGCTGGCTGTCTACTTGGCCACTGTAAAAATCAAAACGAAAACAATATAGCAAACTATAAGTCATATGTTGGGATCCTACATATCGTACATTTAATATGAATTTATGAGATGCATTTCAGGTGTTAGCACAGTACTGTTCCAAACACCAACTTTAGAAGGCAACCGACCAGATCACATGGTGCTTTACATTACTCGGAAGTCACTAGTCAGAAATTAAGCATCAAAATATTGTACAGAAATCTAAAAAGGATAAAGTAGCAATGATTACCTTAAAACATTTTTTGCTCGTATATCCAGAACTTCACATTTCAACTCAATCTTATCACTGGCTGATGGCTCGCTATTTTGCAGCGGTAGGGTCCCTTTCATCGACAATTTCCCTTTCCTCCCAACCCTGCTTTCCATGGAACTGATGGATAATCTGTTGGATATAACATTAACATTACCGGCAAAATTTGTAAGTGGCGTCCGAAGGAAAGGAGAAGTCACAGTCGCTCGGTGAAATGATGCAGACCCATCAACAACAGGCTGATCAACAGTGCCTTTAACCTTCCATCCAAAGGACAAAGAAAATAGGAGTAAAATATCAATCAATTGTTTCATGTAAGACCCAAATAAAAATAGAAACAAGATTCTGTGGATTGCATAGGTGGAACAAAGAGTTACCTACATAAACACAACATTTACTTCATAGTTATAGATCAACATACATTTTCATCAATCGGGGCTAGTGCTACTAAAAAGAGTAACCATATGCTAATTACTTAATTAATGATATGTTGTCACTAGTGGAATTATGGGAATTAAACGAGAATGGGCCACCTGAAGGAGCACGTCAGCGTAGCCTTGAAGCCAGTTTGCGTAAGGACTCAGCGCAGTTATCAACATCATGCCACCATCCTTTATGTCTGCGTTTACCCTCACTTCACCTGGTTCTAGAAAATTCCAACTTAAACCTTTTAGACTTTCAGCCAACTGAAATTCCCAACCATCCTCCGGCTTGTCCCTCACAATTCTAGTTTCACTGATATCACTAGATGATCCTCTGTCTTTTGCCCAAACAGGGATTCTTATTATACCCTGTTTACCATCTCCAGCTTCCAAATTTTCCTCCATGGAGCTGCTGTCTACATACGTGACAGGGATACTACCTTGAATGTTTACATGTCCACTTTGTATAGTTGGTTCGAAATTTGCATCAAAAACAAAACGGCTTGTTGGAGTTACAGAAGCCAATACTTCAGCTCTTCCGAGATCAATGCCTCCAATGGTTCCATCAAGAAGTCTAATTTGAACATCACATTCTGGTTTTGCAAGAGTACCTCTCAAATCTCCCTCCATGTGCAAAATACCTTTTATTGGTGTCAACCAGTGCCTCAGAAAGTGCATCGAGTCTGTAGTTGAGGATTCTAGAGCCTGAACTAAAGCTGGTATAAGACCAACTGGGAAATTAAGCACAGCAAAGTGAAGATTTGTTAGCGGGCCAAGAATCGATCCGTCAGCATGGAGAGTGGCATTGTCCTTCTGGATAAATAACTTGTCAAGACGTAGGCCATCGTTATTGCTATATGAACCAGATGCCAGAACACGCTGTGTCTTGTAAGTGCCCCACTCCCAGTCTTCACCATTGAAATCAAAATCAGCCTGTATACATAGTGGAAACGAACCGCTAGCATAAATATAAATCAGTGTTGAAGGAAACAAATTGAATGACACATATGGGTAGGTCAATGTAGCTCAACTAAAATGCATATGTTAGCGGAAAGACCGCTATAAGAAGTTCATCAATAATTACTGGGACAAAGGTCTGATAGAGTAAATTTCTGGACACGCTCACCATAGTATCTCCATTCCCTCCCCCACTGGCATCAAGAGAGCCACGCCAATAACCTCTCAGTTCAGCTAAGGCAGGAAGAGTTATGTCTTCAATTGTATCATCATCCAACCAATCATGATACATTTCAACTGCCTGTTGCAAACAATGGTATAAAGTTGATATAAGTAGCATGTCAATAATAAAAGGAACTATAACTATGTGCCTGTGATACCATTTTCCTAAATCACTAGCTTTAGTACCTTTATCTGGTCACGAAGACTTTCAGCATTGAACCCAACAGAATGCAGGCATTGCATAAAATGTTCCTGAAAGAAACAAATATAGGATCAAATTACCTGTACCATCTAGCAGACCATAGACACCAACAAATATATATCCAACAAAAGGAAAGAATGATAGGATCCCAAACACAGGACAAAGTGCACCTTCGACCTAGAACGAATAACTGGATCTGTACTTCGTGAAAGAAGTCTTGCCAAGGGAAGCATTTCAGCTACTTCAGCGTCAGGAACTTCTAGTCTCATCCTCCACCGGCCCATCGAAGACATAATGCTACCAAGATGCCCTCCCATTGCTTTCTCTATGAACCCATTACCATGACTTTCCATAGGAAATCTATCACGTGTTCCAGGAAATACATACTCCCCTTGAAGCTCATACTTGCTGTTAGATTGCTCTAGGACTGACTTTTCCATTGTAATCTATTTTCAAGATACAAAGAATAGCTAGTAAGTAACACTGTAACAGAGAGGCGTTCACAACTAACTATTAAAAGGTAGATAAAAACCTCACTACAACAAGTGTCGGGAAAAATAACACGTGTGCTATACATCAACTGTTTTATGTTTGTATTTTGGGAAAGGCTAACATGTGTGATACTAGCAACCATGAAACTGAGTTACATCTATGATCGAAGTTTCCTAACTCCAAAATTCTACTAAACAAGTACAAAACAGGTGTCAAAATTCTTGATGAAAAATAATATCAAACACCTGCTAAAGGAACAAACGTGAGAGTGGTTCCACCTCACAGAACAAGAAAAGTATATGCGGGAGAAAAAACTCACAACATCACCACTCCATCGAGCAGCTATATCAAGTGCTTCACCAAGCACACCACTAAATTTGGGACGAATTACTGATAACAAGCCATGACCCTTCTTTTCTGGAAATTAAGCTGAACTTCTGCCTGTAACAACACAAGATCGGTTGCATTAGAAATCATTAGTGGATTCTCCATCCATCAATTGATTAATTGATTTACAACTGATACTGATTGGAGTCTCCATATTCAATCTGGACATATATGACTTCTCATCAAAAGTAAGAACAAAAGAAAAAAATACTACAACTTAGTAATTACTTTAGGAGCATAAGGCTCTGCTATAATTTTGAAAAATGTTATATTAGTTACAGAAAAATGATACAGCAGAATACAAATTATGTGGACAAATAGCATAGCATTAAATAGCACAAAACCAGAAAATGCAGCACAGCAAATGACTGATGTCCACATCTTTTGTAGGAAATTTAACGAACTCATGAAAAAAGTCTTAATATCTGTTGATGTGCAGGCAGCCATAGAATCAACCAAAAAGAGCTACCGAGAATATGATATAAAGGCCATAGTACAGAGCCTGACAATGAATTAGCTAACAAAGAAACCCGACACACCATATTCTCGTCTAGGACGTTATTACCTTCTGAACAAATCCACGCAGTGAAGCAAGCTCCAGGTCGTCAAGTGGCAAATTCCGAACCTTCACAACCAGAATACATGTATCAAGAAGTCGCTATTGAAATAGCCTCTGCAAGTCTTATTATGATCAAGAAAGATCGTTGGCAAAAAAATACAAGCACGCTAGTAGAGTACCTCCAAATTAGTCAAACTTTCAGGATGATAACAGATATTAGATTTCAGCTGCCCCTTTTGTAGGAAAACTGATAGAAGGCTTCCATCTTGAATGGCCTCATTTCTACCAAAAAACAATGGCCCGTTCACTTCTATGGAAATCTTTTCATCAGGCCTGCCCGTAGCATTTAACTGCTTGACCAGTGAACGGAGATAATAAGATGAAGATACAAGCGAGAAGAGAACGAAGTGGAGTCTATTCAGATAAAAATAGGAAAAAAAACAACATAAATACTAAATACATGGATGCACTCTCTTCAATGTACACGACGCATGCATGCATTCTCTTCGATGTACACTACGCTTGACATAGAAACCATCAAATCATATATATTCAGACAGACAGACAGACAGACAGACAGACATTCACTATTTTGTGTGGAACCGTGCAAATAGAATTAAAGCCTCTTAAAGCTTTTGAAATTATGTCCACCGCCCGCTTAAGTAAAATCCTTGATGCGAGATTAGTTTACTTGGGTAAAGGTTTGACATAATTTGTTGAGTATTTTATTGTTAAGCAGCGTAATGTAAAAGGAAAGGGAAGTGGATCTATTCGGTAGCAAAGTGCACCTTGGAGTGGATTCATGGTCCTCAAGCTTTGGAGGAAATAGTGAATATATTAAGTAGGTTTTCATTTTTTTTTCACTCTTGTTTTGTACTGCAAGGTAATAAGGACTAGAGAGACATCTTTAGTAAGTTGAATAAGAGACGAGTATTTAAACCCAAATTTCCTCTTTGCGGAATAGAGACCTCTCTCTGTGCATTCGACCGTTGATGATCCAAATTCTAGCACTTAGTGCACACAACTAAGACAAACAAACAGTTTAACTTAGGCTATAAATAAAATCACATACAAGCAAAACAAGTCAAATTCAGAGGGCGAAACAGCAACTTACCATCACAGAATCCTGTGACAAGGAAAGAAAACCAGTAGATTGAGGTGCCAGCATAAGTTGGTTAAGTTTTATTCCTGACAGAGAAATCTCCCCAACAAGTCTTGACACATCGCTCTCGAGCTTACTTTGGTCCATAATACTTCGTAGAGCACCATAGATCTTGTCATCAACTACATGGCTAGGTTTTACCACTTTTCCTTGAAATTTGAGCCTTCCAGATGCTTTCAAATGTAATGGCCTCGGTGAATCAAAAGGTATTGAAGAAGCTATATGAGCAAACTCAAAGCCTCGCATACGTAAATCCAAATCGACACCCTCCACAACTAGTGGCATACTTTTTTTCAATTGATACATCTCCTTGTGGGGTGACTGGTCATCAATATATGATGTTTGAATACGAGTATTCAAGTCAAACGAAACTGATGATGAGTTAACCATAATATAATCATGTGCAATCACAATGTTGCCGCGTGCATCAGAAAAAGAATCTTCCGCATTTGGTGCAGCCCATTTGATATCAAATTTCCTGTCATAGAGTTTGTCGTTAGAAGAATAGCAGAATACTCAGCCAACTTGGCCATTAGAACTCCCGATGGTACATGTAAGATACTCACGGTCTAATAAGGGGACCAGAAAGTCTAGTCTCTCCGTTGAGCTCGCCAATTTTTAGTGGAATCAGCTGGATGCCTCCAGGTATGTAACGATGCAAAACCTTATCAAGTAAAATGCTCCCAGATAAATTAATATCCATAGCAGAATCATCAACTTCCCCCTGCAGAGATCTAAATATGTATTACATATGCATAACGTGGTAAATTTCTTACATTATCAGAGTGGCAGAAAATCTATTGGATTCGCAATCAAATGATTTTGCTAGGATGCAGTCATGTCTACAACGAAGCCAGAGTTGTGAATGATGAACAGAGAGTTTGGAAGGTTGTTCATGAATGCATTGCATTGTTTGTTATTTCCTTATCTAAGTGTTTTCAATTTATAGACTTCCTGATGCTGTATTTTTCTTACACAATATTGATCTGAGATCTTTCAACTTATACTCAGTATATAGAGAACAAATGCATTGGCAATATCATGCAAACTAAAAAACTACTTTAGACGTAGAAAGAAGTAAAACATCCTAAAAATAGCGAAACATGACTGGTTGGAAGTGTGATTAACTGATCATTTATCACAATACCTCGGGCAAATCCATGCATTACCAGCCCCTCGAATTTCTCCACCATCCAAAAGGCATGCCCTAATACCATATAAGTCTGCAACCTGCAGACGGCAATAATAACAAGGATGCATTAGTTGTTTAATGTTTACAAACTTCAATAATGAAAAAATGGTGGAGGTATCCGTACTCACACAGTTATCAAGGTTGAAAGTGAAGTTTGCTGATACGTGAGAGAAAGGAATATGATCAAATGCAGCAACTGCACCAGCCTCTTTATTTTGCATCACAGCTTCAGAAGCTGCAGATGGAGGCATACCAGATACTGAAAGAGATTTCCTTGAGACAATCCCACTCCCAACAAAAACAGGAGCATCAAGAGGTCCTTGGCAATTAAATACAGCGGTAACAGCACCAGCAACCTGAACAAGATAAGTATTGTATCAGTAGTCAAGTCTTAAAGGATGAAAATGAGAATAATATGCCCGAAAAATGTTCTTAACAATCAAGAAATACATGAGACATCAACAGCTTAAATGATATTTCAGGCCTAGTTTGCACTTGTTCAACTGCAGATGTGTTGAACGTATTCTATAATCTACTGCGGAAAATAGCCACAGAAGCATGAAAGCGTTGAGCTGGTTAGAGAAACAGGACTGTCATTATCCACACAAGATTGAACGTTTTGCTTCATCGAGAAGTTAATCTTTAATGCTTAGAACCATGATGATTGGTATTATTTTAGATAAGGCACAAGCACCATAGTCAAACAATGCAAAGTAAGTAAAAAAGCCATCTACCCATATACCTACATAAATAGGTTAATCATTTTTTGTACATATAGACGAGGACTTAGTGCATATACATTAAAGTCAAACTGAATTTCTGGTTGTGTAATATATGTGGGTTCAGTATAACTCCATATATGAGTTATTAAGGATCCTTGAATTGAACTGACACTACTAAATAGTCTGCAATATTTATTTTAACTAAAATAATGTACAATGTCATTGCTCTCTTCTTAATTAACATAAGGATATGCTAGATATCATGACTTCGATGCATGCAGGAATCTAGTATTTCCAATCAAGTCAAGTATGTTGCACCGGAAACATTAGAGGCTTCATTTTCACCGTCTTCATAAGTGCGTTAACTTCGACAGATGGGATCTGGAAAGAAGACAAAAGTTTTCAAGTAAATGTCTATACATTGCCTGCTTAGGGACTACATGTATGGTATATAACGCAATTAACAACTTAAAATACCTGGCACATTAGATGGAACTCTCCATCCTCAGGATTTAGACCAAAATCACCGGAAGCTTCAACCGGAACATCACCAAACCAGCCACTTGCATTATGCAGAAATACTCTTTGACCTCGAAACGATAGAGTTGCCACTATTTCCTGATTATGTACAGGCTTCCATTAAAATCTTTGATTACTTCAAAAACAATCAGCACTGATATTCGGAGAGGAATGAATGTTTCCATATCTAAGTATGGAAATTCGGAAGACATCCGAGAGCACATGTAGCCTGGTTTTTACTTCAGAGCAAGACGTAGGTATCCGTAGAAATAACAGATGCTTAATTTGAAATGCTAATGAATGATTTGTTTCTTAGCACAGTGCAGACCAATAGCACACACCCCTAGGCGACCCGAAAACACTATATAGCAGCCACTCATATCGCTTCTCCAACACCTCATTCTTCAGTCGTTTTCTCCCTTCACTCACTATGATCTGACGTATCTCAGAAACTTATCACATCCAGAATCCATGTTTTTTACTACTGGAAATTATAGGTACAGCATGTTGCTTATAATGAAGTATGCTCAATTGTTGAAGTCTAATTTGTCGTGTTTCCCTTTAGCAAATGCTTGGTAAACAGCACATGTAAATTCAGTAATAGTGAAGCTGGGTGACCTGATGATTCATCTATTATTCCTGGCTACCCTCATGAATATTCTGGCTATGCCCCTGACTGTAGCTATTTCAACAATATTCCCCATAAACCCATGATGTTATCTTTTTCAACGAGCCACTAGGTAATCACTTCTCACATGTAATTCAGTAACATTGAAGCTGGGTCACCCGATGATTCATCTATGATTCCTGGCTACCCTCATGAATATTCTGGCTATGCCCCTGACCGTTATGTTATTTTTTCAACAAGCCACTAGGAAATCATTTCTCACCCGGAATACAGCAATCAGTGTTTATTGGCAAAGTAAGCAGTCAAAGATATATGTGAATATTAGGAAAGAAAAGATCAAAACCATGTTAATCTTTCTTATGTCTTTGAGAAATGATTCCTTGCAAGACCCTGGTTATTTCAACTATGCAGAATTGAAGGAAACAAACTGATGAAGTAAAGCATAAGCATACCGAAAATGATGCCGGAGCATCTAATATCTGGAAACCTAGGCCTTTCACATCAAGCTGGCCATGAATGCTTGGGAAACTATCACCTTTCGACATACAGATGTGCACCTGGAGGAGGAAGAGGAGATATATTGTTGTAAGCATTTAGCATCTTCAACCATGAAAATAAGCAGTTCTCATAAGACATGGATTCTAGACGAAGCATGAACCGCCTGGAAAATTTGGTCATTCATGAAGTGCATGTGGAAGTCATGTCCTGATATTGTCTAAATTTGGTGCCAAGTGGCGGATATTATAGTGAAACTGAACATGTAAGTGAACAAGTTTAGAAAAGCACCTCACCAGTTGCTCTTCCTTTGTGCCAGGCAATTGGTATTTCTAGAATACGCTCAAACAGCTGCACATGAAAACTGTCTTTCAACAAAAACACTAAGAACCTGTAGCATTCTGTATGTATAGAAATAGAAACAGTACCGGGGCAAAAGCATTGACTACATTCAGATTAGCATGCCATGTTTGCTCAGCTATGTCAACAAAAACATCTGTCGAAAGGTAACCCCCTCCTTGAGAAGTTTGATCTTGTCTCCACTCCATGCAGTTCCCAGTGACATGCACATGTACACGATTATAAGAGTTTTTGAGCTTGACGTGTCCATTAGTTTGTTTCATTTCCCTACAATAGGAAGAAAGTAACTACAAACTTAGTGGACATCATTTATAATATCGCAGTTGCATACTATGACTAAATTCAGCGGCACTTTCCCTATTTCATTGGAGAGCTAGTAGCCTAGTACTGCTCCCAACCCGCTTTGCAAAGAGCCTATAATAATGTACTGAAAAATAAAGGTAAGCTAAGCAGTTACACGAAACATACTTTGCCCTGATTAGTGATTACAGTAGTTTCTTGAGAATATAAGAACTAACAATACAAATCTGAAAATTACGAAAATATTTTTGTTCGCATGAAATTTAATAGTTGAAGAACACAGTAAATTCAGATAGATGATCACAAAAATACCCGAATGTAGGTTATATGATCACAGTGATTCAATGCTATGTTATGAAAATGCACTAGAAAGGACAGAAGAGCATGTATTGGCAACATAAATGGCAAATGGTGAGATCAAACCTTGGCTCCTGATCACCATATCCCAGAAGCATCAAGTTCCCTCCACTGAAATAGATAGAATCTAGTGTGATGGGGAGTGTATTCTGAGCCCCAGCAGGATGGATCTGGCCAACCCCTTCTATGAGTTCAGCAGGGGTGTCTTCAAGACCAATAGCAAATCGCGACTTCAGCTTCTGAAGTTCAACACCCAGAGAAGCATATGGTGCATTAAAACTAATACGGGACCCCTTTAACTGGAAAGGCCAAAATGAAGCCCAGTTGTAAGCATATGTGCATGAACCAAAATTCCCGAAAACGAATTCTTGCTGAGGACCAATATTATCTTCAGAAAGACTTTCAGATTCCTCCGACGCATGGCCTTGGTACAGGTTGCCCTTGCCATGCTGCAGATCTTCCAAACGGTTGGATACTAACATTTTGTTATCAAATGCTTTATGGACATCAGCTGTATTGATGATCGGCATTGCACTTGCAGATTTTCCTGTACCTGGATAGTCCAGAAAATAACTACTCTTTGGTGGCATCTTCGGTACCGTATCAGAGCTGACATCATTCGAAGTGGCTTTGCCAGAACCAGCGTCCATATGACCTCCATCAGATGAGTTGTTCCCGGGACCAGGGGACGAGTTATCATCAGGTTACCACTATCTATATTCTGAAAATATGCCACAGCAGCCTGTGCACTGCGTCGGAGGATCCTTTCCTGGGAGGAATTGTCAATGTCCGATACCACTTTGCTGTGACCCTTTCTCCTGTTGTATCTTCGCTTGGTAGGGTTCGGAATCATCCTAGACCAGAAGTTGAGACCCGGGATACGAGACTTGACACCGAAGGATTTCTCCAGATCCGCGTGCTTGGAGCTAGAGTCGATGATGCCGGGGTCCATGTGCCGATCCTTCCTGTGCATTTCATCAGCACAGAGGGGCGGGCTAGTAGATTTCCCGGTTCCGACAACAGGTCCATCATCATCATCCTCCGGCAGCATCTGGTGAGCCAAACGTGAAATGGATCGACCACTCGGAACTATGTATCCCCTTTCAGCAGCCTCCCTGGCAGCTCTGTCCCTCTGCACGGAGCCATGTTCCCCAGCCACCTCCCTGGCGAGCCTCCTGGTCTTGGTGCGGTAATCGATGCCCTCCTCCTCGGAGTTCCTCTTGGGGGTTCCGGCCTCGGAGGACGGCGCGGGGATGCCGAGCCAGGAGAAGTCCTTGGTCTGGGCGACGAGCGCGGTGGGGTCGGAGAGGAGGGCGTCGACGACGAGCCTGCCCCTGCTGAGGCTGGCGAATGGCCTGACCCTGATCTTCAGGACGGGCACCTCGGCGCAGGAGAACTCGTGGGAGTGCGGGCCGACGGAGCAGGTGTGGAGGGTGATGCCGAGGGGCGAGACGCTGCGCACCCTGCCGACGCGGACCTCCCGCTGGAGGTGGTCGCTGAGGAGGGAGCAGGCGGCGGGGAGGAGGCGCGCCTCGACGAAGGCCCGCGCGCGGAGCTGCGCGTACCAGGAGAGGGCGGCCGCGACGGAGAGGACGGCCGCGAAGACGGAGCAGCGCACGAGGAAGAGCCCCTCCCGCCATACGGAGGCGAGGGAGCCGATCAGGGCCCGCGGGCGCGGGAGGCAGAGGCGGACGGTGGTTGGGGTGGTGGGCGGTGGAGGGAGGGCAGTCGCTGGAGTCGGAGACCTTGAGGCGGAGGAGCGGGGGCGGGTCGGAGCGCGCGAGGGTGAGGATGGGCCGCGGGGCGTGGCGGTGGCGGCCGCCACGCGGGCGGAGGCGGGGCCGGCAGATGAGGAGCGGCGGCGGCGCGAGGAAGGGCGAGACGCGGAGGCAGTGCGACATTGCGCCGGCCTGGCGGCCTAGGAGGCCATTCGGGAGAGAGATGGGCTGAGAATGAACGGCGGCAGTGGGCGAGACGAGAGAGATGCTTGCCTCTCGCCGTGGTCGTTGCCTACTTGCCGTGCTCGCTTCTTTTTGTTTTGGATGGATTGGCTTCCCTCTTTGTCCACGCCGAAAGCGAAAGACAGACAAATTTCAGGTTCCATTTTTCCTTCTCATCTCATGCAAATAACAGTTCCTTCCAACAGCACCACGAACTGACATTGTCTGAGGGCAACACTAAAAATCGAATTCAAACCATTTCATACAACAACTTGCACAAACTCATACAAAAACTTGTCATGCGGATTCGAACTGGTACAAATGTGTTGTGGAGACGACACGTGGCTGCCAGGGTGGAAAAGGGAGCCCGCGTCACGCCTGGAAAATTTGCAAAAAAAAACACTGGATTCTGCGAATCAGCACGGACAGGTCAGAGTCAATCCTCAATCGATTTTCCAAATCCCTAACCCTAGCGGCGACAGCAGAGGCGACGTGGCACGGTGCACGGCGGCGGCGACAAAGAGGCGACAGAGCGATGTCATGGTCTTCAGGGGCTTCTTCCGCTCCCGGATTCCGTCGAGCCAGCGGGAGGGGAGACTCAGAAGCGAGGTCGCCGGTTCCATATCAGGAGGCCGCGATGGCGTACGAGCCGGAGTTGTGCCGTTGCAATCCGCGGCGAAGGCGCCGAGATGGATCTCCTGGAGCCGTCTGAACCTGGGCAGGAGGTACTACGCCTGCGTGGATGCCATGGTGAGTGTGGATTTTGATTCCTTTTACTGCTCAGTTCTTGTGCCCAATTCTAATTTCTGATTGATTTGCATTGTACAACCATTTAGCATGGTGGATGTGGATTTGTTGAATGGCATGATGATCTACTGCCCAAGTTCTTCAGTGAATTGATTGAATATTTGCGCGATGAAGTGTGGAGGCTGAAGGGTTCAGGAAATGGTGCTGGGACTGAAGAAGAAGCAGCTAGAGAGATTGTGTTTTTGGCTCTGCAAGATCAGCTGAAGGAGAAGAATCTCAGATAGATGCAATGAAGTTCAAATACATGAATGTGGTGTTAGTTGCGTTTGTTTTCTGGTAGGTTTAGTGTTAGGGAAAATGTTAATGCATTAGGCAAGTTAGTGCAGTGGTGTAAGCAATGTATGATGAGCTATGGTTTAGACTGATCTCACAGCCTTTTGTAATGAAGTTTGGCATGCGAAGTGTGTTATCTATGATCTTTAATAAAATGTTGTTTAGACTCCAATATTTGCATGAAATTGTGTCCACAGGCAGCAATTTAACATGAAGATAGTGTTGCGCAGTTATTTGTACAAACATTGCAGGATTATCCAAGATAGTTCACAAATATTTAATCTAATCTTCATGTTCACCAGTACATGCATAAATAACATGATTCAACCATATAGTTCACATATGAACTCAAATTTGCCACGAAAGCACAAAACAAGTTCAGTTTGAACTAAAATGAGACAAGGCCTAAAGTAGATCATCTAAGAAGCATCAGGTGCATGTTTGCAGATCCATCTTGTGATTGTCTCTGAACTCGTCCATGAAGTAATCAGTCAACAAAGGAGCTGCCAAGGCATTCAGCTCCCAACCTCTCTCACACTTGTGCACACCACGATATTTCATCACTACCACTCCTTCAGTCCTGCTATCCTCAGATGCCTTCAAGAACCATGGAAACAACCTTCCCAATTCCCCCTCACACACAGCATCTAGCCTGGTAGCTTCATTCCTAGTTTTGTGTACCTTAACCCTCTCATTGATACTATACGCTTTCAGTGCCCCTCTTAGCTCTTTCATACAGGAAAAGACCATCCCGACCTTGAAATCTGGATTTTCCATGTCCACTTCTGGATTAAACAAGCTGAACTTGTAATTCAACTCTTGCTCTTGCTCTTTTGTTAGATGAATATCTTCATGTTCAAGGCCTGCATCATCTTTTTTTTTTTCACTGTGTCAATTGGTTCATTATTATCATTTACTTCCTGGTCAACATTAGATGCAAAAAGGTCATCACCATCCTCAGCATCCCAATCACTGTCATAAAAAAATCAGTGTATGTCTTCTCGTCGTCACCAGCTTCACAAATTTGCTCAAACTGGCACTGTTGTATCTATATATGTGCTACCTCTTCCCTTTTTGATTACATGCGGAAGTTCTGGACCATCTTTTACAATAACATATTCCCTGAAAATGTTGAGAAATTTAGCGTGGTCCACTATCAAAGAAAGATTTTTGTGCTCCTTGGCAGCTTCGTTCATCAGCAATATGAGCATCATTCTCAATACAGATCAACTCATCTTGAATTTCTTTTCCAGGACTGATCCAATACACATGTGTCCCATCATCAATGGGATGCCCTAGCTGTTTAAGAAAATCATGAATCCATAAAACTGAAAAGGTATCACTGTTGCAGTTGTCAAACCAATCAGTTGTACTACTGATGCAATCCACATTATCTCTCAGTCCTTAGAAAAATCCGTTGTGCTCTAATTGGACTGTGAACTTGTCAGTATCATCATCTAAATTACACACAAAACAACAAAATTCAGTTAACACTTGCATCTTCAGTTAACACTTACACATAAATTCAGTTAACTGTTAACATGATTTGTACTACATACACTAAAAATGGCACACAAACAATCCATACTAACACTCCATACTAACAAAATTAGTAACACACTGCCTATTTGCAGAAAAAAATCCCCAAAACTCCACCTTTCTGTCTTATCCGTGCTAAAAAGGCTTCCTCCGTGGTCGGCCCACGCCTCACCAGCCACCTCCTGCCTCCTCTCTGGTGCCCTCCGCCTTCTCGAACGACGGACCGCACCCGCGCGCCCCAGCCCGGGCCCGACGAGCCCAGATCAGGCCCGCCAAGCCCATCGGGCGCGCAACTCCTCCGGCGACGGCTCCGCTGTCTCCCCACACCGCCGCCCGCACCTGTGCACCCCGCCACCTCCACCCAAGCCCGCCGGCTCGGCATCCTCCGCCCCGACCGGCGCCGCCCACACGGCCGGTCAACCTCCAGCCGAGAAACGAGGACCCCCCCCCCACCGACCACCTTTTTGGCAGCGGAGGTGGCGCCACCGCCGCGGACGAGGCCGGCGATGGCAGCGGCAGAGGTGGCTCAGACGGGAGGGGGCTAGCGACGCTGGTTTTTTGTCACCCCTAGCGTTGCCTATGTAAAAAATGAAAGAAAGGAACACTCATTGATTTGGCGGTGAAACAAGTATGTTTAATTGAATTTTCTTGATTGTTATCCTGTTTGTGGCAAAACAATGTGCTTGGCCTATGTAAGCCAAACACTTGGGCCAACTACATCTTCGTCTTCAAGTAAACATGTACCCTTGCTGAATAATCATCGATGCAAAGAGTAACAAGTAAGTTTAAGGGATGGTTAGTATCTTGCCGACCAAATGTAACTCCCTTTACTAATTTTCATCCCATAGAATGTTAGACTTTTTACTATGTTTATTATTCCCTTTTATAATAATCAGGCAATGTGATTATGGGTTGATGAATCACGAGTTTGTGTATGCTACACAATTGTGCCGCAATTACCTTTGGGGGAGCATGTGAACAAAGTCATGTTTTATTATGACTAGCTTACTGCCTGTGCGTTGCTACGGAAAAATATAAACATACTATATGAATATATTGATGAATGATTACTTATCATATCTAGCGAACCTCTCTTATAACAAGATGTTGATATATGTCTACTGCCTCCATTCCTACCACCCTGAACACAATGATATTCTACTTCCCAAGCCATTTCTTACTCTTCCTTACATCGCCACCCCTTTCGATTTTTCTCTTTTTCTCCTGCCTCATCGTCGCTTCACAGGAGCCGCCGCATGCCGTCACACTATTAAGATCCGCCCTCGCGTCAAATCGGGGTACCACAACCCGAATAAGGCATTCTCTAAGGTTGATGCTACTCTCGTCCCTGATAGTGGAAATCAAAATATCAAAGGTGCTCATTGATACTCAGAGCATCTCCACCGGCCCTCCCAATCCCTAAATATATTTCACGTTGAGCAAACTACTATCTTTCTAACACAACAAAGCCAATGAAATGAAGTTGGAAATTATTTGTCCATTCAAACTCCAAACCCCCACCAAAAGGCTTTTGCTAATAATTTGTTGTCTTTGGCCACACCACCACCTTGACCTGAAAGGCTGAAACTATGTAAAATGCATCTGTTGTCGTGCAAAATGGCCATGTATATAACTAATCAATCAATGGCAACATGCTAGTATGCAAATGGTGAACAATTAACGACTAATTAAGGAAGAAGAAGAGAAGAAAAGAGAGTCTATAATTACAGGAAGTAATCCCAGCACGGATGGATCTCAAAGACGCAGGCCATACCGGAGTGCGCGGGACTACCTACTCCCTGGTTGCAGAGGCACGCGGCGGACGACAAGTACTGGCAGCCCGCGCTGGCATGCGTGGCCAGCTCCAGGGCGTGCGGCGAGGTGGCGGGTGGACGCCGGAGGACTACATGCGCGCGACCTCACGCCTGCGAGTCTGGTTGCTGCAAGCCGCCCACGTCCTGCGTCTACGGCAACCAGACGAGTCCGTAGTCGTGCGACTGCTACGCGTTATGGAACGACCCGGCGGGCTGTGCTATGACCTATGGGTGCGTCGTGCATGGTCGGCGTCATGGAAGAGTTGCGCCGCCACTGCCATTGCCTCACCATACTGAACGCGGCGCTGCTGCTGGTGCTCATCGTCCGGCGGGTGCTGCGCGTTCTGAAACGTCCGGCGCACCGAGTACGCCATGCGGCCGGATGTTCAAAATACTTCCGACGGCGAGGAGCGGGATTTGTAGGGCCGAGCGGCTTGTTGTGGTGGCGGGATGGTGGACGAGGCGTGAGCGAGGCAGAGCCCCGCGCCTACAACGGGGATGGAGGCGAGCGATGAAGGTTTCTCAGGTGGTACGACACGGCAGCTGGATCATCTTCTTGAATGTTGATCTTGTCGACGCTGCTTGGTCGTGATCTTGTCGAGCGTTGTGCTCCGTATGTTGGTTTTCTGAAAAGGGAAGTTCTTTGTATGGTTGTTTCGATTTGTTTCCATGATTTTAGCGACTTAAATTTCATGGTTGTAGCGAACTTGATTGAGCAGTCTGATTTATTGACGGCTTGTCGACAGGGAAACAAACGGAGTTGCTTTCTAAAAAATTCAAATTTCCATTATCGTACTAAATGACCATGATTGTAGGGATCGTGATTCTGGCCTTTGTGATTTACATGTATGGTATGCTTAATCGGATGACTTGGATCGTTCCGATGGTGGAACGGATGGTTAGGATATGTCCGATGATAAGCGTTGAGTGTTTTAGAGGCGACCAACTATCACTAACTTCTATTTAATACTAAAGATTTTTGGTTTGTATGCCGTCATTGGAGCTTATCCATATTCACCAATTAAATTGGGCCTTACTTTAAAAAAAATCTTGATAAAATAAATAATCCCAACACATTTTCCATCTATTAATATGTTGAACTGAAGTCCCACATCAACATGATACAGATAAGCATTATTTTCACTTTTTGTCCATACTTCTGAATACAGGAAAACATCACAAATGCCCGCGCTGGGAGTAGTTTATTAGGGTTGCCAAAAAGTTTGCGGAAAGTGTGTTTGGCTCGAGCACCAATGATTCTGGTTGTTCAAAAAATTTAAAAACACATTTATTTATGAGATTTAAAAAATTCTGAAAAAATCACGGATGTAGTCAATGATATATTCACAAACGTGCGAAAAATCAACTTCCAATACGTTCTAGTTTGGCTAAACGAAAATGACAAAAGTGTGGATCTAAATATGTATATTTTCAAAATCTCTAATTTCTCATTTTCGTGTAGCCCAAAATACAATATTTGAAGTTGATTTTTTCCATTTGTGGGATACATAATTAGCTACATCCGTGATTTTTTCAGAATTTTTGAAACTCATAAATATTGTTTTTGAATTTTTTTAAACCACCAAAATCTCTCGGGAGCACTAAGGTGTGTTTGGTAGCCCGTATGGGCTATCTCAACCCATGCAGGCTGAGTCTAGCTAGGCTGACTAGATACAGTTGTGTTCCCCGTGTTGTGTTTGGTAGCTCGTATGAGCTGAGCCGAGCTGTGTTGAGATAGTGTTTGGTATCCCGGATGATTGGAGCCAGGCAGAAAATTATAAAAAGCAGACAGGTCCCTGGATAGAAAATAAACAAGCAGTCAAGTCCCTAGATAGAAAATAAAAAAACAATCAAGTCCCTGGGACGGTAAGACCATTGGGCTCCGGCTTCGACGACGCCGCCGCGGGCCTCCTGCTCCTCCTTCAGGCACGGGGCCGCCGCCACGGTGAGGTCGAGCTCCTCCTTCACGCGTGGTGGACGAGGAAGGCCGACGCGCGCCGCCTCCTGCTCTGCCACGGTGAGGACGAGCTCCTCTTGCTGCACCACGGTGAGGTCGAGCTCCTCCTCGACGCGGCCGCCACCGACGAGAGCGGCTGACGCGCGCTGCCTCCTGCTCCTCAGCCGCCACGGCCGGCGCGTGGCCGGACAGGCTCGCGCGCGGCGCCGACGGGCACACCTCTTGGTCTGCACACCGGGAACTTAAGGAGGCGGCAGTGGTGCTCGTCTCCGGAGTGGGCTCCTCCGTGGACGCAAGGCGGCGGCGCGGAGCGGCGGGGCGGTGGGCGGCGCTAGATTGAGCGACGGGAGCGAGCGGAAGAGAGCGGAGGGGCGCGGGGGGAAATGGAGGAGTTTTCGGCCGGGAGTGGGCACCGCGCAGCTCGGGTGGGCCCAGGCGTGGGATTTTCTGTATGAGGTCGACCCGGCTGAGTTGAGAAGCTCGATCTGAGCTTCTCTCTCTATGGCTGAGAGGCATTTTGGGGCGAGGTGGGCATGGACGGAGATGCACGACCCAGACTATCAAACAAGAAAAAACGGGATGGAAGGAGATTTTCTGATGACAGCCGGGCTACAAACACGCCCTAAATCTCTTCTCAAAAGTTGGCCCCAACCACCTATATATCACCCCCTCACCGCGCCGCCGCTCCCAGTTCTGCCTCCACCGCACCGGCTCACCGCCACCGCCTCCCTCCGTCTCTCTCGATCTCAATCACCAGAGAGACATGATGGTATTACCGCTGCCTCGCGCGGCCTTCCTGGTGCTCCTGCTCGTCCTCGTGGTGCCCTCGCCCGGCGCGCCCACCGCGTCCCTGCTCCTCCGCCCCGACGCCGACTCAGACAACGACAACGGATCCGCTGCGTACCCCGCCCCCGAGCTCCCCCGGCGAGGACAAGGCGGCGGCGGCGGCCTCCCCTCCGGCGCCCACCTTCACGTTCCCCTCCTCCGCGCACTCGCCGACGCCGTCGTCGGCCCTGCACTCCGCCGCCACTCCATCCCCCGCCCCTACCGCCGACAAGGAAGGCGACGACGACGATTACAACAACAAGAAGAAGGAGAAGGCCCCAGCGGCGATGGAGGTGAAAGCCGGCAGTGGCGGCCTGGAGGAGCAGCCGCGAAGGCGGCGGATGGCGGAGAGGCGCGAGAAGATGAGCGGCGGGAGGAGGGCGGGCGTTCCATTCTTCTTCCTTGTACCGCTACAAGAAACAGCTGTACCGCCCTGAATGCTCCATGTTCCGTGAATATGCTGATTGCTACTCTGTATTTGCGTGATTCCGTCATGAAAATTAATGTAAAGGGGAGAAAGAGCCTGGTTGGAAAAAAAAATGAATGCTGCGTGTTCCTAGAGGATGGACGGTAAGAGGTTCATTGTATTGCAACCAAAATTTGGTAAAGCTCATAGTTGTCAACATTTTGCCATTTTGGCTAGTGTTTGATTAGAACAGTTGCCAAATATTAGAGCCCAACAAATAGGCTGTCAATTTATTAAGGTTTGGCTCCAAACAAAGCAAAGCTCTAAGTTCTTTGGGTACTGCTAAATTCACTGCGTGAGTTCCGACGGATTGCATTATCAGACCGGTTGAATTGATGAATTCCATTCTCTTCCATCTTTTTAGAATCCGTTCTCTTCTTTTTACTCTATTACAACTTACAGCCATGATTGACGCCTGTTCCCTTTGGTCACACGCTAGAGGATAGATGGTAAGGGTTTCATTGGATTGGGGCCAAGTTTTGGTAAAGCTCATAATTGGCAACATTTGAAAATTTTGGCTAGTGTTTGATTAGAAGAATTGTCAAAAATTGAGCCTACCAAATCGGCTGCCAATTTATTAGGGTTGCCAAACAAAAGTTTGGCTCCAAACAAGCAAGCTCCAAGTTCTTTGGAATTCATCATGTGTGTGCAAAGCATGAGTGTCACGCATTGAATTATCATGGTCATAGATTGGCGTCTGGCGGTGGTCTCGCTTGCCGTCAAGATGTCACCTCGTCACGCAACCTCGGTGCACTGAGATCGGCACCGGCTAAAGTCTGTCTAAGGTGAGCTCTTCTCCTCTGGTCTTAGTTATGGCCATGGTGCCATGGCCGTTTTAGTTTGAATAGCTAGTGTCAGAGCTTGGTCCTGATGCGTGTATGGCTCTGCATTATGTGAACTATTTAATCTGCTTGTCCCTGCATCGAGAAGATCATAGATTTAGATGTTTGGAGGGTTCCTGTCTAGGAAGTCTGCATTTTTACAGTGCGGCAGGTCTCTAGTGAAGTAGTGATTGGCCTAATGTATATCATGTTCAGGATCATGGATCCCATGATTTCTTTTCTCCCATTAAGCATGATTTAGTGTTATACATGAACTTTTGGTTGTTATGGTTTAGTATTGATTGCTGTGGTCAATGCCACTAGTTAGGCTTAAAAGGAGCTTCTGGCTTTAGCGGTTATGGATATAATGCCTACTTGTGTTAACTATTGATGACTTGTTCTGGTCGACTATAGTTGCTGTTTATTGGTCTGACTTCTAGATAATTGTCACAGTATCTATAGTATTTTCTTGGTTTATTTGATGCTAGGATTTAGCTACTGATACCCTGTAATTGCTTAAGTTCATTGCCATGATATGCAGTTGCGGAGCTTGGGCTGAATGCTTGGGGGAAAATGGGCTATATATGCATATTGGGCCA
>CAMZMU010000109.1:20288661-20754662 GCA_947311845.1 Poa pratensis
CAGCAATAAAATAACTAAGTAACCATATACTAACAGTACCATGAGTGTGAAAAGTGGTAATTGTGGTGGCTTTGTCCAAGATTAATTAGTGAAGGTACTTGGTTCATTGTCTTCGATGCAGTTTTCTATGTGGGAGAGGCTAAATATACATGCACTCCACTACTTGGGATTACAAGTACTATATGATTGGATTGTTAGAAAGCATCCGCAAATACTAACAATGCATTAAGGTTTCCCCAACCATAGCCTTAAGTTCAAGGTCCTCTTACTCCCATACGTGCAACTAATCGGTTCGCGTTCTCAGGTTTCTGTCACTCCGGCAGAACTTCCCCCGCTTCGTTACAAATACTACCAACCCTAGGGTGTTTGATCCATGCGCGCACAATATAATGGACACCAAAGGACAGCACCATATAGACATACAACTCTAATGAACCTCATGCATTCAATTAAGCAATCAAAAGACAAATAAACTACGGAAACATGATGTAAATCATAGGATAAATATTATAGCATCAAACACCATGTTTACATAGGACGGTACAGAGGTTTGTGGGAGGATGAACCACTGAATACAAGGAGGAGATGGTGATGGAGATGGCGGTGAAGACGGCGGGAGGGCAGCGCGGCGGCGCGGGGAACTCCTTTCCCCGCCGCCGGCAAGCTTGGGGAGCGCCGCCCCTTAGCCTCCCTCCTTCATGGCTTCTTGGGAGCCCTCCCCCATGGAGATGGGATCCATGGGGGAGGCAAAAACGTGGCTTTTGGTGGCTGAAATTCGTGGGTGGAGGAGTCCTCCACGAATTAGGTTTCCTCCCTTTATATATCTTCTCGGATTTCCGTCACCCCCTTTTAGGGTTCCACCAAAACGGGCCTACAGGCCGCGTCCGAACTCCGATTGGGCTGATCTCGGGCTTAAAATCTTCGTATGGAAAATTGTGACAACTTTCGTAACAGCCAGGTCTCCATTGACGTCATCTTCGAGGGTCAAACTGGCAATCTTCGTAAAAAGTTCTCAGACAGATTTCAGGAAAGTCCCAATTCGACTCCAACAAGGTTTCCTCTTGTATTCTTGATAATTTCTACACATCAAAGAGTAAAACAAGAACATTGTGCACTTTTGCAACTATTAGTAGGTTAGTCCAAATAAATAATAAACTTAATATAAAACAAGTGCTAAAAGCATAAAAATGGCATGAAACAATCAAAAATTATAGATACGTTTTGGACGTATCAACATCCCCAAGCTTAATTCCTGCTCGTCCTCGAGTAGGTAAATGATAACAAAATAATTTTTGATTGTAAATGCTATGATCAGGTCTTTAACAATTGCATGATGTATGGATAATAAAACTTAGCAATCATGTTTCCTAATGAAAAGTATCAACGAACTAAGAGCTTATAACATGAAATTTATAAACATCAACAAGATTGTAATGACCATAATAAAGCATGATAGAGTGGTATCTCGCTTGCCCTTAATTGTGGAGCAAAACATAAATGCCAAGGCACCTCTGAAGTTCAAGTGAAGACTAGATATAGAGATATCAAAGATAAAAGCATCATGGTTATACCTCAATTAATCGTATTCTGGGACAAGCACATTACACTAAGAACGACAGCTATGCTCTCGAAGAAGTGCTCAAAGAAAGGATGGTGACTCAACATAAAAATAAAAGATTGGCCCTTCGCAGAGGGAAGCAGGGATTAACACGTGCTAGAGCTTTTTGTTTTAAAAACAGAGGTAAAAATGTTTTGAGAGGTGTTTGTTAATTGTCAACGAATGGTAGCGGGTGAGAACAGTATTCTACCTGTCAAACGGACTTTTAAGAGCGGCTCCCATGAAGGACGTTATTTCTACCAGCAAGGCAGATCATCCCTCTTTCTCTTTGGTTTACACACATTCAGGTATTTCACTGTTTGTCATTGCTTACTGATGAATCAGGGCAAAAGTGTGAAGAGAATTAATTGGTTAAAGTTGTAATTAATTGGGACTGGGCACCCCGTTGCCAGCTCTTTTTGCAAGTTATTGGATAAGCGGATGTATATGCCACTAGTCCAGGTGTAAAAGTCCATTTGACAAATAGAATAAAGAATAACCACACTAATTCCTCATGAGCTAGTAAACATTGACACAAAAAGAGAAATATTTTGAAGGTTTTAAAGGTAGCACATGCAAATTTACTTGGAATGGCTTGAAATACCATGCATAGGAATTTTTTGGTGGACTCTTTGGGATAACTTGGTTTTAAGGATTTGGATGCACGAGCAGCATTCCCGCTCAGTACAAGTGAAGGCTAGCAATAGACTGGGAAGCGACAACCACGAGAGCGATAACGGTCATAATCATGCTTGCGACAAAATAAAATTAACGGAGGCATAAAAACGATACTAAAACTCTGAGGCAAAATAGATCATCAAGGCTTAATTGACTTTTATTTTTCAGTCATAACATGTGTGAGCATGTGCCAAGTCGATTCAAGTGAATTATTCAGAGGAGGATACCACAATACCATACCATCTTATGAACAGGACAATGCATGTTGATATCAAAATAACATAATATGCACTATTAGCTAGTTGAGACTAACCATAAGAAAACATAAACTACTAAACAGTATTATTCACACATCATTTTTAAGTTTCAACAAGTAATCCATTAACCAAGTAAACATTGAAAACAGAGGATAAATAAAATATGTGACGATCCACTTATTAATGTAACTGGTGTTTGATGCTAAGATAAATAGATAATAAAATACAGCCGCTTCAAGTTTAGTTAAGTTCCTATGTTGCTCAAAAAACAAAGTTTAAAGGTTTGCAAACCGTGGGGTTATTGATGAAGAGGGATGCGGGGACATCCCCAAGCTTATGACTTTGGTAATTCTTCAATATTCCATAGTTTGGTGTTCCTTCATTCTCTGTGAAAAAACTTCAACACAAAAACTTTCCCATTCTTTTCTGCGGTTAGACATTAGTACAATAGATAATATTTCCCAAGTGCTACTATTAAACCAAAAAAATTTTGTTTTTAAGTTACAGAAAGGTTGCTTAAATGGCCAACTTATAAATGAAAGGTAAGAACCAATATAAAAAAAATGAAAACGAAAAGAGGCCACTCTTGCAACAAAAGTCAGAATCTGTCCAGAAAAACAGCAGCTGGAAAACGCAATTTTTAGGTGCACTTAAACATGCCCGAAATTTTAGCCAATTTTTGTACATGCAGAGGATTAGGTGCTACAACATCAGTAATTTTTTCGTGATTTTTAGAGCTTCCAGTAAAATATGAAAAATCGCGCAATAAGCAGTAGATACCGAAAACAGAAAATCACTTTTTACATATGTATCAACTAAGCTAAATGGATAAAACTTGGTACTTTATTTTTGATAAACTAAGAAACCAGAGGCTAAGCAAGACCTAAACATGCTAGCTACAGCAAGGAAAACTCTAAAAAAAATCAAAAGTAAAACCCAAATAAAATTAAAATAAAGAACCAAACAAAGAAGCAAAACAAAAGAAAATATTTTTGTTATTTTGAATTTATAAGTGAAAGTAAAGAAGCAATCGAAACCAAATAAGGAGCCTAATAAAACTAAAGAAGGTAAAACCAAGACATATAAAAGCAATTATAATACAAGTTAAGACAATACATATCATGTGGACGGGTAATATAGAGTATGAACGAGACAACCTCATGTTAGTTGATGAATAGGGGGATGACTCGGGCATCCCCAAGCTTAGATGATTGTATCTTCTTGAATATGTTCTTGGGATGCACCTACACATCCCCAAGCTTGAGCTCTTGCGTCTTCTTATTCATCTATATCACCATATTGATTAGATCTTATAAGCTACATCCACATAAAACTTCACAAAACTCATTAGTAGGGTTAGTACTCATTAAATAAAATCCACTCATGTTCAAGCATTGACAAGTTTTATAATTTTACTCAACATTAGCCACTGTATATACTAAGGTGTTCATGATTTCCGTTGTCCGTCGAAAAACTAATGAAACTAACAACACCAAGTACAATATTGAATAAACAAAGAAATCTGTCAAAACTGAACAGTCCGTAAAGATGGCATTCAACGAGATAGTTAAGTAGCTCAAATCGAAAAACTTTAGTCTAATGAAAGAAAGATAATAATCTCAGGTTTATGCACAAAAATTTTCAAGTCAAAATACTATTCTGAGATTTATCACGATTTTATTTACAGAGAAGCACAAAATCTGTCTAAACAGAACAGTCAGTAAAGATCGAATTTTTCGACCTATCTACGTACCTTAAATCAGAAAAAGTTAGTCTAATGAAAGAAAGCTAATAAGCATCACTTTGCACTCAAGAAATTTCAGATCAAGATCACGTTCTGGTGATTTTAAACATTTAATACGGTGGAGCACAGAAAATCTGTTTCTGGACAGCAAAGTAAAACTATCAACTTCAATTAACTAAAGATTATTATTATCATTTTATTTTTATGTACAGAGGTATATACACAATATTTACAATATTTACATGTTTTTAATGAAAAGCTTCCATGGAAAGATTTGTTTTGGTTTCATAGGCATGAACACAAGTGTTCAAGGTCGACCCCCATTTAACCATTACTCATCTTTCCAATCACTTTTCTTTTTGAAAACGTTTTTAGATAACAACTACACCTAATTTTTTTTGTAATTCGCATTCCCTATCCATAGTAAGATAAAGAACAACTTAATACTGAAAATAAAAACTACTTAGAGATAAAGCAAACAAGTGCACACAAGAACATTAACCTACGCTATGGCTCCCCGGCAACGGCGCCAGAAAAGGTCTTGATAACCCACAAGTATAGGGGATCGCGTGTAGCCTTTTCGATAAGTAAGAGTGTCGAACCCAACGAGGAGCTAAAGGTAGGATAAGTATTCTCTCAAGTTCTATCAACCACTGATACAACTCTACGCACACTAAACGTTTGCATTATCTAGAAATAAAACTACGGTAGCAATACGGGTATGAGAGGTAGTTTTGCAAGATAATAAATACAAGAAAGTAAATGTTAGTGCTGCAGCAATAAATACACTAAGTAACCATATACTAACAGTACCATGAGTGTGGAAAAGTGGTGGTAATTGTGGTGGCTTTGTCCAAGATTAATTAGTGAAGGTACTTGGTTCATTGTCTTCGATGCAGTTTTCTATGTGGGAGAGGCTAAATATACATGCACTCCACTACTTGGGATTACAAGTACTATATGATTGGATTGTTAGAAAGCATCCGCAAATACTAACAATGCATTAAGGTTTCCCCAACCATAGCCTTAAGTTCAAGGTCCTCTTACTCCCATACGTGCAACTAATCGGTTCGCGTTCTCAGGTTTCTGTCACTCCGGCAGAACTTCCCCCGCTTCGTTACAAATACTACCAACCCTAGGGTGTTTGATCCATGCGCGCACAAGTATAATGGACACCAAAGGACAGCACCATATAGACATACAACTCTAATGAACCTCATGCATTCAATTAAGCAATCAAAAGACAAATAAACTACGGAAACATGATGTAAATCATAGGATAAATATTATAGCATCAAACACCATGTTTACATAGGACGGTACAGAGGTTTGTGGGAGGATGAACCACTGAATACAAGGAGGAGATGGTGATGGAGATGGCGGTGAAGACGGCGGAGAGGGGCAGCGCGGCGGCGCAGGGCGGCGGCGGTGCGGGGAACTCCTTTCCCCGCCGCCGGCAAGCTTGGGGAGCGCCGCCCCTTAGCCTCCCTCCTTCATGGCTTCTTGGGAGCCCTCCCCCATGGAGATGGGATCCATGGGGGAGGCAAAAACGTGGCTTTTGGTGGCTGAAATTCGTGGGTGGAGGAGTCCTCCACGAATTAGGTTTCCTCCCTTTATATATCTTCTCGGATTTCCGTCACCCCCTTTTAGGGTTCCACCAAAACGGGCCTACAGGCCGCGTCCGAACTCCGATTGGGCTGATCTCGGGCTTAAAATCTTCGTATGGAAAATTGTGACAACTTTCGTAACAGCCAGGTCTCCATTTGACGTCATCTTCGAGGGTCAAACTGGCAATCTTCGTAAAAAGTTCTCAGACAGATTTCAGGAAAGTCCCAATTCGACTCCAACAAGGTTTCCTCTTGTATTCTTGATAATTTCTACACATCAAAGAGTAAAACAAGAACATTGTGCACTTTTGCAACTATTAGTAGGTTAGTCCAAATAAATAATAAACTTAATATAAAACAAGTGCTAAAAGCATAAAAATGGCATGAAACAATCAAAAAATTATAGATACGTTTTGGACGTATCACGCCCCCCCCCCCCCCCAAGCTCCGCCCCTGCTACTATCTGACCTCGTGACCTGAGGTAGCAATAATATTGGTGATCCCTGTACTATTGACCTGAAGTAGTAACATTCGGTTAGTTGTGATTGTATTGACATGTTTAATGTTGCTTCTTCTTCTGTTGCAGAGGATTCGGCCGCCGATGATTGGAGGCTACGTGAGACTCGGCGGCGCTGCTCCTACTGCAAGGCCTCCTATTTTACGGTGTTCCGGCTGATGTTATTGTTGTTGTATTTTAAAAAAAGTTCAGTAGTGGACATGTGCATCATTTTTGAATTTAGCGGAAGTTGTCATAATAGTGTTTTTTTTAAACTAGGCAAAATATTTGCCATTTTCATTATTTGATAGAGAAGTTTTTAGAGGTATTACAAGCCAAGCCTTGCCCACAAGTGAGCGAAGGCAACAAATAAAGTCTACTCTCACGACATTACATTACACAACGCTTTGGCTTCTGTTTAATAGTGTTTTCCTCTCCGATGATTGTTCTTAGCTTCTGTTTAAACCTGTGAATCGTGTATTTGAATGTCTTGTTGTTTGCTGTGCAATGTGGAGGCCCGAAACATGATGCCAGAATTTTGAAGCTACTTTAGCCTGCAGTTGATTAATTAGCTTAACAGCCACTTTTAAGTTTCTTTTAATAAATGGATTTCCCTTTGTCTTTTCATGGTAGCTAGTACTGCACTGTAGTTTGGTAGTACGTGAGCAAAGTTCGTTGGGTTCCAAATATCCAGTGTTGGGTGGTACGACAACGTTCGTTCGTTTGCCACACACGAGAAAATCAGAAGAAGAAAAGGAGATGAATTAATAACGGTTAACTTATGACTCTCGTAGCTTGAATCTGTAAATATGGAGGAGATAATATAAAAGACAGTGGATTTTTTGGAACCTGGGCTAGATGGAGCCCATGTTTAAAAAAATCGGAAATGACATTTTTTGAGGTTCCAAAAATTATGAAAAGAATCACAGATGTAGATAGTGTCGAGATCTACAAGCGCAATTTTTTAACTTAAAATTCTTTGTATTTTGGGCTGTACAAAAAAGACAAATCGGAGAAAATTTCAATTTTTTGAAACGGTGTATTGTTCTCCCCCACCCCCAACCCCAGATCCACCTATTTGTCGTTTTGTGCAGCACAAAATATAACCAATTTGGAGCTCAAAATTTGCACGATTGTAGATCTCAACCATATCTACATCCGGGATTTTTGTCTCGGTTTTAGAAAACTTAAAAATGTCGATTTCGAATTTTCAAAAAAAAAACAGGCACCATGTAGCCCGGGCTCCATTTTAGGTTTTCGCTTCCTACGGACATTATTACGATTTACAAACCACAAAAGGAGCACTTTCTCGGCTACATCGTCAAACAAAAATCAGCAAACACGAATTCTCAAACCTCCTCGTAATAAACTTCGCAACAGGAAGCAAACTGTACAAAAAAAAAGACCAAAATACTAATCTATGTGGGCGTGAATGGGTACAACCAGTAAAGAAGCCAAGTGTGGTTTCTCGATTTTCTTCACTTATTTTTTTTTTGTCTCATTTAGTTCACACCATAGATACAGAATTGAGAAGAAACACCCAAGTATCAAACATGTAATCCAGTTTAACAACAAAGGTCTCTTTCCACCTTAACTGCCCTATTGCTCCCACAACTGGATATACTCCGGTTTGTTTAACATTTGGTACACATGCTGTGCTTCATCAACATTGTCAAGAACTATTCCAACAAAAGGGACAATTGGTTGCGATGATACATCTTCATCTGGTTCATCACCAAGTGTTGTATCATTTTCATCAGCATTGTTATCGGCATCTTGGCCATTGTCATGAGCTGCACTATTCATGTTCTGCTGCAAGGTGTCTTCACTAACCGTTTCGTGAGGCTCATTCAGATCAATGCCATCCCGTTCTTCTTGCTCCCCGGCATTTTGCAGATCATCGTCTACAAATCGATGGCTCCGGATCATCATTCTGCAACAAAATCAGCGCGCAAGTCAATTTTTATTGCTACTTCAAAAATCATACAAAAAGCGCCAACCATAGTGGATGCAGCATGTGAACACAAATCCACAACATGTTTGTTGCTACAATCATAGCATAATATTTACAACCAACACATGGTTTTTTGCACCGTGCACCCATGTATCATTTTTTATGTGTTGTTTTTTTAAAGTAATAGCAAATAATAATAATGAAAGCATATAGCATACTCTTTTTCAGCTTCTTTCTCCAACAAACATTTGAACGTAGTAGCATGTAGAACAGGAGGTCAAACAACTTGTAGCATGTATGTGGCATTTTTTTGTTTTCATTTTTTTTAACCAATTCCTTTATGTAGCATGTAGTATGTAGCATGCAGCAAGTGCATTCTATAGGCGTAACATTTATTCCGAGAGAACACTAAGAAACATTTGCTAGCATTATTTCAGTTTCAGAAAAATTCAGAATAATCCACACAAGTATGTTTTTATTTGCAGCAAATATTCGTGGGATGCTCATCAACTGAAATCAAGTGTTGCAACATATTTTAAGAGAGAAGGCATCTAGGGTTTTCTTACACACATGCTGTCACGCACAAACATGCATAGCAAGCAAACAGAGGACAGCAAGCGCACTCAAGGTTCGCCATAGTTAACATAAACATAACTAGCAAATTAAAGCCACTCTCCCAGCGTGCCACGATTTAGAACCACTAGCAATGCCTGCTGGTCGGCGCCTGGTCTGGAGACACACAATATGGCAGGAGGAGGCTGCAATGGTTTCATGGACCGTAGTTCTTCTATCTGGATCATTCAAACCCCTAGGGTTCCAGGACATCGAGTTAAGAGGTTGTACTAAGTGTACTAACATATTTGAAATGCATACTCCACTTAAGATCAAACAGAACCAAACAGCAACGCTATGTTTAGTCAATTTACAAGATCATGTATATGTTTGAACATATAAATTCTTATTTCTTAATCCAAATTCTTATTTCTTAGTCCACGATTTGATAGCATGGATATTTTCAATCAATTCTCCCCCTAAATTCTAAGTGAACAAAAAGAAAATTGCTAGACCAATTTAGTTGGCCCCCCAGCTATTTGTTTGAAGCTCCGCCACTGGTAATGTGCAACCTAGTAATGAACGGCGGCAGTAGGCAAGGCGAGAGAGAGGACGGGGAGATGCTTGCCTCTCGCTGGGGTCGTTGCCTACTTGCCGTGCTCGCTTTTGTTTTGGATGGATTGGCTTCCCTCTTTGTCCACGCCAAAAGCGAGAGACGAGACAAATTTCAGATTCCATTTTTCCTTCTCATGCAAATAACAGTTCCAACAGCACCACGAACTGACATTGTCCGAGGGCAACACTAAAAAAATAGAATTCAAACAAGACACTAAAAAAGGAGACAAGGAGACAAGGCATCCACGGCGACAACAGAAAGTATCCAAGAGGCCCTTGTTGGCCATTCATGTTGTCTTGTCTATAAATCCACTGGAAGAACAATTCAAAACACAATTACACGACCGTTCTGGTGACCAGAGAGGCCTTCAGGATTTCTGAAATGAATATCGCAAAGGCGCTCCATGGTCATAGGGAAAAAGGTTTATTTTGCGGAGTCCAAAACGAACAAGGGATCATCATATCGAAACTCACAACATCTCAAAACTTCAGCTGCGGGCCATTTTTTTACCGCACAGGTTGCTGGTTGTAATGGTTCTTCTCCTTCTTCTTTGCCGCCGCGAGCCTCGAGGTCCTAGCGGCCGCCTCTGCGGCAGCGATTTTAGCAGCTGTGTCCGTCTCTTTGCCAGACTTCTTCTTCTTCATCGAGGCCATCTTCTTTAGCCGCTCCTTCACATCCACAGCACTGGTGTCTTCATCAGGTTCTGCACTGGCAGTCTCCTCAGACACTTCAGCTTCTTTCGCCTCCTTTGCCATCTTGTCCTTCTTGTTTTTCTTCTTCTTAGCATTCTTGCTCTCTGAAGGGGCAGGGACGTCTTCCTTCTTCTCTCCATCACCAGCTTGATTCGCAGCTTTCTTCTCAGCTGCAAGAATGAGTAAGCATGTAAGAATAAATCTATACAAGCAAACAAAGCACATATAGGTACTCGCTCTATTTGAATTCCTTCAAGTATAGTTCCAGCCACGTAACAGAATATATGGAAAAAAGGCTTGTAATGTAACATGTACCAGCATTTCCATCTTGTACAGCATCGCTTGGGTTTTCAGAAATTCCCAACTCTGCCAACACAGCATCAAGTTCTGCCAGTTCCTTCTTCTTCAACTCCTTTTTGGACAGCTGTCTTTCTGTCTCTTTGGGTGCTGCTGGAGCTTTCATCACAGCAGGATCAGCAGCTTCCACCTCATGCTCGGGTTCATCCTCAGCACCATCTTCGGCCTCATCATCATGGTCCTCATCCTCACTCTCAATTTCCTGCAGTATGTAGAAGCGAATGCATCTAAGAATACTATCACTGAGATGTGTACAGAGAACAATTGCCACATTCATCGTCAGCAAATCTCTGGCCAACAAAGTTCAAATGCAAAAAAGAAAATTCTGGTAGAAATCAAGTAAATAGAAGCAGTTTCTAATATTTGGACTGGATAGCTACCTCTCAATTTTATTTTTTCAGCTCTATTTTTTTAATGTGTTTGGGGCAATAACCCTTTTGAGTTCAGATGGATACAGGATACCAGGTGTTGTGTGGCTCGACCGGTGCAAACAAGAAAATTTCTGGTCGAAATCTAATATTTTCAGCTCTATTTTTCAATGTGTTGTGTAGCTACCACTCAATTCTAATTTTTCAGCTCTATTTTTTTCAATGTGTTTTTGGGGTAATAACCCTTTTGATATTCAGATGGATACAATGATACTAGGTGCTGTGCGGCTCGACCGGTGCAAACAAGAAAAAAATATGGTCGAAATCAAGTAAACAGAGGCAGTTTCTTATGACTTTTCAATCAATCTGATTTTTCAGCTCTATTCTGTTTTGGTGTGTTTAGGGTGCTTATTCCCATTGAGTTTCAAAGTGATACTGGTGGCGTGTGACGCAACCTCTCCTGAGTACGACCATAATAATGAAACACAAAGGAATTGACAGAGCTATACCCTTTATATCAAGGAAAAAACTATGATAACAATTATCAACTTTTTAGTAAAAGTACCAAAAGAACAGCAATACCATTGTCAATAAAAAGTAAGTGAAACATATATTGACGACATCATAAAATAGGTAGTCCTTCATCACATTTTTTGTGTGCATTGGTGCCTCTACACTCTAGTCCCGAACTTGTTATAGCTATATATTGTATATAAGCAGTAAAACATTAAATCAATGAGTGACAACTACAAAATCCTACCCTGTTAATGCATACATATTGCATGCCTACAATTACCATGTTTGGTTAATCAATTAAATAAAGATAATATACATTGAAATAAAAAGGTATGTAACGACATGCCGCAAATACACTGAAGGCGTGGCATACCATTGTCAATAAAAAAATTAAATGAAATATTATTGATGACATCATAAAATAGGTAGTCCTTCATCACATTTTTTGTGTGCATTGGTATATCCTGCCAACAGAAATAGATAACGGCATACCGTAAATACACCGAAGGCGTTACTGTCTCGATTCACCGCCTCAATAAATAAACTTAATTTTTAACCTATTTGGCACACGTTCCACATTGATGGGGGCGACGTTCACAAAACTAAAATGGCAAGCATTAGTGTACACGGAGCCTACAGGATGTCCACTGACCTCACTCAATCCAACAATTCCACGCAAACACTCCCGCTATACCGACAGTGAGCATAAATACAGCTAAGGCTTTCTTGTCGCGATTCGCCTACCATTTGTGCACTGAACGTACGATACGACGGGGATTACCGTTATCAATAATGTAGCAGGCATAATGGTGTACCCTGACTCACTCAATCCAACATGTAACTCCAGCCATACCTAAACCTAAGCCGCATCCCTCTCGGATTCGCTGTTTCGAATATAACAAATAATTCAAAGCACATTTGTCCAAGGGAATACATTGAGCGTCGATGGAGGATAGTGTTCCCAATTAATCTCCGGGCATCAGTACAGATGTCCCCTTACCTCATTCAATTCAACAACGGTGCCGGCATACTGAGCGCCCCAACAAGTCAGTAGTCATGCGTTACTCAATGATGGGTATACCGTTATCAACAATCGAGCAGGATTAAGTGTCGCTCGACTAGTCTACTTGTCGGTAGACAGCAACAAACCTAAAAACTCGACTAGTCATGACTAGTTGCGAACTTGCGACTAGTCACGACTAGTCGCGTGATTTGTCTATCAGTACCCTAGCGACAAGTTGCGACTCATCAACTCGTAATCCTTGATCCCGCCATACCGACCGTGCACTATAAATAAATACACCCAAGCCGCATCCGTCTCGGATTCGCCTTTTAAAATAATAACTAGAAATAGTTAAAAATCCATTTGTCGACTAAGCATACAATGTACATCGATGGGGGATAGCATTCACGAGTAATCCATTACTCAACGCTGTTATCAACAATCTAGGAGGCATAGCGGTGTCCCCAAATCCTGCATGTAAATCCCACCATACCGACCGCACAATATAGATACGCCTAAGCCGCATCTGTCTCGGATTCGCCTTTTTAAAATAATAACTACAAATAGTTCCATTTATCCACTGAGCATACAATGCACATGGATGGGGGCTAGCTACCATTCACAGGTAATCTGGCAGGTAGCAGTACACACCACATAGCCTACAGATGACTCAATCAATACGACATCAACTATCCAGCCATACCGAGCACATCAACAACTATATGAGAGTACTCACACGTTGCACAATAGAACAGGTCACCTCACAATAGAACAAGCAAAATAAACCATGATGAACAGCACAAACAACTAACAAGGGGCGCGGGAGAGGGGTGGGAAGAGAATGGACCTCCTGCAGGGCTGCGTGGACGGCATCCACCTCGTCCTCCTTGTCCTTGGCCCCCGCGGCGCCGTGGTCGTTGTTGGCCCAGACGGGCGCGGGCGGCGCGGTGGTGGCGAAGTAGTCGTCGTCGTCGTCGTCCTCGACGTCGGCCCAGTTGGTGGTGACGGGCGCGGGCTTCCAGAACTCCTGCGGCGACGGCTGCTGGTCCTTGGCGGGCTTGGAGGAGGCGGCCCCGCCCTTGGCCTTGTCGCCCTTCCTCTTCTTCTTGAGCGTCTCGAGCGCCGCGAAGACGTTGCCGGTGTTGAGCTTGGTGGCGTCGTCCGCCGCGCCTCCCCTCCTGCCTCCGCCCACCATACTCTCTCTTCGGCTCCTTCCTTGGGACGGACGGGCACGCGAAATCCGGCCGCGGACCGGAATCCGAATCTAAATCTGGCCCTGCCCCGCCGGGACGCGGCCGCCGATCTGGGCTGGCGACCGGGCGTGCGGGCTGAGGGACGGGGTCTGCGTGGCCGATCGGGCGGCGCGGCGCGGCGGTGTTGGGATTAGGGTTTTGAGACGGGGGCGCTGTTGTTGCGGTGGTGTAAACGGCGTGCTTTGTTTATAGGTAGAGCCAGGAGAGGGAGGATGAGACAGACGGACGGCGAGGAGCGAGCCGTTTCTGCAAGAGTGCGAGACTGCTCTGCTCGGGAGGGTTGGGTTATCTCTATCCGGGTTACGCCACCCGGAGGCCGGAGCCTACCTACCTACGCCTCTCCAGTTCGAGTTGCTGCAGCAGGCAGGCCGGCATCTGCAGTTGAGCAGTTCTCTCCATTGGTAGAAAAAGGATGCAGCTGAGCTGCTTGCGTTGGCAACTTTTGGGTGTCTGACACACACTGCCCGTGCGGCACTGTCCGAACTTCTCACCCTACTGGAAAAAATAAAGGGAACTGCGACGTACAGTACATGTTTTGTCAAGTATAGAGTAAGAAAAGGAAAGATTTCTGAACCCAAAAGGACGCAAGGCAGAGAGCATAGGAAACACCCAGAAAGATCAATTTCAGATAGAGCGCAATGCCAGTACCGACAGTGATTTTATCAGCAAGCATTTTCGGCGGAACAATGAATGGGGCGGGGCGACAGGAACCGGGCACCACGAAACCGTATACAAACATAGTAACATACTGTCAAAATATAACCACCAGACAGTAACAGATCGGTGCCGGAGCTTCTCCCAATTTACATCACCACGGAGGGCCGACTGAAAATTTGTGTACATGCTGGTAGTGTAGTCCGGTAAAAATCAAAGAATAATATACTTGTGCGGGACATGCTTGGGGTGGGGTGGTATTACAAGGGGTGTCAGATCAGGCCACGAAGAAAATGAAGATCATGAGGAAAACCATCAGCACGAAGAATATCTTCATCATCAGCCACCTGTTTGACGAGATGCTGTTGAGGTACTTCAGGAGCTGCCCCTGCGCTCCCTCCACGTTAGCTACCGTCTCCTCCATGTTCTCATCGATTCTGTCAGACATAGCACACAAGGTACAGTTTAGCTAGATGAAACTAACATTGACTCAGGTCTAACATTGACTTCTCCTGAAACTAGATGAAACAAACTTAAATAGCAGAAAGCGCACCTGATTGCTAGCTCTCCCTGCTGAGACACCATGGTTGCCAGCTGTGTAAAGATGTTGCTCAGCTCATGGATGGTTGATTCAACATTTTGAAGAGCCTCAGCTCTGCTATTCATGTAGCTGTCCTGCTGTACTGCCAACTGCTGCTGCGGCTGCATGAAAGCAGGAGTCGATGATGATGATGCTCCGTGATCTCCATTGGTCTTCTTCCTGGTGAACAGAAGCAGAAAATTCAAAATGGAACTCCTGAAGCACACTGTCAAATACGGTTAAACGACAGAAAACGCAAGAGTAGTCAGTCAAATTTGATTCCAATTTATTCCTTTAAGCAGATCAGATATGCACTTGTCTGTATGTTATTTTCTCATTCCATTGATAACAGACAGTTATATAAGCCTTGGCCTTTTAATCAACGTGCCATCAGCCCATGAAGGCACCTAGAGAGCAGGGCTCAAGACCTCGACCCCATATTGACCATAGTTATTAATAACCGTCTTTTGTTTTTGCAAACATCTATGTCTATATCATTTATTACAACAATCAGACATTTGACAATAAGAAGTATCAAGTGTTTACTGGCTTTGCAGTCTGATCTCCAACTAGCATAGCATGTGAAGGTTAACGCGATGTGCATGCCTGCTCAAGATGGCAGTACACACAAATCAAATTAAACACTTGCAATGGTACCTCTGAAACAAGGGCGTAGTTGCAGAGTCACTGGCCCATGGTGCTGGAGGCGCAGAGTCGGATGCCTCCCTGGCAACAAGCGGACGCTGACGCATGAATGGATTTGATGCATCCTTTGAGGCTGAGGAGGAAAACATGTGCCTTCTATTTTCATGAGCCTTCAAGTTCTGCAAGTTCAGGGAAAGACACACTTAGTACACAATTTATACTGAAGACACTATCTAGAGAAAAAGGAAATTGGAGACCAATTTACACAATTACTACTTTTATCTGACCTCTGTCCGCATGGTAAGAACTTCTTTGAATTCTTTCGTTGCAGTCATCAGGTGTTTCTTTAGGTCGTCCACAATATTAGTGGAATGATTTGTTTCATCCTTGGAAAGATTACCACTCTCATTATGTGAATTGCAGAGAACTTGTAGGTCCATAACAGCATTATTCAAAGCACCGATATCCTTCTTAACAACCGCAGTCAACTCTTGTATCTCTAAGGTTGGATCATCAAAAACAGATGTCCTTTTTGCCACTGTAAAAAATCATGTTGTGAAATCAGCATCAATCCATACTTTTCAGTTGCAGAATTAACACACATTAATACAAAATGGTGCAAATAAGTATATACATTTCCGTGACATTTCCTACTTCAGTGTTACCAATGAATGCAACCCCGACAACACTAAAACATCTTGTGAGAAAGGTATTAACCAAGCAAGTAAATCTAAACCAGAGAGGAGACAGCCACCCAACTCCAAAAGTGCAAAAGCATTAGTACTAAAGAGATGCATCCTCCAACGAATGACAATATAAAAAGGAGCCAGCCAGTGTGACCTCACTGCAAAGCCTTGAGCAGATATGCAGACACTTCATAAATCGCCGACAGATCAAGGTACTAGTTTACTCTCGATACCCTTAAGCTTGTATTACACGTGCACAACACTAATGCATATAATCCTATTGAGGCTGAAAGAATGTTCATCTACCTTTTTTTCTGTACATGGTAATGACTAGGATTGCTCATCTAGCAAGTGGCAACAATCAGACCTAGTGTCAAAATTGCAACTGTTCGACTTGTCTTGGCACTTTCTGTTTCTAGGAGATGGAGTTTGCGAAAGTTGGATGTAAAGAACATGTTTCTGCATGGTGTTCTGGAAGATGAGGTGTATATGAAACAACTACCAGGCTACGAAGACAAGAAACGACTGAACTACAGGCACCTCCACACACACACAAAAAACATGATCTCCAGCATGTACATAAGCACTAGAAGATGAATAAAAACATTGGGCAGCTAAGCTAAATATCACAAAACATGTACATTATGGCTCGCTCGTATGTATTAAGTACTAGTAGCAATCGTCCTCAACTACAACAACTCAGAGTACCACCAGATAGCCATTCTCAGGCTACTCTACACAAGGCGCATACCGAGTTCCTAACCCAACAGCCAGAGCAAAGCTAAGCTAAAACCTCACAAAATATATACTGATGGGTGGCGACGAAACGAGAGGGTAGTAATCAGTTGGGTGTACGCACATTTGGCGAGGCGCGCGAGCTTGTTGGAGGTCTGGTGGATTCCGAGCCCGATCTTGGAGGCGCGGCTCTTGAACTCGGACTGCACCGCCGCGGCGTGGCGCGAGTCGTCGAGGGGTCCTCCGCCGCCGCTGCCGCTGGCCGAGGCGGCGGGGGACGGGGCGACGTGGCGGCGCGCGCTCTCGACGGCGGCGCGGAACTCGTTGGTGCGGTCCCGGAATGACGCCGGCGCGGACCGCGACGGGTGCATCGCCGGATCTGGATCTGGGCCGCCGCGTCGGTGGGTGGGGATCGATGGGGAGGCGAGGTGGGAGGGGACGAGATTTGGTGGGAAGGAAGAACGGGGAATCAACCAAGCTGGGATTCTTCGGGCGGATGGTCGATTTTCCCCTTGTTCGGACGAGGCGAAGAGAGAAGCGAGCCCACCGGCTGCCTGCCACGGTAGTTACGGCGTGACGCGCCTTTGGTCTGGCCACGAAGCGACGGTTCAGATTGGTTGGTGCGGGAAGCTGCTACAGCATCCACGGCTGTCGCCAGCCCGGTGACTCAGGGTGCAAGCGGGACAAACTGCGGAAGACCGTGTAGGCGCCGCATACGTCCGCATTTCATACGCGGTATGCCGCGTACGAGCTGCCTATGAGCCGCGATTATTTTACGGCGCCGCGCGCGCCGCTCGCTAGCTGAACTGATCACTCGCGCCGCTCGCTAGGCTAGGCTAGCTGAACTACAGATCAATTCGCTAGCTAGCTGAACTGATCACTCGCGCCGCTCGCTCACTAGGCTAGCTGAACTACAGATCAATTCGCTAGCTAGCTGAACTACAGATCAACAAAACGACAAGCAAACACTCAAAGATCTATTCAACCATGTATGCATTCTAGTGGTTCAACGAAGAAAATCTCAATGTTCCAGATGTTAATACAGTGAGGATTAATTTTATGGCAATTATGAGGAACCCTACTGAGATATACATGACGAACACAGGATATATTGCCAGTGCCTTTCTTGATGACATTGTCCTTCAGCAAGCAAATTAGGGCTCCAACATCCAGAGGGAAATAAACAATAGCCGAACACTTCAGACTACAAAAAGCAGAACATTCAGCGTTAGAATTATATAACATGTGGCAGAGGAAAATTTACCACAAGAACTTCTAAATGCAGACAAATGTATATGAATACAGTAAGATGTGACAAGACAACTAAGAAACTATGCAGGAAATTTGGATTTCGGAGTAAAAGCAGTTCACCTAAATTTTGGTCATTGTCCTTAACCTTGTTCCAGGGTAACAGCCAACGGGCTTGAAAAGCAAAGCCAAACATATTCATCAACTAAGAAGTAGGATATCTGGTCGATAGCATGATCATATACTAACTGAAGCTTGAGTGTGCTAACTTTATGCAAACACATATTTGATTGGGTACACATAACCTGATGGCCAAAAGAAGCTGATGATACAATCTAAGAAGATAAAAGGCTAAAAAATGTAGAAACTAAAAACACATTGGTACAATAATAAAGAAATGAAATTAAAATGGAGTTTTTACATTGCAACCAACATAAACTATTTATGTTCACAAACAACTAAAGTACTCAAATCAACTCTGAAAAGCAAACAGTGGAATCATAAAATCCAAAACTACACCATTCTGTCAATGTCAGGTAAGTTCAAGAATGTACTTTGCAACCTTCAGAAGTCACATGGGAGCGATCAACTCTAATAAACTTAGCAAGAACACTTAACAGGGAGGCCAGTGGAGTTCACGAAAGTCACAGAGTGAGTATCTTACCTACCAAATTATAAAGATAAACCATTGTGAGAGGTAACAATCTCCAAGAACACCCAAAGCATAGAGTTATCAGCAGTACACACAATGGAAATTTCCAGTGGCAACTACAACCTGCACTGTCTACTATTGAAGCATGACAGTAGCATCACATTTGTAGGACCTGAAATGAACTGAACTAAAGATTGCAATGGAGCCTTAATTTCAGGACCTGAACTGAAATGACTAGTGTTACTACGTCTGACAACACCAAATACTGAAACTCAACAGGACAGATACGATCTCAGCACCACGTACTCATCAAGTTTGGAAGAGGAAACAACAGAGTAGAATGCTTGCCCTCTCCCACTTGCATCTGAGATGCCTGTTAAACACATAAATTTCTTGTCAGCGGTCAAGTATGATGTCTTGCACTTCATAAATTTCTTTGCTGATGCATACACCAGATATTCCTTTGAAATTCTAAATACACTTTGGTGCCTGCAGTTAAATAACCTTGAGCTAGCTGTAAAACAGGGCAGTGCTGAGCTAAACTAATGGCAACTACAACATCCACAGCTAGGCTTTTCAGTAAGCTTATTACTAACATCTGCCATTTCACCCATTAATTGATCATCAACAATATATTTTACAAGAAGGGTATGTGTAGGTAGTATAAGGTAGAACTACCTTTGCTATCACGAATTAATGAATCTTGGCTGAGCATACTTAGATGTTTTAGAAGATCAAATAACAGACAATAACAACATAAATGAGATATTGGCTGAGCACACTTTACAGGAAACAATAATCAGCTCCCGGATGAAAGGAAAGGCTGGTCGCTACAGCCAAGCAGCTGGAGACAAATGGAGCATATGCAACAATTCGATCATTTACGGGAACCTGTTCTTGGGATGCAAAAAGGAAAACATTTGTAAGGGAAACCTCAAGCAACCGATTGATCAAGACACACCTCAATCACTGGGTAATTCCTTGTGCTTCTTCGTTTAAGAGAAGTGCTAGTTCTTTCGGTTCAGTTTCATCAGGATGCGCACGGTCGATGAGATCAGAGATGAATCTGCACTTGTACAGACAATAACAACAATACCTTGATGATTGTGGGGACGAGGCAGCTTCCCTCCGCCGACGTCTGCGGCCGCTTCCCGCCGCCGGGCGTCTGTGCGCATCTTGGGATCACCGCCGCCATCCGTGCGCGTCTGTGGTTCGCCGCCATCGATCTCTTGGCCGCTCACCCTCCCCACTCCGTCTGTGCCATGCCGTGGTTCGCCGCCATCGACCGCCATTGAATCGAGGGAGAGGGAGAGGCCCCCGGACCCGGAGCCGGAGGAGAAAGGGCGGCCATGGCGGCGGGCGCGAGAGGAGCCCTCTCCTGCAGCAGCAGTCGGCGGTGGCTGGTGCCGTTAGCCGGAGCCCTCTCCTGCGGCGGCGGTCGGCGGTGGCTGGTCGCTGGTGCCGTTGGGCGGAGCGGCCGGAGCCCTCTACTGCGGTCGTGACGCTCCACTATTTTTTTTAGAACCAGTGACCTAGTCGATGATATGCGGCACGATGCGGCACCCGCGGCACGGCCGTGACCACCAGCCAATCTTCTACTTTTGGCCGTGGGTGTCCACGAATGTGATTAAACGGCACGGCGTAGCGGCGCCGTGGATAGTCCGTTCCCGTTTACACCCTGACCGGTGACGCGTTACACCTCTCTCTCTCCCCTCCGCCGACCGACTCTCTCCGCCCCCGTTTGCTCTGCTACCCGATCCTCACGCATGTTGTAATGTTGTTCATCAATGTGTTTCGGACTTTCGGTTTATATCAAGTGGCAGCTGCTGATGACAGCCGAACCAAAAAGATATCACAAATCTCTCGTAACACGACTCGAAGATGACAGCTTCGCCACGATTTTCTTTCACGTTGCCGCTTGGGTTAGTTTGCTTCGTCACCGATACCAGATTCCGCCCCAGATTGATGGCGGGCTCCACCATGCGCAGCGGTGGCGGGCGCGACGGAGGCCCTGCGACTCCAGGCGAGGAGGAGCGCCGCCGCCACTCGGAGGGAGCGAGCAAGCACGTCCGCCTTCGAGGGCGCAGGTGGGGCGGTCTGCTTCCTCGAGACATCTAAGAGGAGGAGGAGGAGGAGGGAGCGTCGTCGCGCCCCGCTCGCACGACGCGGAGGCGGGTAGCTCCCGCGTGGTGCCGATCGAGGTGCCGGACAAGAAGCCGAAGGATGAGGTGATGGTCGGCGGCAAGGCGAATCGGGTCGTGCTCCTCGGCCACATGATGCCGGCCTTTAAGCGAATCGATATGCCGCCAACGACGAGCTCAAACCGCCATGAAAGCGGTGGAGTAAGGTGCTTCGGCCCGCCTCGAAGCCGTGGTGGAGGAGTACGAACTCGCGTGGGCGCTGCGCAGGTCGACGACCATGAAGTACCTAGGCTTCGAGTAGATCGACCGGTGAAGAAGAAGACCATCGGATTATCTAGTTTTATTTCCCCTTTTTAGTTCTATCTCCATGTAAAATATCTAGGTGTGATAAACTTGTGTTGATGAAATCTCGGGCGAACTAGTTCTTTTTAAATTTTGAGTACAAGTTTTGGTACATATTCTGCGCGAATGATTGGCGAACTGGAAAATCAGTTTTGGGGAACGAGAAACTAAACTTCCGGGTCGTGATTACCCGGAATTTGCTAGAGATGCTCTAAAACTTTCAGTACAGATATTGTTTCAAATATATAGATTGAAGAGCTTGTAAAGCATGAATATTTACTTTCATGATTCTGCGGCCAACCCTCGCCTTTTTTTTTGCGGGATCCAGATTCCTGGCCTTGCCAGGTTATAATTAATCCAACTAAGTCTATAAATCTAGAGGAGGATGAGGAGGGAGATCAGGAAAACTCGTGATTTCTCGAGTCGACGGGCGGCCCGAGCCAGGTATTTTCGTGCTATCGGGGGCAATCGGAGCTCAAACAGTTCATGATCCTTAACCACATCGTTGATAATTCAACTCTACGTGGAGCCCATTATCGATGAAAGACATCTCACGATCAGGTTCGTAATCTGGTGAACGGCGATCTACTCTTTTTTCAGCATGGATGCCACCCTGGAAAGTTTTTTTATAAGATTTGAAAGACGTTCCTAGGGCTTCCAAATACATTAGCCAATATGAGACGTAAACATGTCAGTCAGCCAGGTCTAAAATCAACTTTTCAGTCTTATTGCTTTCTTTTTGAGTCCTCAAAAAGAATTTGCAATTATGGAATCCTATCTTAAAGGCCAGCCCTATATTTTATTAATCAAAATGGAATCGAAATTTCATGAGATGGGAATTAGTATCAGAGAGACTGAATTCTCTGACAAATTATCACCAAACCTTCTCATTGTTTGATTGCTTCAAAAACAAAGTGACTAGTGGGTTAAAAAAAGCTTCACAAAGTAATATGAGAGGATGTAAGAAAATTCAAAGATAATCAAAAACAAATCATTACATTGCGGATCACATAAAATGCACAAATATCAAAAGCCATAATACCCAACAATCAGATAATTGCTTGCAAAAAGCTTCAAAGCAATATGAAGTAGCAAATTTACAGCATGCTAACAACAAGCGGTACCATGCAGACCAAAAAATGATCATATAATGAACACAAAAATAAGACTAAAATCCTAACTAAATGAACATATGAGCACACTATGAGACTGATCTAAAAATCATCTAAAGCCTATAATCACCAAAACTGAACCCTATATGTCAAAAAAAAAAAAAAAAATGAACCCTAAACTGACCATCAGCAAGCTCGAACACAACTACACAAGCAACAGCGAGACTGCCTTGATTTAGGACAATCGCGATTCGAGCTAAAATAGAACAAAATCAGAGAACAGAGCTGAAGGGGGGTGGAGCGGAGGAGGGATACCCATCTTGACGGCGGTGCACAAGCCTCTCACGCTCGCGAATCGGCGGTCTCTTCGCCGTTGAACGGCGATGGACGCGAACGGCGCCTCTCTCCACCGAACCCAGCGCTGCCTCCGCGGTCGCCGCACTCTCCGTCGGCGGTACCCCCGCCTACGTGATTTCTCGAGTCGACGGTATTTTCGTGCTATCGGGGGGCAATCGGAGCTCAAGCAGTTCATGTCCGTGCTGCGGGATCGGCGCCGGCGTCGGCCCAGAATCGAATCCCCTGGTAAGAGCCATCTCTTCTTAGATACTCTAGCGGACAATACTACTGTATACTGCGCGCTCATACCTAGCAAGGCTCGTTTTAAATTCTGAATCCCCAAAAAATTGTCCGTGTGATTCATACATAATCACGCATGTTGTGTTGCAGACGGATTGATTGCTTCACGGTGTAAAAGGAAATGCCAACAAGATTGTGTTCCAGGTGGATCAACTTGTGGCCAGCCAAGCAGAGAGGGATCACCCTGCCAGTGCCAACAAGATTCTCCGACTGCTGAAACGGATGTGTATTCAGATCCAAATCTTCCAGAGGTACGTCAATAAATGTAGTTGATTATGGAATACTCATGTCTGACTGCTTGACCTGCACAAATTTGTGGACATGTGCTAATTACATGAATGAACACGACTTGATTTCTCGGCAGATGGCTTCAGAAGGCTGCTACACCAGCGCTTGAAGAACTCACCCTTACCCTGTCTGTAAACAGTGACAAATACAAGTTCCCCTGCAAACTTTTATCGAATGGGATGGGGGACTCGCTTCGGTGTCTTTACCTTGCCGATTGTTCCTTTCATCCTATAGCTGGGGTTTGTTGCTTGAAAAGCCTGAGAAAATTGGAGCTATTTATGGTGCGTATTACGGGGGAAGAGTTATGGAGCCTTCTTTCCAATTCTTCAGCTTTAGAGCGGTTTTCACTCAAGTATTGCAATAAGGTAAACTGCTTGAAGATACCTTGCCATCTTCAGCGGCTAAGCCACGTGGAGGTGGATGAATGCGGCAAGCTGCGAGTTATAGAGAGCAAAGCTCCAAATCTCTCCAGATTTCATTTTGTAGGTAAGCCCAAGGTACAAGTTTCACTTGGAGAAGCATTGCAAGTGAAGAACTTGCACATGATTTGTACCAAATTTGGTTGTGACACTCGAGCAAAACTGGTATCTAGCACGCAGAGCAGGGAGGTATGCTGTAAAACTGTAGGTGTGTTTAATGGTACTAGATAAGTTAGTACTTGGAATATAATGAATCTGATATCATTGTGCAGGTGATCAATTCACCAAGTGTACCTACCAAATTTCATGACCTGAAGTATGTGAACATTGAACTTGGAGATTTGCCCTTTGGTCGGAGCTTTGATTGTTCTTCTCTGGTTTCTTTGTTTGGTGCTGCACTCTCCTTGGGGACCTTCATCTCGCATGTAAGTGCCCTACTGATGATCCTGCAAATACGAGTGGTCAGCCATGGTGGTACCGTTAACCGAATCAAGGTTGACTTTTTTCATCTCTAGGTTTCCAATGAACTCATGCAGCATGCCTTGATTTTTGGAAATCCTTCGGGGTTGTGTGTGTCGGGGACCGGCGGTGCTTTATCCCCAGAGAATAAGAAGCTGGTTGAGCTAGCATGTCATGTCCTCAGAGGCTGGCTGAGCTAAACACGTCACATTCTTGGGACTGCGGCGTCACTTGACTGGCTCGTAGTGGTGGACAGAGTACACTGCTTTACTTGTCAGTCGAAAAATAAACAAGGCCAACTGTGGAGCCTTGGGCAGTCAACATGAGATGTCTAACTTGTGTAGTAGGTATGTTTGGTTATGAAGCTGTAGCTGGATCTTGTTTTCTTGAAATACCAGAATCGGTCACTGTCTAAATTTGCTGTATTAACTCTGTAATATTACCTACACTGTAAGTGGTTAATTGTACGCGTTGCTTTGATTTTTATTTAGTTGTCAGGGGATTATTCTTCAGATAAAGATGGCTTTTCGTTTCTTTAATTAAAAATGGCAGGGGAAGAAGCCGTGAACTTTAATGAATTGTTATCATTACCTGCACTGTAATTGGTTAGTGCCTAGCAGTATATGTTGCCTAGAAGTAGTGTAAATTTGATGTTTTATGCCTGGCCGGGCAGGCAGGCCTGGGGATGTGCTGTTTGATTGGTGCTTGTGTGCCTGCGAAAACTGCACGCTGGTTCCAGCTTGACCAAATACCATACGGCTGCTGCGGCCTTCGATTTGGACGTTGCTGCTAGCAATTTTTTCTTCAGGTCATCAACCAAACCAAACGGCGTCCAGGCAGGCCCGAAGCTCGTGTTCAGGCACCATGCCTCCAGGACTAGCGAACCAAACTAGCCCTAGTTGAAATACCTTGGGTCCTCGTTGTAGCGTCCTGTTGTGAGACGAAAGTGCCGCGAGTTGACGCAGCTTGTAGCGAAATGCAAATACTCAAGATTCCAGACGCAAATCAGTCAGTGAAAACTGGGGTAACACAAGTACACCAGAAGGAGAAGCACCAAGTTTGTCCAAGCGATGTGCGCCACCCTTCTCTTTACGTCAATGAGCTCATTACCGAGCTCGCGATGGATTCCACAGCCCTAAGGGATCCATGGGGTTTGCGATAAGATCTAGAAGAAGATTTTCACCTTGAGCTATGCCAAGTTGTGGGAATTATTAGCTACTAAGAGCATCTCCACCGCGCTTCCAATAGAACGGCCGGCAACTGTGCCGGGCAAATGATATAGGAAACGTCGGCACATGTTGCCACGCTATTGGGATCGGCTTCCCACACCTCCCGCTCCTAATTATAGACATTCCAATACATATTGACCCCTTTTCGCAAAATAGACGTTCCAATTCAAGTTTTGGCCTAAAAAACGCCGCCATGTCCAACAATCATATTACATACATTAAATGTATATAAATTAAATGGCCGACGTCGCCTCCATCGTGATCTCTGGTGCTTCCAGTTGCGCCATTGCCGCCGGTGTGGTCTCCCCCATCGTTTTCGCCGTTGGCTCCGATAGTAAAAGATCCATCTCACGCAAGATGCGCGGGTGATAGATTATATATTTATATACCAAAGCCCTCACCGGCGGTGCGAAGGCCGAGAGGTCGACAATCAAGATCTTGGAATCTTCTTCCATCTTTTTGATCACGAATTGCGATGCCTCCGAGAGCGCCTTGATTTTTGCCGTGCCGCTTGGGCCTTCTTTTTCTCAGTGGTGAGTTTCTCTTTCTCAAGCGCAAGCTTCTCCACATGCTTGACCATCAAGGTCGCCATTTATCTTTGAAAGTGCTTGCATTTGGCTTCGACATGGATGTGTGACCTCGGCGAGGCACTTGTCAATGGTTGCTTGCACAGACGCCGATGAGGATGCCCCACATGATTGTCGAGCTTTGCCTTCTTGTTTAGCGTCCCTCCGAGGCGGCGACATAGTGATCCGGCCCATGAGAACCCTTGTCAGCGTTGAGATCGCGGTAGGTGTCTTCCCACTTCCTGGATCTTTGAATCCTTCTGCAACAATGCATGAACTTGAAGTCTGTGGCGTCGTTGCTGCCTAGATAAAACTTAGTGCATCCTTCAGCTAAGCAAGCAAAACACAAACATCAATAGATTGTCTTGCCAAAGTCAACGAAGTTTAGAGCATACCTCGTCCGCCATCGTTTGGCCACTCTTTTATTCCACGGATTTGCTCAAGGTCGCCATGGAATTTGTTGCAGTGAATTTGTATGGTTTTCCACCCATGGATTTGCTCAAGTCTGCAACTGGCGATGAATTCGTGCCGGTGCACCCAATCGCCTATTGTGAGCGCCGGTAGAGATGCTCTACCAGATGCCTTATATCGTGGTACCGCAGAAGTCTGATAAGAGGAACCTAAAACATGTTTTTGCGGTACCGTGCGGGCCACACCGGAACAGATCCCGCAAGTCAAGGCCCACGCGGTAGCGCAAAATAGGTTTTAGGTCTTAGCCTAAATATTCTGGACAAGATAAACTTAATATAACTGCAACATAAATCAAACTTATTAAGTTTTAACATCAAACAATACAACAATAATTCAAATTACAACAATCATTGAGATCCAAATAATAAGAAAATAAATGGTATGGAACAGAAAGAATGATTCAAAATACACATGAATAATACCAAATATGTTGGGAGACTATCTCCCATACAAGTGACAGCCATACTCAATGGGATCACCTAGAAACTTTTAACTCCTCATTTTAAGGATTTAACAACACTTTTTTCGACAAATGGATATATTAATAAAAAAGATACTCCCTCTATCACATATTAGTTATCGCCGATTTAGTAACAAAAGTGTACTAAATGAGCGACAACTATAATATGTGACGAAGGGATTACCAATTACAACCAGATACTGCACCAACATAATGTTAAAAACTAGCTGAGACAATAAGGATGCACACAGTAAAAAAAAAACCCGCCACGGTGATCAATCATTCGCAGCAGCCGGATCCAAACTATCAATAGAACACCCAGGAATACAGAAGAGTTTCTACAAAAGCGATGTCTCTAATATGGTAATAATAGTGCACAACATCGCTGTCACCCAGTTATAGATTTTACCACGCTTCGAAAAGCTGGGCCAGCATGGTATTGATTTCAAATTCAGTGAGTGGGCTGCATAGCTATTTTGCGTGCTGGCTGGTACGAGTAGAAAAGAACGGGTGGGAGCTTGCCGCGTGGAATGGCTACAAAGCTTGCGGCCAAGCCGGTGATCCATTAACGCGAACGACGTCGCGGTTTGTCCTCGTCTTCGAGCTCTCCCGGCCCCTACATAGGAACAGGTCACAGACTAGCAGCAACTCACTCACGCATTCTTTAGCTACTAGCTCCTCTAGCTAAGCTCGCATTGGTTGTTAGCGTTTCGGATCGACCCAATGGCGGATGTGTCGAGAGCTACCGGCGGGGCTCTTCTGGGGTCGGTCTCGTCGCGGGCGGCGGAGGCGGCGAACGCGAATGATGACGCCGAGAAGCTCCGGTTCATCGAGGAGATGACCTCCGACGTGGACTCGGTGCAGGAGCGCGTCTTGGCCGAGATCCTCGCCCGGAACGCTGGCGCGGAATACCTCAGGGACTGCGGCCTCGACGGCCGCACAGACCGCGCCACGTTTCGGGCCAAGGTGCCGGTGGTGTCCTACGACGCTCTGCAGCCCTACATCCAACGCATTGTCAACGGCGACCGATCGCCCGTCCTGTCGACGCAACCCATCTCCGAGTTCCTCACGAGCTCCGGCACGTCGGCCGGCAAGGAGAAACTGATGCCCACCGTGGACGACGAGCACGACCGCCGCCAGCTTTTCTCCAGTCTCTTCATGCCAGTCATGAGCTTGTAAGTGCACGGACACTCACATTTTCATTAAACAATTACATACTGCTCAATATGCTCTGTTTGGTACGTATAGGTACATGCCTGGGCTTGACAAGGGGAAGGGACTCTACTTCCTATTCGTGAAGCCAGAGACGAAGACGCCGAGCGGCCTGATGGCGCGGCCCGTCCTGACGAGCTACTACAAGAACGAGCGGCTCAAGAAGCGGCCCTACAACCCCTACCGCAACTACACGAGCCCGGCGGCGGCCATCCTCTGCGCGGACGTGTTCCAGAGCATGTACGCGCAGATGCTGTGCGGCCTGTGCCAGCGCCACGACGTGCTCCGGCTCGGCGCCGTCTTCGCCTCCGGTCTCTTGCGCGCCATCCGCTTCCTCCAGCTCAACTGGGAGCAGCTCGCCGCCGACATCGAGGCCGGCACGCTCACCCCGGGCGTCACCGACACGTCCGTGCGCGAGGCGGTAGCCGGCATCCTCCGGCCGGACCCCGAGCTTTCCCGGTTCTTACGGGACGAGTGCCGCAACGGCGACTGGGGCGGCATCGTCGCGCGCGTTTGGCCCAACACCAAGTTCGTCGACGTCATAGTCACCGGCGCCATGACGCAGTACGTCCCGATCCTGCGACACTACTGCGGCGGCCTGCCGTTGGTGAGCGCCGCGTACGCATCTTCCGAGTGCTACTGCGGCCTCAACCTCCGCCCTCTGTGCGACCCGTCCGAGGTGGCGTACACCATTATGCCCAACATGGGCTACTTCGAGTTCCTTGTAAGAAATTGGGGTTGGAGCTAATTCGGCCTACCCTCTATTCCTCTGCCTTATCGGTGGTGCCGCTCACAATGCATATTGAGGCTAGAGGGTGGGACCTTTATATAGACTCCAAATTCCAGATAACTCAATCTGTTTCCAGATAGGACTCGTGACTTGTTAAACCAACCACTATCATTAACAGCCATTAACCGAGCCTATTACTGTTAAACAATTAGGTCCCAACACGCATGTGTGAGTCATGCGCCGAGTTCGAATACAAAATCAAACTCGCAGGCTTTAACAATCCATAGAGCCAATCCTATGAACAACCTGGCATTCCGCTCTATACTGTTCCCGGGTATAATTCCAGCATATTAATATACACTGTGTTCCAGTATAGCCGTACCGGCTTCCTTAAGTATATTTCCTTAAGTACTCCACATCAATAATTTCCTGTTATTTCCGTGACTTCCACACTGAAGTTTAATTCCGGACAATGTAGTAGATATATAAAATGTTGCAAGACACAATTTCCTACATCTCCCACTTGACTGAAAACATTTTATTTCAGCTAAGTGAATTCCCATGCTATTACATGGTTAGGCGTTAATTCCTTCCTTCAGTGCACTCACGTTGTATATAAACCTTTGTGACTTTTGGAGTCAAATTATCACAAAGTAACAGGTTATGATGCACCTTTCCACGACCTTAAGTTCACAAGAAAATTCCTTAGCCATAGACCTTCCTTCAATGCTTGATGCATCAAAGTATTCATATTTCATAAATAACGAGTACTAAATCATGTTTCCTTTGTACACCATAAAGACCTACAAAAGTAAATATTAACACATAACATAAAATAGATTACCTTTCACCAAGATCACAAATAGCGTCAATATCCACGTAGTTGAAGGTTGAGATCATCAATGAATAATGAGTAATCCATATTTCCTTGACATTGCGCGACAAGTCCATTATGTGATTCCAAAAATTTCAATAAGATTCATATTCCGTTTGCTAATAATTCCAGCAAATCGTTTCCGTGCTAATCAAAATAGCAACAATTACAACGGCATGGCAAAGTTCAGGTCGCACGAATAATGTCCCACAATAACTGAGGATGACAATTATTCTTCCTTTTTCCTCACGAGTTTAAATATAATTCCTCGCAGAGTATCATTCCCTTAATCAAAAGGTACATGACAAGTTTGCACTTTTCCATAGAAAAAAGTATCAAAACATTCTCTATGTAATTCCACTCCCAAAAGATTGGAAGCTTCAACATACCTTTCATATGAAAGTTAGAACCGAACCAAGCTTCACTTCCATCAATGTGATATTTCAAAAACAATAAGAACATAGTTAGCACATGTAGCAATAACACAAAACAATTAACACTAACCTTTATATATGATTGTCTTCCATCATAAATAAAACCATTATCTTCCATCATAAATAAATCTATATGACCTGACATACCATTGATGTGAAGCTTGTTCCAAAAAACATGAATTGGTCAATTCAATTAGCAAACATTGTCATTGTTCCCACCTCCTCTAAATTCCAGAGTTTACACAAAGTATAACACTTCCTTTGGGTAAATAGTTAAACAACAACAACTACTCTAAATTCCAGAGTTTCCACAAAGTATAACATTTCCTTTGTGCAAATAATTAAACAACAACACCTCCTCTAAATTCCAGAGTTTCCACAAAGTATAAATATTTCCTTTGTGTAAAGAATTAAACAACAAACTTAGAATTGTAACTTCCACTAAGAATGTTGCATTAAACTTCCTTGTAAATAAATCCAATAACATCCTATAGGCATGCGGTTGTTTGGTAAAATAACAAGTTCCCAGACTTTTATTATTCATCATTGAGTTTGTTCCTTCCCGCAATGTTTCCACCCATAGTTAACATTAGCAACAAGTTTAGTATTTTTCTTTCCTCTAAAATATAGAGTAACTTCCTCAAATAACACACAATAGTAGCCAAGATATGATGGCCCAATTTAATTCCTCCCACTTTTCCTAAGCATGTTAGTGTTGGGAGTGTAACTTGGTGTTTTCCTTTGAGTTTAACACATATATTTCAGTGTGACTATTAATAAACACACCCTTCATGAGAAAATATCATATTCCTACTTTCCACCAATTTTCACTTTTCCAGATCAAAAACGAAATACCATTTGATCCACTAGAAATATAAACATTAAAATAAATCTTGGTGTGCTTTGTAGTAAACAATGATTCCAATTCCATACTACCAAAATATAAATAGAATACTTTCCAGTTCACAAAATAAAAAATGACTGTGATAAATAATGACTTACTCAACAAATAGTAGTATGTAATGCTTTCATAATCCAGTGAATAACCAAGAGTTGTATTCCTCCATTCAACCATGGAGTATATAACATAAGACAACGGTGAATAATTCCATGCTCATCACATTAGTTTGAATTAATATTCCTGAAGTGTACTTCCCCCACCAATCAGTTTCAAACCTTGTAATCCTTTGATGAACTGATTTTCCACTTCAGTATGAGATGTTAATACAACAAAAACCTTCCGACTTGTATTGTTAAAGATATTAATAACCATATCAAGTGAATCATGAAATAAATAAATATATCCACCTCAAGTAAGTGTCCAGAATTAACAAAAGCTCCCACTAAAGCTTAGAATTCCAGAATTAATAATCCACTAATTTTGTTCCTTGATATGTGACCAAGTTGTAAATGAGATAAAATAATTGTACCTCTAATGGGAGTGTAAAACCAAATGTCACATTGAAGAGAAATCCATAACTGTAGTCCTCCCACTTAAAGTTTATAATTCCAGAATTAACAATCGTAATTCTGTTTGTAGAGTATGACCAAGTCGTAAATAACGTCAATAATAAAATTCCGAGCATGTGTTCCTTTTACAAGTGTTCCTCCATACGGAGTTATCTTCACAACCAAATAAACGATTTGGTAACCAACTTCCAATGGATTATCAAGATAAACGACACCATTGTGTTAAATTCGATAATAATGCACTAATTTCCATTGAGCAATAATTCCACTCTTCCTTTTCCAAATAGCATACATAACCAACAAATTCCGATAGAGAAGTGTAAATTAAAATTCCTTCTCATCGTAAGTGACAAAATGATAATTCCTCCATAAACAGAGTTCGATTACATAATTTCCAATTCCAAAGTATATACAATTTATCATTAGTGACTAATTAATACACTTATTATTCCTTTGAAATTGTTCACATGTCAGTAAATTTGCTATTGTATTCCATCAAATTATGATGTAGAGGCAAAGTAAAAAATCCAACTATATGGAAAAGTAGTCATAAACAAATACTTAGTGCAAATAAAAACATTGGACATACCGGTGAGTAAATATTGATTCCTTTTCCATGGAGTGCTCCACATATTCCTCCAAAAATAAGTGAATTCCAATTTCATTATAAACATACTTCATGCCTTCTCGTTGTCGTTACACCGGTGAATTCCAGTGAATTAGTATGTACTCCAAAAAGTTCCATTGTATTCCAACGAGTTCCAAATATATTCCGGGACAAGATCAATCCCATAGCAATAGAAAAAGAAAATCATATTGACACAAAAAATATTAATCCATCTATCAAGAGTTTAATAATTTCCTCAGAGTGAATTCCAACTTCCTCTAAAGGCGAGTGGTATCCAATAAAAGAAGTCCACAAGAATAATAAAAAAAACTTTTCCAGGGTACGTTAAAATAATATGTACTCTGTTCACTCTCATAATTAGGAGCTAATGAATCAGACAATGATTTCAATATAAATATTGAACTAGTTTATTTTCCTTAGTCCAAATTCCTCGATCTGTAGAATCAACAGAGCCAAGAGTTTGGCGTTCAGCCTTCACGTACACAAAATAATTCCTTGATGTCACCTTTTGATCACTAGATCCCGCGCATGCACAAAAATTGCTAGAGCCATGGCCAACTCGTGGCAGCTTCCTTGTTGCTTGCTGAATATAGTATGTGCGGTGCTGCATCCCATGGACGCGTCTAACCGCTCCGGCGCCACGAGAAAACGCGGAACTTTTGCTTTGATCTCATCTGCATGGCCGAAGAACACACCAGTAGTATTTTAGTATTCCGTACGCAGCTCTCCACGATTTCTAGATCTGCGTGCGTGAACGGTCTCAAACTTGCTGCTTGATTTCTTTCCTTTTCCTTGTCCGTAGCGAACGATTACTCCCAAGTAATCTCCGAGCAGAGTCGGAACAAATTGATTTCCTAGTACTCCTCGATCTCCGTTCATGACAAACAAAAATTGAGGGATTTCCGTGGCCGTGGAGAAATTGATGAGACTCGATCCACGTACACGCTTGGCGTCAGGAGAAACAACGATCGACGCAGCACCATCGCCAGCACGCGATCTGAACAGCAGAGAGCAAGAACGACGCTGCTCGCAGACGCGATCAAAGGCGAGATACTCCAGGCAATCCGACCGTGACGACGTGTGCGCAGCGGAACAAGGCAACGTCTGCGACGGCAGAATTAAGGACTGGATTAGAGTTCCGGCAGAGTGCACATCGGATCCTACGACGGCGGTGACGTAAATTTTGCAGCGGATTCCGGCCGCCGGTTGAATCCTCGCTCTGATACCAATGTAAGAAATTAGGGTTGGAGCTAATTCGGCCTACCCTCTAGCCTCAATATGCATTGTGAGCGGCACCACCGATAAGGCAGTGGAATAGAGGGTAGGCCGAATTAGCTCCAACCCTAATTTCTTACATTCCTCCCCGTGGACGACGATCACGACGAGACGGCCAGCGACGGCCGACAGAAGCTCGTGGAGCTCGCTCGCGTGGAGGCCGGGCGCGAGTACGAGGTGGTGATCACCACCTACGCCGGGCTGAACCGGTACCGCGTGGGTGACGTGCTCCGCGTGGCCGGGTTCCGCAACGCCGCGCCGCAGTTCCAGTTCGTGCGCCGCAAGAACGTGCTGCTGTCCATCGAGGTCGACAAAACGGACGAGGCGGAGCTGCAGCGCGCCATGGAGCGGGCATCATCGGCGCTGCTCCGCCCGCACGGCGCGTCCGTGGCAGAGTACACCAGCCGCACGTGCACCGAGCGCGTCCCGGGTCACTACGTCGTCTACTGGGAGCTGCTCGTCACCGGCGCCGGCGCCGGCGCCGCGGTGGAGAAGGAGACCCTCGACGCGTGCTGCCTCGAGATGGAGGAGGCCCTCGGCGTAGTTTACAGGCGGAGCCGGGTGGCGGACGGCTGCATCGCGCCGCTCGAGATCCGCGTCGTCCGGCCGGGCACCTTTGAGGAGCTCATGGACGACGCCGTCTCCCGTGGCGCCTCCATCAACCAGTACAAGGTGCCCCGCTGCGTGACGCTCCAGCGGATCATCGACCTTCTCGACTCGTCCGTAGTGTCCAGCCACTTCAGCCATGCCCTGCCGCACTGGACCCCGGCGCCGGCGTCCTGAGTAGGTGATGGAGTGTCAGATGACCCCGGAAATAATTGGTCTCACGAATAAAACGAACTCCATATATGTGGAGCACCCTGGATGGAAATAATTGGGGATTTACCCAGAATGAGCAGACTTGGATCATGCAACTGATAAAATTCCCATAAATCAGTAATTATCTTTACGATTAACCTAGAAGGATCTTTCTAAATTTTTAAAAACTGAACCATTTAATGCTGCAACGAAAAAACTACTCTGGTTGAGTACTGCCGTAAGGAATTCAGCAAATATCGCCTTGTTCACCTGGCAATGTCCTCTGATATCGTGTGATCTGGACTGGTGAGGAAAGGATGAAAATCACCTTGTAGTCTTGTATAGAGACCAACCAATCTGGGCTGCTTCGATTGGTCTTGTCTCTCATATGTCCATTTCATTTGGGATAGTGTTTGATCAATACATATCCCAGACATATATTTCGCAAAAAAATAATATATCCCAGGCTTTATATTTCACAGGCTGTTCAACCTTGCTTTGAGATAAGTATAACAACCTGTGTGTATTTTGCAAAGAGCCCCTAGAATATATTCTCTATTCAGTGTAAAAAACACCTCCAGTTCATCAACTTCTTAGGGCTCATTTGATTCATAGGATGAGAAAAGTGTAGGAATAGGAAACTCATAGCATTGGTATGGCATGTCTAGTTGAATCCTATAGGAAGAGAAAGTTCCTTTGATTGGTGAAGAAATTTTCCATGAGGTTGGAGCTCATGTTATTTTCCTATGGTGTTTGTACTATAAGATTCCTATAGGAATTTTTCTTATGGAATATGATTCTATGAATCAAACAGCTCCAAAGGAAAAATTCTCATAAGATCAATCCTACACCAATCTTTTGACAATCCTATGAATCAAAGGAGCCCTTGCTCTAAAATCCCTATGTTGCTTCTCTTTCAACAATTCATCATGGACGTCAAGTAAATCGCTGCGTTCAACAGCTCACACACGCATCTCTCGTCCCTTCCACTCTTTCCGTCCCCTGAGGTCGCCCCGGATCCGCACCTCAGCTCCATCGCAGGCAAGATCCCTCCTTTCCCCACCAGACCACCGTCCGCCGCCGCTCGCGTCAAGGTGGAACTGATCTGCACCGAGGAAATACGCGGCCAAATTGTTGCGGAGATGCTCGGCGCCGGCCTCAGCGCCACAGTCGGCAAGGCCATGGCGGCTTTCCTGCGGTGCTGGCGCCGTCTGCTTCGACGCGCTTCACCGCCGTGGTCGGAACTCCAGCCGGAGCTGCTGGGTCTCGTGCTCTCGCGCCTGCCCTCCCAATTCGACCGCGTCCGCCTCCGCGCCATCTGCCGCCCGTGGTGCTCCGCCCCGCGCCCGCACCCTCTGCCCCCGGCGTTCCCGTGGATCGTCCTCCAGAACAACACCTTCCTCACCCTCCCAGAAGGCGCTCTCCACCGCCTGCCAAGCCACCTCTGCTGCGAACACTCAATCCGTGTCTCCACGGGCAGCACGCTCTTCGTCGGTCACACCAACGGCCGTGGCTTCTTGGTGAACCCTTCCTCCGGGAGACCACCCCTCTGAACATCAACCTCACCGGCCGCAGCATTTTTCGTACTCCCTCCGGTCCATATTAATGGACTCAACTTTGTCTAGATACGAATGAATCTAGTTAAGTGTTTGGACTAGATGCATTCGTATCTAGACAAAGTTAAGTCCATTAATATGGATCGGAGGGAGTATCCACAAGATGGTACTCTCCGACCACATTGTCGCTTTTTACACCGATGACAACCTGACCATCATTCCTCGGCGAGGTGGGAGGCACATGACATGGGTGCCCCATGGGATCGCCACGGCCATCGACGACATTGCAGTCTTCCAGCGGAAGCTTTATGTCCTCACCCGAAAATACAGTAACGACCCCGGTGCTGGACATACGGAGCTCCATCTCTTGGACATCAACGATGAACACAGCTGCGTCAGATCGGTCCAATGCATATCTGCCACGCAAATAGACGACGACATGGCCCCTGCCATTGGAATACATCGCGTTTTCTTCTTCTACCTCGTCATGTCAGGTGATCGGCTGCTATGGGTCGAACGGCAGATTCATAGGGAGCTCATTCCGAGGGTGAGGCCTATACGGACTATGATCGAGGTCTCGGAGGCGGTGGACCTGATCGGCGGCCAAGGGCGTTGGAGCAAAGTGGACACGCTGATGGGACATGCGCTCTTCGTCGGCGAAGAGTGCTCTGGATCCCTCCCACCCCAATGTGGAGCTCGAGAAGATTGCATCTACTTTATGACTACGCGTGACCGTTTGCATCCTAGAGTGGAGAGGAAGCCTGGGGATTATATTATGGGCTGTTGTGTACAATTTGAGAGACAGGACAATGGAGAAATTGGCATGGGAGGTGGAGGCAACGAGCTACGGTCGTCTATCGCATCCGACTTGGCTTTTCCCAGCCGATGTTTGAGTGACATAATTAAATAGTTGGAAGGGGTGATGATGCTGGTGTATATCTGCTAGTACCCTTCCTCATTAGCTTGATTCAGTAGCTATTTTTTCTTGTTTTGATAATGTACTATGTCAGTCGGGCACTTCCTTGTAGAATGTGTTATGGTAAGCAGAAAAGTTTATGGCTGCAATAAAGAACTGTGACAAGAGGGAGTTTTGATTGTATGTAACCCGAGTAATATAACTTGGGTAACATTTTAGCCGTGTAGGCTCAGTTGTAAGCATGTGTTGACGACGCTGTGAGAATCCATAAGCTTAGTTTGTATTCAGTTTGTTTGTTGTGCAAGAAGATTGTCGAATGGGATTTTTGTTTGGTTTTCTTAACGGCAAAGGTTCTATGTTACAGTTTTATTCCTGAACAAAGGATGAGGTTTCTCTTACCATGTACTGCTGCAAAGTGTATGCTAGTCAGAGGGAGAAACATTTTCATCGAAATCTACTGAAAACCAATTTCATTGGAGATACATTTTCATCAACATCTACTGAACACCGATTACATTGGACATATCAGGAGAGACCATGCCTCCACAGCCATGGAGACGGCCACTATCCAGCAGCCTGCTGCATCAAGGAGGCGCTGAGGATGCACCCTACTGCGAACATGATGATCCGCCATGCGAACAAGAGCTTCAGGTGCAATCAAGAGAAGGAAACAGATACTGAAAAGAGCGAGAGATTGTTGACTGAGGTAATGCTCAGCTCTCCAAGGGCCGGCTCCATCTCCTTTTAGAATAGAAGAATACCATGGCCCAACTAACAGAGGACCACAATTCCGAGCAAGAAGTGTAGCTGACCCAAGTCCTTGACAGAAAATTCAGAACGAAGATCATGGATCAAGCGATCAGGTGCAGTAGGGGATGAACTGAGCACGATGATACCATCAACGTACACAATAAGCAGGTGGTAGATTTTTTTTTTTTTTTTAAATTAAGCAGGTGGTAGATTAGATATTATGTACACCCATAGGAAATATAATTTCTCATGTGCTGTAAATTCAAATACATTAAGATATATCGGGTGTAGATCGATCCAGGTGGTACAGTAAGCAGTTTGATTTCACAAGAGAAAACATGCTCATCACGTTGATACCTGCTTCCTCACCACATGCTCATCACTTTACGCCACACCACTCTGGCTGACTACATGCAGCTAATACTCTCGACAAGCAGGATATGAACAGAAATCAACCTGAGTTTAAAGAACAGAAATTTAACCAAAGCGGCGACGAAATGGTGAGTGCCAAACACTGGACCGTACGAATTTCTCCATTGAAAATTTAGGAATAACTGCATGAGACAACAGCTGGTTCAAAGAAGCTTGTAATCTCAAAATTTTGGGAAATATACGCCGTGTCAATTTACATGGCCACTTTCAGTTAAAAACTCCTTCAAGCACAATGATTTAGAGGCATATAACTCTGAAGAATGTGGCTACTGAGTAGTAGCAATTCCATGTGATTTTCAAGACCAAAGAAAAAGAGAATGGGAATAAAATGTGCCAGTATATGTGTATCTTAACCTAAGGATAATGAAAACTCGCTTGGCAACAGCGATTGTTTGAGCCACAGAACTAGGTCAAACATAGTGAAACAAAGGAACTGAAGTTATGTTACCACCAAGTACCTGCGTCGGTACAGTTTATCAAGATCACAGTTTGCGTCAGAAAGGTGACAAGCTCAACGAATACTGGAGTATGTGAGTGTGAGTGCACCATAATAAAGTACCTCGAGAAGATTCAGGAACAATTTAAGGGCGATATATGGAAGGACCTTAAACATTAAGTACAATATCAAGCATTTCATATTTCTGTTGCCTAGTTTCATAGCGAAATAATGAATCCTTTGTAGCCTCAAATGTATCGCCGACTAACAACCATAGTCTAGAAGATGTAAAAAACAAAACAAGAGGAAATATAGCAACAGCGGCCAATTTAACTTGACACACACTGTGAAAACCTTAATTATTAAAAATATGCATAACAACAGTAAGTGAACTGTTAAAAACCAGATCGCCAACACCCGATCCTACTTAACGAGTCCAAGTATGCTAGAAGTAAATTCTAGCCGCTTTCTTCCACGATGGAGAGTCAGTGTGGAGTAAAGTGAAGATTGAGGGGAGCCTCAGAACTAGGACAAACAAAGCAAAACAAATGAAATGAAGCTATCCTACCACCAAGTACCTGCATTGGCACAGTTAATCAAGATCACAGTTTGGCAGAAAAGGTCAGACAATAGTGAGTTAGAGAGCACCATAATCAAGCATCCCAATAAGATTCCAAAACAAGTGCAATATAGGGAAGAACCACAAATATTCAATACATTATCAAACCATCCATATTTCTGTTGCCTAGTTTCTTCGTGGATGCACCAAAGCCTTGTAGCCTGAAATGTATCCCCGGCAGACAACCATAGTCCAGATAAATGTCTAAGACAAAACAAAAGGGATAACTAGCAACAGCTATTAATTTAACTTGACACACATTAGTCAAGACAAGTACATATTTCATTAAAATACGCCCATAAGAATAGATACTACTGGATATACACCAGCATCAGCATGTCCCAAATCAATCCCAGATGGCAGTATGGCACCTTCCAAGTTCATATGTAACTCAAAACGTTGGCAGGGAAAAGCCAGGTCGGATGCCATATACCACCTTGAGTTGCCTCCGTCGCCGCTGTCTCCAATGACAACGGTGTCACTGTCTCGTCTCTCATGTTGTACATGACACAGTCGAAAAGGTCATCCTCAGGCCTCCTCTCCTGCTCTTTAGGAATGGACATTTTTCGTTCGGTCATGAAGTAGACGCAATCTTCTCGAGCTCCACGTTGGGCAGGGAGCGAAACAGAGCAGCCTAGGCTGACGAAGAGAGCACGCCCCATCAAAGTATCCACCTTGCTCCAGTGCCCAGGGCTGCCGCCGCCGATCAGGTCCACTGCCTCGGAGACTTCGAACCGACTTCGTATGGGCCTCACAACAAAAGGGTCCGAAGAGAGCTCCACGTCAATCTGCCGTTCCACCAGAAGCAGCCGATTGTCGGATGGAACAGATAGAAGAAGATGGCCAGCTGGTGGTCAGGAGATTCAACACCATCTCTTGGTGTGGCACGTATGCATTGGACGGACCTGACGCCGGCCTGCTCATGGCTGGTGTCCACGACATGCAGCTCGGGTGGTCCAAGACAACCAAATCCATATTCCGCGACGAGGACGTACAGCTTCCCTTGAAAGATGGCAATGTCGACAACATGGGTGTCTCCAGGGGGCAGCCAAACCTTGGGTGAGCATGCTCCAGTGCCTCGTGGCGGTCCGCGGGCAAAAATCTTGACCTTGTCACTCGCCAGAAGAGCGACAATCTGATGAGACACCACCACCTTGCTTATCCTATCGTAGTTGCGGCAGAGCATATTCCTGTCTTCGCTGTCGAGGCTGATCTGCTGAAGGGTGGCCTTCCCGGTGGAGGGGTTCATGAGGCAGCAGCTGCCGTCGCAGTAGACCAGGAAGAGCAAGCTGCCGGTGGAGAGGCAGAAGTCGACCTCGTCGAAGCAGTCGACGGGCATCTGGTGTTTTGCGCCGCCGGGGAGGGTGAGGTAGGTCCCGTCGCGGAGGACGAGCCACAGGAGCGGCGGCGAAGCGAGGGCACGATACGTAGCCTCTCCGGCGAAAGATCCGGCCATGTCGCGGTGTTTCTTGGTGTAGAGAGCGGCTCGGCGTCGCTTGGTGGTGGAGCGAGTCGGACCAGCAACCGAAAGAGCATCAGAAATGGCGTCGTCGCCGCCGTCTCCTTGCGCGGACAACCGAGGCCGGGGCAGAGACCTAGCCACCGGAGCAGGGTCGCCGTCGCCTTGCTGGTCGTGGCACTGATGCCGGCGCCGAGAACCGCCGCCATCCCCTGCCATCTTCTAGGCGCCCCGAATCGAACCGTCGCACCGTCGCGCAGATCCGGTTCCACCGCGCGGTCCCTGACAGAGATCTCGCCCTCGCGTGTTCCCGGACCCAGGAGCTGCTTGCGTCGAGAAGCGCACGTCTCCGCCCTCCTCACGCTGCTCTGCTCGCCATTGACGCGGCGGCGGAGGGTGGTCTCAGTCTCAGCCTCTCAGGGGATAGGGGTTGTGGTGCGAGGGTAACTGACTGGCACCGTGCAAGTGAATGGGACGAGCGGTTCCTGAACAAGATGTTCTACGAAAAATGCTACGAATATACATCGTGCAAGGTAATTACTCCCTCCGATCCATATTAGTGGGCATAGCTTTGTCTAAATTCATATGTATCTAGTTAAGTATTTAGACTAGATACATGTGTATCTAGACAAAGTTGTGCCCACTAATATGGATCGGAGGGAGTATTAAAATTTTGGTACAACCTCCGATCCATATTAATGGCCTCAACTTTATCTAGATACGGATGTATCTAGTTAAGTGTTTAGACTAGATGCATTCGTATCTAAACAATGTTGAGACCATTAATATGGATCGGAGGGAGTATCAAGATATATCCATGTACGTAATGTAAAAAAGCACAAATCCTGCACTTTGAATAATTCTTTTCTTCTAGGACAGGTACAGTTTGAACTTTGAAAATTTAAAGGTTGGGACTGCTCAATTTGTCTTTTTTATGAAAACATTTGGTCATATTTTTAACACCAGCAATATTGCAATTTTACTGAAAACATATGAGAATATTTTATATACTACCTCCGGTCTAGAATTAGTGTCGTGGCTCTGTACAATTTTTGTACTACCATAGTACACCTTTTCCGACACTTAAGGTGGACCAGAGGGAGTACCAACTTCACAAGTCACAACTATTCAATTTATAGTATGTTGTACACTTGTAAAATGATCAGTTTCTTATATTTGAAGAATGTGTTTCGAATATATGGTGACTATCGACCCAAGTGGTAAAAACCCGTAATTTTTTTTAAAGCACAAAAATTATGTAGTTTGAGCAACTACTTCTAAGGAAAAAGCAGGATAGCAAATTAGCAACCCTATTTCAACCAAAATAACAACGAAAATGGTGGGTGCCGCATATTTGACTGCAGCAAATTTCCACCGATTTTTTTTTTAGCAAAACTGCATGTAAGACATCCATTTCAAATACATGAATCTCAGTTTTTTATAGGACATATACGTCTTGTCAATTTAATTACGCGTCCACTTTGAAGAATAAACAGGTTGTGCTTTCAAGTAGAAGGAATTAGAGCATCCCAGCCGCTGCTCCAATAGCCCTTCAATATTGGGCGCCGGATAAAAACGCGCCCACTCACATCCCAATAGCGCGCTTTCATTCGGCGTGGCCCGGTATATCATTCGGCGCTACCAGAACTAGCTCATCCCATAGGGAGCCGCTTGGTATTGCCGGACAAAGTTGTGGTCGCTGCCACATCAGATATCGATAGGCGGGCCCGCGCTGTAATAGACACAGTTGAAACCCTATTTCCCTCCCTTTTCTTCCCTTACAATTCATTTCCCCTGCCCGCCGCTCCCATTTCCCGCACATCACAAGCCTTCGTCGCCGACGCACCCAGCGTCCTTGTCAATATGGCACCGCCGCGCATACCTAAAGAAGGTGAATGGGACGGCGCTCGGCATTCGCCTTCGGCGCAAACCTCCCCTACTCCAAGGAGAAGCCGGAGTGGACGTCCGACGAGGCCTGTGAGAGAGGCATCCTCTGGCGGGCGATAGGCACTGAGTCGAAAAGGACAACATGGGTACCATCGCTTCGGCATTAAGCAAAGGGTTCAACACGGGCACGTTCTCCCCTACGACGGAAGCCAAGAGAACGTCACAGCGACTGTCCATTTGAGGAGCGTCTCGTCTTTCTATGCGGCTTACTTCCAAGAGAGCATCGACACAACGCTGTTGTCTAGGTTCTCCCTTGAGTTCGGCGAGTGCGAGCATGGTGGCTTCAACTCAAACATCGGCTTTTCCATGATCACCTCAACCGGTGCCCCTGGTGCGAACGACAACATTGTCATCGATCTCAACCACTCCTACGAGGGATCGTCGTCCCTATGGAGACTAGCCTCAACTTGTTGTTCAACGGCGAGGGCGCCAGCAACGTCCTTGACAGATTGTTGTCCGGTGACTTTGGCGTCGACCAGGTATGTGACTATCAGCATTGTGTTTTATGTGCATAGCATGATCGCCGGCTTAAGTAGTCCTTGTGTTTGTGTGCATAGATGAATGAGACATCAATGATGGAACTGGCACACAATATAAAGAAGAGGAGGAGGATCATGATGAAGAGGATGATGATGAAGAGGAACCCATCGCAACCTCCGAAATTGGGACCGGGAAGAAAGGCGAGCTGAGAAATGGGAGTCGAGGACCAAAGTGGATGGCCAAGGAGGATGAGTGTTTGTGTGATTCTTGAAAGGTCGTGAACATGGATGCAATCACCTAAGCCGATCAAATTAGTGGCGCCAATTGTAAGAGGATCAAGACCGAATTCGATAAGCGCAAGTACTACCATGAGTATGCCAAAGTGCACGTAGATCACAACCAAAATGCAATGTCGCATAGGTGGAGTGTTATACAAAAGGTGGTTAACAAATTCCACAGATTTCTTGAGACTATCCGTGATAGACCCGAGAGTGGCAAGTCAATGGAGGATCATGTGCTCATCAAACTTGTTCAATTTGGCATGGTGAATCTCGGCTATGTATTGATGAGCATCTTTTTGCTAGTCGATTGATGCACTTGCCATGTTTCGAGCAAACAATAAGGAGAAAGAGGTCAACTTGAGAATTGCTTCAAAAAGCTCCAAAATTGTGAGTCACAAGCAACTCAAGAAGGGCGGCCATGGTAGCATCAATGATCTAAATGCGCCCCCCTCGACGGCCTCGGTGGGACGCCCATCAAGAACAAGAAGGCAAAGACTGCCATTGTTGCGGTGACATCACGACTGCCAAGTGCATCGCCAAGGTCTCATCGAACAAGACCTTGAGATGGCAAGAGATTGATGCAAGGTAGGTGTTGACGGAGAAGCAAGACAAGAATCTCGAGCTCCAAAAGGCGAGAGATGCGGCAAAGAAAAGAAAAGAGGACTTCATGACGGCCGACGTGTCGAACATGGATCTCGAGATGAGGACGGCGCATATATGATGTATCATGATGCCATCTTGCATGAATGAGGATTGGTACCGATACAGCGATGGCAGGGCCAACTCAAGTGATGACGGAAGAGCCCATAGCGGTCAACCGATGCTGTTTCATGACGGATTACCGGAGCCGCGACTGAGATGCTCTTACAGGTGATTTTAAAGATTGTGGCATATATCATTATCGATAGTTGTTTTGCAACCTGAGGACACTATTAGACGGTGAAGCATCAGATCTACGTGGAGTGCAAGAGCATAATGCACCTCCACACGGCACCATCAGCACTAAGCTTAGCGCCGTCCATTGGAGCTTGAATCCACCTCTGAATGGAAGCTGTATTCACGTGGGTGGCGAGATTAGTCGGAGAACTCAATAGGGAAACCTAACCGTTGTTCTCCAGCAAACTGAATGGAGAATTTAGAGAAGATATAACACGAAGTAAACGTATGCAAACCGTTGTTCTCGAGCGAGTGCGTGCCACCGAAACGAGACCGGTCGCCACCGAATCGCAGTCCCCCGTCGGCAGGATCTCGCCGGACGGGTGCGAACCGCCGGCGCCAGGAACTCAACTGCCGCCGCCGCCAGTTTCCGTATACAAAAAATCGGACAGAAAAAAAATAACCGAAGCAGCACATGTTTGCGACTGGTCCTAAACTCCTAGGTCACCCAAGCAATTTCAGCTAACTAACGGGCCCGTAGCCTAGCAATTTTAGCTAATCAATCAGCTACTGTTACCAAGCTGCATCCACATGCAACGGGCTGGCACCTCAGGTTTCAAACGGCGGCCCGCATAGGCCCGCTGAGCACATTTTTAGTTTAAAATGATCAAATCTGAGCAGAAATAATGAGTAATACGCTTGCCTATTTTTAGCTTATGCGGGCCGGGTACGGGTGCCGTCTGACACCCTTACTGGCACCCCAACTACCCACGAAACAGAGCGACGGGAGGTATGCTGAACACTATTGCGCTTCATCCATCGATTGGGGGAGCGCCTCCAACCTCGGCAGGAGCGGGGCGACAGAATCAGGGGGAGAGGAGGGCTTCCGAACGTCCCTCACATTGCAGGCGAGTACTTCAAGCTCAAATGGAACATGTCCTCTGAGATCAACTTGTTCTATCTATGTTCCCGACGCCTCTTGTTCCCACGTGATGTTCCATCTCTCTGGTTCTTCTATCTTCTATTATCTCTGATTTCATGTGGCCACTATTTAATCACTTGATGTAGTAAGTTAATGCTACTAGCATGCTAAAATAGAGCAAAGGGCAGAGTGCGGTACATGCGGTTGTGGCGGAACTAAGTATAAGGTAGTATACTAGTAGTATATATACAGAAAAACAAGGGAGGCTTGGTGAAGCATTTTAATATGAGTGATGAATGTTGGTGAGCCGTGGTAGATATGTTGTTAATCAGTATAACTTTATTCACTAGCCAGTTGGTGTTGATAAGTTGACAATATTGGCGGAAACGTGTCTTGCATCTACTTCCATCCACATACTTCACTACAAGAAAAGCAGGGCACAAGGGATATTTAGAGCTGTATTATAGTGTCGTTAGCCTTTTATATTTTTCCAATGAATAAGAGGTTTTCTGCATAGTATCTACACTTGTACATGTATATCTAGCAGCCTTTTTTTAAGGGGATATCTAGCATTCTATAGTGGGGAATTTTTTAAAAATAATATTTTAAAACAATTATCTAAAAAATAGCACACATTTTTAATCAATTCGAAATATAGCGCACTGTCGTCACGGCCAATGCCGAAAGTATGACTTTCAGCAGCGGCACTGACGAAACCTTCTTTCGTCACCACCCATGCCGAAACAACATGTTTCCTCAACAACAGATAGGAAACTGTGCTCACAATGTTCTTTTCCTTCTTAATTCTTTAAATCAAATAAAAGTCCCTCAACCGTGTCATGATTTGTGATAAAATATATATGAAATATAGTCGGTTGATGAGTAGATTCCATTCCAGTGATTGGTTTCGAGTTTCGTCGACTCTAACTTCTTAATTTTGGACCGAAATTCATATATATTTTCAATGAATTTTGTCAAATTCATCGCATTCAGTCTACCGTTTGAAATTTCCTTTCACGAGTAGATATACCTCACCCTTCCCCACAAGTTTTGTATTGTAACATTTTGTTTTTGACAAATAAATACGTATTTTGTATAGCATCTATAGGAAAACACAGGTAGTAGAGAGCCAATATGTGAGTCGAAATTTAAAAGTTACAACCTGAAAGTTGTGGAGAGGGGGGGTGGGGGGTGGGGAGGTATAACTACTCGTGAAAGGAAATTCCAAACGGAGTACTAAGTGCGATGAATTTGACAAATTCGTCACAAAAATCTGTGAATTTCGATTCAGAATTAAGAAGTTAGAGGCGACGAAACTCGTACCCAATCACGGAAATGGAACCTACACGTAGACGCGCATATATTTCATATATATTTTATCACGAATTATGACACGGTTGAGGGACTTTTATTTGAATTAAAGAATTAAGAAGGAAAAGAACACTGTGAGCACACTTTCCTATCTGTCATTGAGGAAGAAAGGTTTCGTTAGTGCCGCGGCTGAAAGTTGTACTTTCGGCATTAGCCGTGACGACAGCGCGCTATATTTAAATTGATTAAGAACGTGTTCTATTTTTAAAATAAATTTAAAAAAATCCTATAGTGGGCGCATCCACGGATGCCCACGGGCTTCGCGCCGCTAGTGCCCGTTTGTGCTACACGGGATGCCCGTTTAGGCCATGTACAACTTAGGTGTTTAGGGTGGGTGCTTAAGAAGAAAACCGAGTTTTGTTCGCCATATGGGAATCATCGGGTGCTTGAGTAAGGGAAAGAGTGCTTCGTTTGGCTCGTTTTGAAATAACTGCTCCGTTTTGAAGTACGGGACTAGACCAGTGCCTCCCCGGTGCTAGCTTTTTTTCCTCTACAGAATGATGTATATATGGACTTGTCGAAAAACACTTCTTGATACCGAGCCCTTCCAGGTTTTAAAAAATCGAAAACATTATTTCTTAACCTCAGAAAATTCTGAAACAAATCATATAAGTTCATATATATACATGTCTATTATGTACGTCCAAATTTTTAGAGAAATATCCTTTTATACGTGATCTGCACAAAAAAGACAAATCTATCAAGTAAAATGAGTTCCTTTTCACCCTTTTAAGATCAATGATTTTGTGATTTTTGTGTAGTCTAATATATAACGTATTATTGAGCGAAACTATGCATATATATACATAACATATCTATGTACCCACCAATTTTGTTGGGGGGGGATCCTATACGACCCATGCGGAGCGACCCAGTGCGTGGACCCAATGTAGAACCGTAGGATGCCCCAGATTGCATCTCAAAACAACTCTCGCTAAACAAATCCCGCAGCTGATTTGCGACGTGTACGATGCTGGATTAGGTCCACGCACTGGATCGCTCTGCGTGGGGGGGGGGGGGGGGGGGGGGGGGGGGGGGGGGGGGGGGGGGAGGGGGGGGTTGAAACTTAAAAATATCATTTTTCCGATACTTTTATAAGACATGAGCAATGGAGCTCGGGAGCCAAAAGTCCTACTGCCTACATGCATGTCAGCATGTGTGGGCTCAGACTCTTGTCTTCTAGTTCCTGCTTCCTGCATCCGATGGTGGCTGGTGGTGCGCCCCCTGCCGAAACTTGCTTCATACCTTGCACATCACTGCCGTCGCCGGCCGTACGCGCCCTCCGCCGCCCACGAGATGCCGCCACTGAACTAGCGTGTGAATATTGTAGCTGAACTGGACGGAATAGCCGAGATGCGAATGCGATGTAGCTAAACTGGCTTTGGTCAGTTCAAGCACTGCCGAGGTAGAGTGCTAACGGTACAGACCCACGACTGAAGCACCAACGTACGTATAGCTTCCAGGGTTGAAGAAAACAAAGTTTAGTCAGGTGTTTGATGATGTTGCAACACTCTCCTTAAGAAAACAAAGTTTAGTCGGTATTCAATAGAAACATAGTGGATTTGCATGTCTCATCATTCTGCGGCATTGCGTATGTGCAGCAGTGGCGGACCTTCATGGAGGCCAACATGGGCAATGGCCCCCCCAACATTTGAGCAATTCATTCAATTAGTAGATATGTTAAGACCAAATTAATCGCAATTAGCTATAATAATAGCCGTTAAGTGGTTAATTAGTGTCTTCGCCCCTCCTAATTTTCTGTCCAAGGTCCGCCACTGATGTGCAGCAAAAGAAGTCGAACCTACAGCTTCCCAGCGATTCAACGGGTGCCGCCCTCCGATTCACGCCCTTCTCCGCCGAAACGAGACCGCTCGCCACCGAATCGCAGTCCCCCCGCCGGCAGGATCTCAGTTGGGCAGGTGCGAACTGCCGCCGCCACCAGTTTCCATATACAGAAAATCGGTCAGGAAAAAAAACGGAAACAGCATATGTTTGTGACTGGTCCTAATTCAGCCTAGCAATTTCAGCTAACTAACGGGACCGTAGCCCAGCAATTTCAGCTGAGCAGTCTGCTGATGTTACCAGGCTGCATCCACATGCAATGGGCTGGCAGCCCAACTACCTACGCAGCAGAGCGACGGGAAGGATGCCGTGCGCCTTTGCGCTTCGTCCGTCGATCGGTGGAGCCACTCCACGCTCGCTGGATCGGAGCTACAGAATCACGCGTAGCGGAGGGCTTCCGAACGGGCCCTCACTCAATAGACAAGTACTTCCAGTTTAAGTGGTTCATGTCCGAGCAAAGAAAGTGGTTCTATCTATGTTCCCGGCGTCTCTTATTCCCACATGATCTTACATCTCTCTGGTTCATCTCTCTTCTATCTCTGATTTCATGCGGCCACTACTTAATTACTTGATGTAGTAACTTAGTGTTACTAGCATTTTAAAATATAGCAAACGGCAGAGTGCGATACATGCGGTTGTGGTGGAACCGAGGATAAGGTAGTATATATACAAAAAACAAGGGAGGCTTGGCGAAGCATTTTTAATTCGTGTGATTAATATTCGTGACCCGTGGTAGATATGTAGCCAGTTGGTGTTGATAAGTTGGCAGTATTGGCGAAAACGTGTCTTGCATCTACTTCCATCCACATACTTCACTGCAAGAAAAGCAGGGCACAAGGGATAACTTTATGCACTAGTGTCGTGTTTTTTTGTACTTTGGCTTTTAATAATTTTGTACTTCGAGGTTCAAAATTTTCGTACTCCATGTTTCTGTATTTTGTACTCCGTGCTATTTACATTATATTCCGTCTTCTGTGTACCTTGTACTCCATCTTTTGTGTACCGTGTGTACTCCGTGTTGTGTGTATTTTGTACTCCGTATTCTTTTGTATTTTGAGATTTTTTATTTCCAAAATTTTATACTATGTACTCAAATTTTCATGTACTCCCTATTCAATCATTGTTTTTAAATACGACACATAAAAGTGAAAAAAAAACAGCAGAGACGTGCAAGCTCCCAGCAACCAGCACACGATGTATGTAGCAAATAAAAAAACGAAATCATGTGTGCTCCCTAAGTTTCTAAATATAAGATGTTTTAGTTTTTGTCCACATTGGCACGTATCTACCTGTATGTAGACATATTTAGTGTGTATGTTCACTCATTTGAACCGCACCTAGTCAACATGTGAGAAACCTACAAAAATTATGTTTAGGATAGAGGGAGTACATTGTAGTACGCGCGCGCACAGGACTTCCACGCGCTCGCATAGACACTAAAATATGTCTAAATACAGGTAGAGGGACTCCCTCTCGCCAGGTCACGCTACTGACCTTCAGAAAGCTTAGCGAAGGTCTCCCTTTTTCTAGTCCAACCTAGCAATTTCAGCTGCTAACGGGCCCGTAGCCCAGCAATTTCAGCTAACCAATCTGCTGCTGTTACCGGGCAACATCCACATGCAATGGGCTGGCAGCCCAACTACCCATGAAGCAGAGCGACTCAGCGATGGGAGGTACGCCGATTGCTTTTGCGCTTCATCCATAGATTGGGGGAGCGACTCCAAGCTCGGCAGGAGCAGGGCGACAGAATCAGGGGGGCGGAGTGCTTCCGAACAGGCCAGTACTTCCAGCTCATGTGGTTCATGTCCGAGCAGATCTGTTTGTTCTATCTATGTTCCCAACGCCTCTTGTTCCCACATGATTTTACATATATCTGCTTCTTCCCTCTTTTATTATCTCTGATTTCATGTGGCCGCTACTTAATTACTTAATGTAGTAAGCTAGTGCTACTAGCATGTTAAAATTTAGCAAAGGGTAGAGTGCGGTACATGCGGTTGTGGTGGAACCGAGGATAAGGCAGTATATATACCGAAAAACAAGGCAGGCTTGGCGAAGCATTTTAATTCGTGTGATGAATCTTGGGTGACCCGTGGTAGATATGTTGTTAATCAATATAACTTTATGCAGTAGCCAGTTGGTGTTGATAAGTTGGTAGTATTGGCGGAAACGTGTCTTGCATCTACTTCCATCGACATACTTCACTACAAGAAAAGCAGGGCACAAGGGATATTTAGAGTTCTAGTATTAGCCTTTTATATTTCCCCGATTAATAAGAGGTTTTCTGCATAGTACATGTACATTTAGCAGCCTATAGTGGGTACGTCCACGGATGCCACGGGCTTGCCGCGCGTCAGCTCGTGCCCGTTTGTGCTACACGGGACGCCCGTTTAGGCCATGTACACCGCGCGCATGTGCTTAGACTGGGTGCTTAAGAAGAAAACCGGGTTTTTATTGCCACATGGGAATCATCGGGTGCTTGAGCAAGGGAAAGAGTGCCTCCTTTGGCTTCGATGCTTGATCGCTGCTTAAGGAATAACTTCTCCGTTTTGAAGTACGGGACTAGACCAGTGCCTCCCCGGTGCTTGCTTTTCTTCCTCCGCAGAATGATGTATGGACTTGTTCACTACATGCGTTGATGCATGTGTGGGCTCAGACTCTTGTCTTCTAGGGCATTTTTGGCTTCCTGCAGCAGCCCCGGCCAGGCCCGCTGGGTGCAAAAATGGCCGTTTGGTGGGCTGGGCCGCCTCTGCATTGTTGGCCAGAACGGACCTCAAAGCACTGTTCAGCCAGGCCCTGGAGGAACGGCCGAATCGGCCGTTTTTCCAGAGCCACCCTCCCGCAGTGCAAAATGGGGAACGCCGTCTCCCTCCCCGTGCGAGCTCGTGCGAGGGATTCGCCCCAGCTCGTCCGCGCGCGCACGCGAAAATGCGGCGGGAGAAATTGGTCTCACCGCCCTCGTTTTCGCCCCTCTATATCTTCCCCTCCGCTCACCTCGTGGTTTGGCGCCACCATTTCCCCCCACCTTCCCCATCTTCGAGCTCTCCGGTCCGGCAGCCTACCAAGATCTACACGAGCAGGTAAGCGGCGGCAGCTAGAGCTCCGGCCGGTGGTGGCGAGAAGACGTGCGTCGGCTTCCTCTTCGTCCTCTTCCACGCGCTCGTAGGATCTGCATCGGCCGCAACCATGCGGTAAGATTCATCGAACCCTAGATGTTCTAGCTTAGATCTGTGATGTAACCATGTATAGATGTTCACGATGTAGTGTTAGCTTGCTGTGATGTACAAAATAGTAGATTCCACGGATTCATCTTCATACCCTAACTGTGTTCGTTCATGTTCTAGTTCTTAGCTGTGGTACATCTTCATACTGTTGTACTCGACTTAACCCTTGTAGGACTATACCACCGACGAGTTCACGCAGTCCATGGTTGATAGCGAGCAGGACCTCACCCTGTCCTTGGTCCCTGACTCACAGTCTGAGGTGTTTGAGGTGCCAGTCACCCAGGCCGAGGACTTCCATGGCCATCAAATGGCTTCGCAGCTAGTCGATCTACCAGGAGAGCTGCTCGATCTGCAGGACAGCCAACAGAGGAGCAAGAAGAACAAGACGGGGACGACCATGAAGTGGCCTCCCTTCTTGTCCACCTTCTTGCTTAACCAGATGGTCGAAATCATCAAGACTGGCGTGCGCACGGACAAAGGGTTCAAGGAGGTGCACTTGAGGACTGTTGCGAAGCTGATTTTCCAGTTCTGTGGTCAAGAGGTGACCTCCACGCAGGTCTACAACCATCTGAGGAAGTGGAGGCAGCGGTGGATCATGATCAGCAAGCTGAAAGACCTTAGCGGCGCACAGTGGGATGAGGACACGAAGAGTATCATCTTGGAGGCTGAGCACCTAAGATGCCATATCAAGGTTGATCACCTTTCTAACTGTTAACACATTCATCTCCTTTCGTCGTAGTGTATCTGACTAACATGGTATTATGATGCGTAGGATCATCCTAAAGACGCAAAGTACCTCAACAAGCCCATCATGAACTACAGCCAGATGCAGACCATCTTCTCTTGGGGCCTGGCCACAGGCAAATTCGCCATGGGATCTTCTGAGCCTCTTGGCACACATGTTCCCAACTACGTCGACATTGGCAGCCAGGAGTCAGAACCCTACACCATGGATGGTGGCGACAAGGCCGACGATCCTGTGGGCAAGCAGGCAGACAAGGAGAAGGAGAAGGAGAAGAAGAGGAAGAGAGGCGCACTGGTGGACGAAGAGGTCATCGTCTTCAAGAGCATGACGGAGGCCGTCAGGGAGGTGGCTGCCGCCATCAGGGACAGTGTGCCTGTGGACGTGCACCCCAGCCTCTACGAGGCTGTGATGAGCGCAAAGGGAACATTCAGTGACACCGCCAAGATTGCTGCTCTTGGCCACCTCCTGGACAACAAGGCGCAAGGCTTTGGCTTCGTTCTGATGGTCGAGGACCATCGTCTGCTCTGGCTCCAGAACTTTCTCAACAAGCACTATTACCAATAGTGCTTGTTCAGGAAGTTGGAGGTGGCGGTGGTGCAAGCATGCTAGATGATGATGATGTATATTTTGGGTAGCTAGGACAACAAAACTTTTTATGGCCTGTATATTTTGGGTGCTTGAGGTGGTACATATGCTAACCCCTCAGACGACGAACTTGCGGTGGTAGTTTCACACCGCTTTTGATGTGGTGGTAGGATAACACCATAGTAGCTAGGCAGCGAACACTTATGCTGCTTGTAGTTTGATGAATGAATGCATGCTTTGCTTACTTTCAGATTGTCATGTTCTTAACTTGTTCTTCCCTTCTGTAGTGGTATGTGGTCTTTAGAGGCTGGAAGACTGGAGTCTTCGATAACTGGGATGCTACGAAGGCTCAAGTTCACGGTTTCTCCGACGGTAGCTGCAAAAGGTATGCAACTCGAGAGCTGGCAGAGCAGGCTTACGCCATGAACTTTGAAGAACGGAAAGCAGCAGTGACCTATGTTGGAGCAGCTGAAGCTCAAGCACAGATCGAGTCCCATCGCTTGAAAGACTTCATCATCTTCGTTCAGTTCGTTATCATTGCCTATTTGTTTTTCTTCTAGTGCATGTATGATCGTGTGGAAGTGGTAAGGTCACCACTAGGGATGCAAGGTCACTGGAACTATCTAAAAACGTGTAACCAAACGCTGGAGTTATAGCCTTAAAACGACGTTGTTAGCAACCAAATAGCGGGGGGGGAATTGGTCCAAGAGGCACGGGCATGGCCACTCTTTGTGGGCAACCAAATGGCCTGCACAACGTGGCACAGAGCTCGTTTTTTCGGGGTCAGTCCCTGCTGGGCCACGGATGCAAGGAGACCAAAAATGACCCATTAAACCAAACACGCCCTAGTTCCTGCTTCGTGCTGTTTCTTGCATCCGATGGTGGTTGGTGGTGCGCCCACTGCCGAAACCTTGCACAGCACTGCCGTCGCCGGCCGTAAGTGCCCTCCGCCGCCCACGAGATGCCGCCACTGAGCTAGCGTGTGAATATTGTAGCTGAACTGGACGGAATAGCCGAGAACCATGTAGCTAAACTGGCTTTGGTTAGTTCAAGCACTGCGGAGGTTGAGTGCTAACGGTACAGACCCACGACTGAAGCACCCACGTATAGCTTCCAGGGTTGAAGAAAACAAAGTTTAGTCAAGTGTTTGATGGCGTTGCAACACTCTCTTTAAGCACCTGGACTAAGCACCCTGCATTGTTTATGCCCACTTAAATTTCCAGATTAAGCGGCGTCAGCTAATACCCACTTAAATTCAGACTTCAAGCGGAGGGTCAGTTACAGCTCTGCACATTGCTCGTCCGGATCGGCACCAAGTACGTGGCTATGTGCAGCATGCGGTGGCGGAGGCAATATGCACGATCTCTGGCAGCGGAGGCAAAGACATGAAGCTGAAAACGGGAGTAGTACATGTGGATACATCTGGCCATACGGCCCGTACATGCAACCGCGTCATGCTTATGTCACATTGACGTGTCATGTAGACGAATACGTATATGTCTCCGCCATACTTGAACTCTAAAGGAAGCGACTCGTCCGCGAGCACGCTGCTCGTGCCGATCCTCGACGCAAAGCTCATCGGCGCGCAAGGACGTCCTCGGCAGCACCATCTTCGTCATCATGTATTCATGTCGTCAGCGGCTCCAGACCATGTCGAGCTGGTCGTCGTCGGGCGCCAGACCCTGTGATGGTAACTTACCACGACGACCTAGGGTGGATCACAAGGATTCAGGGCACGCTGTTGGTACCCGCTATTGTGCAGTTCGTCCAGCTATGGCAGGAAATTCAGTTAGCACCTCTTTTGACAGCGGAACCAGATAGTTTCAGGTGGACTCTGTCCACTAATGGTTCTTGCTCTGCTTGTTCGGCTTATAATGGATATCTCCTGGGAGCGACACAAGCGGAATATGCAGATTTGCTCTGGGATAGTTGGGCCCCTCTGAAGGAGAAATTTTTCATGTGGCTTGCGTTTCGCAACGGTGCTGGACAGGAGTGAGGCTGGCGACAAAAGGACTGCAAGGGCCGGCCAAGTGTTTGCTCTGCAATCAGTGCGCGGAAACGTTGGATCACCTCTTGGTTCAGTGCCCAACATCTAGGTCCATTTGGTTTCAGGTTCTGACAGCGGCAGGTTTTGCGCAATTCATGCCGCGAGGTGACTCGACGCTGCGCGAGTGGTGGCAAAGCCTCCAGGCCTGTCGGCCTAAGCATAGAAGGAAGGAGATGGCGTCTCTTGCCATTGCTTGCTGCCGGAGGTTGTGGTTAGAGCGGAACGACCGGAATTTTGAGCGTAAACAGTCCACGGACACTAGTGGAAACAGGGCCACTGGTCCCGGTCGTAAGGGCCTCTAGTACCGGGTGTCCACCCGGGACTAGCAAGGCGACACTAGAGGCCCCCCCCTCTAGTACCGGGTCCGTTACGACCCGGAACAACAGGCTCCCACGTGGCCGCCGAGGCGCGGGCGTGGTGGAGGACCTCTAGTCCCGATTGGTCATACGACCCGGGACCAAGGACCTCACACGTGGCAGCCTGTAATTTTTTGTTTTTCCTCCCAATTTAATATTGAAATGGTGCAAAAAAATATGCGTTTAATTAATTAAAAACAGAAACTACATATAACATATCAAAATGTTCATAAATAAAAATATGTTCACGTCTATCCGGTTACATGGAGGTGCTCATAACCGGGACTAGAGCCCGTCTATTCGATTACACGTGTGTGGAGATCATAACCGGGACTAGAGCCCGTCTATTCGGTTACACGGGAGATCATAACCGGGACTTCACCGCTATTCTCCATTGTATGTTCCTTTTGTAGGTATGACTTCGCTGAGCAGAAACCCCGCAAGTTCCTCTGCTAGTGCTTGAAAGCGCTTCTTTAGTGGCATACTCTCGCGCAATGGCTCTGCCTATAAAAGAAGGAGATCAATACGAATATTAATCATGACTATCAAAAATTATGAATGACACTGGAGATCAATTGATGAATATGATTGTTCACGTACGTCTAAAAATTTCTTTGGGTCCCGCTCAGTGACCGAACGACGAATCCACTCGCAAACGAAATATCCACAGAAATTGGTCCCCTGTGGTTGCCTCTCGATCCACTTTACGAGAATAGAATTCAATCAAATCATAGTCAACATATAGTGGTATTGAAAACTATAAATAAAGAGATGCGCGAACCTAGCTAGACCGTACTACCTACCTGTGGGTGAACAAAAGTCAGCTGTTCTTCAAATGAACCTGAACCCTTTGTCCTCGCTTTGAATTGTTTCCAAACCCTGCCGGCAAAAAAAAGAATAAATGAGTTATTAGTTGCTTGATATCTCTGAAATCAATAAGAGAGACTGATATAGTGCGATAATGTTTGAAATTACCTTTGGAGCGTATCTAGAATGCTTTGGTACCTCTCCTCAGGCCAGTCCAATGAGTCGTAGACTTGAACTCTTGATCTATCAACTTCAATGACTAGCAGAATGTAATGATCGCTGCGCATGATTATATACACGTCAGTAACTCATCAGTTACACTTAATTTGTACAAGCGAGTAACACTCTCTTACCTGAAGAAGTAAGGAAACATTATCTCCGTGTTGAAATGTTGCTTCATTAGGGCATTTAGCAAGTTCTTCTCCGTGTCCTTCACGTGGTTTTTTAGTGTCCTTGCATTAACTCGTACTGGGTTAACGAACCCAAAGCCATAGATGCCCTTTCTACCACATTCATCACTCTTCATTCTGCATAATACCGTAGTGAGCATAATTAGCGATGGCAATGAACGAGCTGAGAGCTAAAGACTTTATCTTTTTTGGAAATAAATGAATTGAATCACTTACAGACAGTAGGCACCGACGAGAGCCAAGTCGAGGGAGTCAAGGTTGTATAAGTACCAGAGTTCTTCGAGCTGAATTGTGAACATGTCTTCACCCGCGAAATGATTTTTTGTAACTTTCACACAGATCAAAAAGTCATCAAATTCCTTTGTGGTTTTCATGTACCAACTATGGAGTTGTCGCATACATGTCGGTAGACACTTTATCTGATCACCTCGCAGCAGGGACCTCCCCCATTTCCATTTCCATGAATCATCTACATCAGACGGAAAGAGATTTTCGTTGTCCAGTTGAGCAAGAGTAATACCAGCATCTGCAGCAAAGTCCTTCTTCAAGGATAAAGTAGGAATTAGGTCCGTCACGGAGCCATGACCACTGGGTATAACTACGAGCGGGGCTATCGACTGGTTTGCCTGTTGTCCGAGCTGGGCAACGTCTCTTTTCCCTCTGGCACTACTACTTCTCGTCTTGGGAGAGCTACTACTTTTACTCAGAGCTCGTAAATAGTTATCTGGCTTATTTTTCTCATATTGCGATGGTTCCGTGATGAATCCAATAGCCCACTTGTTTTCCTTTGCAGTAAATGTTTGCTTTTCCTCGGGCTTTTTCCGTGCAAGCTGTCTTTTTGTGTCTGCATCCACCCACGCATCCAATTGCTCTTTAGTCATGTCGCAAGCTCTGAGGTCGTCAAGGCTTTTGGGTACTTTTGGGAGGGGCGAACGTCGGGGGTCTCGCCCGAATCCCATGGACGACGAAGTGGCGCCCTTCCTATGTCGGGGCTCAGGAGTCGGCTCATGCGGCGGTGGAGTCGGCTCATGCGGCGGCGGAGTGGGCTGACGGCGGTGGAGTCGGCTCACGCGGCGGTGGAGTCGGCGCACGCGGCGGCGGAGACGACTGATGCAGAGGCGACTGATGGTTGTCGTCCCCTTCATCGTCATCAGGTGGTGAATCGTGAATTGGCGGAGACGATGGTGGCCTTGGCGCCCAGCCTTCAAACTTGATGTATTTCTTCCGCCATAGAATTAGACCACCCACGACGTCCCCTAGCACCGACTCATCATCAGCTCTTGGGAACTCAAGGTTCAGTGATTCATATCCTTGTACAACTTGATCCACGCCGACACGAGCAAATCCATCTGGAATGGCATTGCCAAGCCACGATGCTGTAGAGTCAATGGAGAATGCATAGCCGTCCGCCGCCTTCATGGATAAGTTAAATACTGGGACATGCAGCTCACAAGTTGTTTTCTCCGTGATATAATCCACGGGGTAACTTGTCTCATCATCACCGACCATAACCGAGGAAGCCACGCTGCTTCTGCGATGCGATGGGCCGCCTTGACTCGCTTGTTCCAGCTGAAGAGTTGGCGCCCCTTGCTCGCGCATTTGATCTATTTGCTTCTGCTGCTCCTTATAGAGAGCAACCATCTGGTCATGATTTCTTTCTAAGATCATCAACCGGTCTGATTCCTGCTGCTCCTTCCTCCTCTTTGCTCTCAATCGGCTTCTATAAGAGGCACGGTCCTCGGGAAACCCTTCAATCCACGGCACTTCTCCTAAGCCTCGTGTTGATCCTCCTTTTTCTTTGGTCCCGAGGGCCTCTGACAGCTCGTCCTTCTCTCTGTCGGAAATAAACTTTCCCTCTTTAGACTTGGCAATTAAGTCAATAATTTTTTTTGGGCTCCGTTGACTACTTTGCTTTCATCAATTATTAACTCCCCTGTTTCCATGTCATACTCCCCTCCATGCGCAAGTAGCCAATTCCTTATCCTTCTGTCCCATTCCTCTGTGACCGGGGTGAGCCCTTTTGCACGCAACTCGGACTCAATTTTTTCCCACTTAGGCTCGGCAACTCGGTAGCCACCTGGCCCCATCTTATGGTGATACTTCTTTTTCGCTGCATTATTCTTATTCGTTTGCGACCTTTTCTTAGCTCGTTCTGATTTCTTGTACTCCAGAAATGCAGGCCAGTGAGGCCGCTGCCTCTCTCGTGTGCCGGTGAAATCCGGAAGTTTCCCATCTTCTTCCCACTCACGGAATAATTTGTTCTTGTAGTTATTGAATTGTTGAGCCATCTTCTTAAGAGCGAAATGCTTGACTTTGTCCGTCATTTTTTTGTCTTCACCTCATCTTCCAAGACCGGTAGGGTGAAATGTGCAATGAGCTTGTTCCAAAGCACATCTTTGGTTCTCTTGTCGACGTAACTAACTCCCTCTAACTTTGGCTTAATCCATTCCTGAGTGCTGATATAAACGTTGTCCCTGACAGTGACTCCGCATTGATGCACAAACTTAACTGCGTTCGGCACGGGTGCCAGTGGTTGGCCAGTAGTTGCATTCACCTCGTCAATTGTGAGATGCTCATCTTTGCCCATCCCTTGGGCATGGCCTCGTTTAGTGGATTGGTTCGATGCGGAGGTCTAAAAATATGAAACATGTGTGAATACATATATATGCACAAATCAGTTATTGCATCTGCTCAACATAGGCTTAATATACCTCGCCAGACGGCGTGGGTCCACCAATTTCCGAGTCCTCATCTTCAGCTCCTTCCGCGGGATGCCGAAATTCACCGGGTTCCAAAATGTAGGAAAGTATCTCTTCTTCCCCTTCTCTCGTTACGAAGGGAGCATCGACATCCATTGTTTAACTAATACAAAAAAAAGATAAAACAATAATAGCATTAGTACAATAATTCAAAGGAGGGAACTATACAAATATGCAACAAAAACAATTTAATATTGCATCTAAAGAAAAAAATCTTTCAAAAAAAACATAGGCTGTCCCAATCCCAGCCCAGCCCAAATTTGGGCCAGAACCTGGTCAAAGGTGGCCACCGTGGTCATCGCTGGCCCACCTGCCAGCGCCTACCCGCCCCACCGCCACGTGTGACCGCCCACTGGCCACGCGTGGTCAATGCTGGCCCACCTGCCAGCGACCCAGTTCTGACCCCGCCGCCCTGCCTCGTGTTCCCGCCCCGCCTCGTCTTCACCTCCCCGCCTCGTGTTCCCACCCGGCCGCCTCGCCTTCACCCCCCGTGGTCAATGCGGAGCACCAACAGCCCCCGCCCACCCGGAGTCAATGCTCCTGGCCCACTTGCCAGCGACTCGGGCGCTGGCCCACCCGACGGTTCCCCTCCCGACGGTCCTGGTCTTTAAAAAGGGACGCGCCCGTGCGGATATGGACACTCCACTCCGCTCCGCTCCCACGGTTCCCCTCCGCCCGACGGTTCCCCTCCCGTCCAGTGCCCTCGCCGCCATGTCGCGCTGGTTCGGGAAGTCCCCGAAGAACGAGACCGGCGAGTCCTCCAACCGTCGCCGCGCTTCTCCACCGCCTCCACCGCCGGCGGCCTTGGGCGTCGTTCCGCAGGGCGTGCGGAGGACCGCGCCACCGGTGCGGGTCGCCCACGCACCCGACGCGCCGTCACGAACCACCACCACCGCCGGAGGGAGGAGGATCCGGCGCCGGCGCTACGTGCCGGAGCCGGAGTGCCAGTGGCACTGGGACAACGCCGCCACGCTGGAGTGGAGCGACGTCCACCTCCCCGAGGGCTGGCACCTGAACCCGCAGAGGATTCCGGTGCCGGCGGTCCCGCTCCCTGGGAGGCAACTGGACAGGGAGATCGCGCGCCGGCGCCGCCTCCTCCCTCCGGCGCTCCGCAACGACCCCGCCTACGCGGCGGACTCCCCTCACTGGGAGCAGTGGCTCAAGGACGAGCACGAGGACCGCCGCCACTCCTACTTCGCCCCGGCGCCCCGCCCGTCCAATCCGCCTACCCAGCGCTGCCCGACGCGCTGTGGTTCGAGGAGGAGGTCCCCGAGGATGAGGACGACCCGGAGATGGTGGCCGTACGAGGCCTCCAACCTCAGCCTCGTCGAGGACGAGATCAAGAGGTGGGAGAAGGTGAGGACCGCGGCCGCCGCCCGCCACCGCCGCAGCAGCAGAGTACGACCCGGACGAGGTCGAGCCGTGGCACTACGCCATGGAACGCGAGCAGGAGCAGGACCTTCCGCCGCCGCCTCCTCTGCCTCCCGGCCTCGTTGGCCAGTCCTGGGTCTTTACCGGCGGGAGCTGGGAGGCGCCACCGGAGCAGGAGCAGGAGGCGCCACCGCAGCAGCAGGAGGCGCCACCGCAGCAGCAGGCGCCACCGGAGCATCTCTGGACCCCGCCGCCCTTCTACATCCTCGACGACTAGGCGGCACCGGCGACGACGACCCCCCCTCCCCCCTCCAATGTAATGGCCTTATTAATGGCCTCCCCCCAAATGTAATCGGCCGTTTGTGGCCTCCCCCATAATGAAATCGGCCCTTAGGCCCTAAAAAATTCTTGTTTGCCAACTCCGGCGCCGGCCCCGTGGTTAGGGTCCGCCGCCGCCGCCGCGCGCTAGATCTGAGAGAGGGAAGAGTAGTTGGTCGGGGGGACGAGCTCACCGTGGGTCGGCGAGCTTTGCTTGCTCGGCGGGGACGACGATCTTGCTCGGGGGAAGAGCGGGGACGGCCGCGCCCGGAGCAGGAGCAGGACGGCGACCCACGGTGAGGGCGGCAGCGGCGCGGGACGAAATCCGGCAGCCTGGCGGCGCAGGAGGCGGCGTCGTCTGGAGCCCGGAGGCGGAGCGTCGATTTGCTGGACTTGGGCAAATTTTCGGCCCGAGCCGCTAGAAGTAGCGCCAAAAAGGCCTCTAGTACCGGGCCGTGGCTCCACCCGGTACTAGAGACCCTCTAGTACCGGGCCGTGTTACCACCCGGTACTAGAGGTCCCTCAGGGCCGCGAAAATTTGCGCGCCAAGCCCAGTGGACCTCTAGTACCGGGTGGTCGCACGGCCCGGTACTAGAGGTTAATTTTTTTAAATTTTCTGGTTTCTTACTTTTTTTATATCTTTTGATTTACTTGTCTAAATTAAGTAAAAATTGCTTTCATTTTCCTGTTTTCTGTTTTGGTTTAAAATGAAGTATCACATGCGCTTGGTTTTAAATTAAGTACTACATACGCTTAATTTAAATCAATTCAAAAATTTATAAATCAAGTACTACATGCGCAGTGGATCATTTCACATCACAAAGTTTGATGCTACATCAAAAATTTATAAATTAAGTACTACATTCCGCCACCGCCATACGCTTGATTTCATTGACATGTCTGTCTTGTCCTCCATACTATAAATTATATAAAAGTTTAATAAATTATTACACATCATGAACAACATCCCTATTTAGTCTTTGCTTTTTCTTTTTGTGAGACCCTTTCTTCTGATCGCTCCGTAATCATGGACAAGGGTCTGCATATAACCGGGAAAAGAAGCACACGGATCGTGTGTTTCTTTCAAGCGCTTGTGAGACGTTGGATCAGGGGTGAGCCCGACTTTAGTCCCGGTTGGTGTTACCAACCGGGACTAAAGAAGCACACGGATCGTGTGTTTCTTTCAAGCGCTTGTGAGACGTTGGATCAGGGGTGTGTTTCTTTTGAGGGATTGTGAGCTGTTGGATCAGCAGTATCATGACCACTTCGTGAGCCACATGACCCGGTTGGTGTTACCAACCGGGACTAAAGAAGCACACGTACCCTATATATAGCCCACCTCCCGAATTCCAGCGTCACTCACTCACTCACACAAAACATTCCAGCGTCACTCGGAGAGGCATCTTTGGGCAACCAGCGGCAAGACGTCTCTGATGATCTACGACCGTTCCAAACGGTTGCAGATCATCAGAGATGTCTTGCCGGACGGTTGTAGATCATCAAAGACGTCTTACCGCTGCTGGATCGAAGTGGCGCTCAAACACAAAACATTCGGGTTCCCTAGCTACGTCCTGCAACCGTTTGGTCGGATCCAAGCAGCAAGATGCTCTGATGATTAGCAACATCCCCAACACTTGTTGCAAATCATCAGAGACGTCTTGCCGCTCTCTGGATCGAAGGCCGATTTGCCGTCTCACGACCACGCGATTGTGTTGGTAAAACTGCAGCTGATTGACATAGTGTTTAGATCTCTCTTCTGAGTTTTCAGGACATAGTTACATAAAGGTTTAATACATTATTACACATCATGAACAACATCCCTATTTAGTCTTCGCTTTTTCTTTTTGTGAGACCCTTTCTTCTGATCGCTCCGTAACCATGGACAAGGGTCTGCATATAACTTGAGACTTGGGTCAGTGGTCACTTTGAAGGGCGGAATTTCATGAAACTTGTCGTAATCTTCTGACATGTCTGTCTTGTCCTCCACTCCCACGATGGTTCTTTTCCCTGAAAGAACTATGTGGCGCTTTGGCTCATCGGCTGATGTATTCACTTCCTTATCTTTTCTTTTTTTTGGCTTGGTAGACATGTCCTTCACATAGAAAACCTGAGCCACATCCTGGCTAGAACGAATGGTTCGTTGTCGTACGCAACATTCGTGAGATCCACTGTAGTCATTCCGTACAATGGGTCTTCCTTTACCCCGCCGCCTCTCAGGTTGAACCATTTGCACCAGAACAAAGGGACCTTCAAAGAAGGTCCATAGTCAAGTTCCCATATCTGCTCTATGCAACCATAATATGTGACCGTGGCCTCATTCGTGCTCTTATCATCAAAGCGGACACCACTATTTTGGTTGGTGCTCTTTTTATCTTGGGCGTTCGTGTAAAATGTATTCCCGTTTATCTCATACCCTTGGAAAGTCCAAATAGTCGAAGATGGCCCCTTAGACAACAAGAACAGCTCATGAGACTGTGTTTGTTGTTGTTCAGATGCGTTTCCAACCAACCGCCAAAATTCTCCATGTGTTCCTTTGCAATGGCGGAGTCATCCATCCCCGGGTTGTTAGAGCGTACAATATCCTTGTGCATCTGGATATACGGAGCCACCAAAGTGGAATTATGCAGAACTGTGTAGTGTGCTTTTGTGAAAGAATACCCGTCCCTGCATATGTATGATTTCTTTCCTAGAGTGCCTTCTCCACTTAGTCTCCCCTCATGTCGCGATTCAGGAAAGACCAATCGACTTAATGCCGGGAATAAAGTCAACACAAAACTCAATGACCTCCTCTGTTCCATACCCTTTGGAGATGCTTCCTTCTGGCCTAGCACGGTTATGAACATACTTCTTCAACACTCCCATGAACCTCTCAAAGGGGAACATATTGTGTAGAAATACAGGACCCAGAATGTGAATCTCGTCGACCAGGTGTACTAGGAGATGTGTCATAATAGTGAAGAAGGATGGTGGGAACACCAACTCAAAACTAACGAGACATTGAGCCACATCCTTCTGTAACCTTAATAGAGTGGTTGGGCTGATTGACTTCTGCGAAATTGCATTGAGGAACGCACATAGCTGAACAATGGATACTCGAACATTTTCCGGTAGAAGCCCCCGCAATGCAACCGGAAGCAGTTGAGTCATCAGCACGTGGCAGTCATGAGACTTTAGGTTCTGGAACTTTTTCTCTGCCATATTTATTATTCCCTTTATATTCGACGAGAAGCCAGACGGGACCTTCATACTGCTCAGGACTTCAAAAAATATCTCCTCTCTTCTTTGGTAAGAACGTAGCTAGCAGGACGTAGACGTCCTTTATCCGTCCTCATTGGATGCAGGTTCTTTGGGTCTTTCAAAAGTTGCTGGTCCTCTCGTGCTTCCGGAGTATCTTTTGCCTTCCCATACACGCCCAAGAAGCCTAGCAGGTTCACGCAAACATTCTTCGTCACGTGCATCACGTCGATTGCAGAGCGGACCTTTAGGATTTTCCAATAGGGTAGTTCCCAAAATATAGACTTCTTCTTCCACAGGGGAACGTGGTTGTTAGCGTCCTTCGGAACAGACTGTCCGCCAGGACCCTTTCCAAAGATTACATCTAAATCCTTGACCGCATCATATATATCTTCACCACTTTGGAGGGGTGGCTTCGGCCGGCGATCTTCCTCACCTTTGAAATGCTGCTGCTTGCTTTTCTTTCTTAGGGGATGCTGAGTTGTAAGAAATCGACGATGACCCGGGTACACATTCTTGTTACCTACATATATACTTTCAGTGCTATCTAAACAGTGTGTGCATGCATTGTATCCCTTGTTCGACTGTCCTGAAATGTTACTAAGAGCAGGCCAATCATTGATGGTTACAAACAACAACCCTCGTAGGTTAAATTCCGCTTGTTTGTACTCATCCCACACAGGTACCCCTTCATCACGCCACAACTGTAAAAGTTCATCAACTAATGGCCTCAGGTAGACATCAATGTTGTTACCGGGTTGCTTCGGGCCTTGGATGAGCACTGGCATCATAATGAACTTCCGCTTCATGCACAACCAAGGAGGAAGGTTATAGATACATAGAGTCACAGGCCAGGTGCTATGACTGCTGCTCTGCTCCCCAAAAGGATTAAAGCCATCCGTGCTAAGACCAAACCTTAAGTTCCTTGGGTCACGTGCAAATTCCTTGTACTCTGTATCGATTTTTCTCCACTGCGACCCATCAGCCGGGTGTCTCAACATCTCGTCGCTCTTGCGGTCTTCTTTGTGCCATCGCAACAACTTGGCATGCTCTTTGTTTCTGAACAAACGTTTCAACCGTGGTATTATAGGAGCGTACCACATCACCTTGGCAGGAACCTTCTTCCTGGCGGGCAGGCCCTCAACATCGCCAGGGTCATCTGCTCTGATCTTATACCGCAATGCACCGCATACCGGGCATTCATTCAAATTCTCATACTTCTCACCGCGGTAGAGGATGCAGTCATTAATGCATGCATGTATCTTCTGCACATCTAATCCTAGAGGGCAGATAATCTTCTTTGCTTCATACGCACTCTCGGGCAATTCGTTACCAGCCGGCAGCTTGTCCTTCACTATTTTCAGTAAACTCCCAAATCCCTTGTCAGATAAACCATTCGCTGCCTTCCATTGCAATAATTCCAGTGTGGTACCGAGCTTTGTGTTGCCATCTTCGCAAGTTGGGTACAACTTTGTTTTGTGATCCTCTAACATGCGCTCCAACTTCAACTTCTCAAGTGTAGTTTCTGCTAGGGTATGTGCATCAACGATGACCCCACGTAAATCATCATGTATGATGGGATCATCTGGTTCATCATCAGCTTCCCCTGTTGGGTTACCAACATATTCAGGGTACATGTAGTTGTCATCGTTCTCTTCTTCTTCGTTATCTTCCATCATAACCCCTTTTTCTCCGTGCTTGGTCCAACAATTATAGCCGGGCATGAAACCAGAAGTTATCAGGTGGAGGTGAATTCTGTCTGTGTTAGGGTAATCCTTCTCATTCCGACATTTCTTGCATGGACAACACATAAAACCATTGGGCCCCTTGTTATCCTTAGCCACATTGAGAAAAGATTGCACGCCATCCATGTACTCTTTAGAGCGTCGGTCAGCGTACATCCACGGATGACTCATCTGCAAATCACCGCTAAAACCCATTACGATAAACCAACATAATAGGAAACATATCATATTCATTAATACAAGTTCATCACATTAAAACCAAAGTATAGTAGTGACCAAATGTAATACATAGTTCTCATAAAACATAAATTAATTGAAACTAGAATACAACTATCTAAAGAATTTAAATCCAACAACAAATGCGATCAGAATCGCAACTAAGGTAACTATTGAACCAACAGCATAATGATACCAAGCCTCTTGACTAATGACATATTTTCTAATCTTTCTAAGCTTCAAGCGCATTGCATCCATCTTCATCTCGTGAACAGCGACGACGTCGGTAAGCTCGACCCCGTGAGCATCAACGATGTCGGCAATCTTCAAGTCCAATACCATCTTCTCTTCTAGGCATTGGAGACGAAGATCTTCACTTATCTTCAATTTTGCTTTCAAATCGTTGTTTTCTTTTTTAAAAAACTACAATAGGGTCGGCTGGAATTTCCGGTTCAACTACCTCCTAAATAAAAATATATCTATGTCAATTTGGTCGGCATGATTGTTATAAACACGAAACAAAATAAATAGTGATAAAAATATACCACATCCGAATCATAGACCGGACGAGGGACGACGGGGACGGATATCAAAACCATGACACTATACATAAAAAACATAAGAAAATTATACAAGAAAAATAATTATGCATTCAAATCATACAAGTAATTTTGTAAAATAACAGATAAAAGAAGAGGCTCACCGAGGTGGTGCCGGTCACGGGATGGCGGGGGCTATCGACGGCGGTGAGGACCGAGACGACACTAAAATCCACAAATAATAAATTAATTTGAGCTCAAAATACATAAAAAAATGAACTACCTAGCTTAGGCATTTCATCAAACACCTAGGTAGCACTATAAAAATGAAATGAGCTAAACTTGTATGGAAATGGCTAAAATTCGGCCGCCGGGTGAAAGGATCAAGTGTTGCTAACCCTTGGAGAGATGGGTGCCGTCTATCTTGACAAATCTTGGAAAAAAATGGGGCTACACTTGAGCTTGAGAGAGAAACAATGAGATGAGCTTGAGAGTTCAAAAATGGTGGCTGGCCCGGGGTGGGAGATGATATAGCGGGACCTCTAGTCCCGGGCTGTACCACGGCCCGGGACGAAAGGTCCACCCTCCTGTCTCCACCCTGCCGCTGACTGCCTCGGTCCCGGGTGGTATCACGGCCCGGAACTAGAGGTGCCCTACAACCCGGGACCCGACCTGCGCAGCGTCGGAGCAGCCGGCCCGGTACTAGTTCCCTCCTCTAGTCCGGGTTCGAACCACGCCCGGGACTAGAGCCCAACACCCCTCTCCACCAAAGCTCCTGTTTCCACTAGTGGGAGGAGGTTTTAGTCCGTAGGATTAGGGATGAGTTTCAGCTATGGGTTTTAGCTAGGAGCCTGCGGAGAGAGGCATGAGGAGTAGGCTGTAGTTGAGCGCGGTTTGAGCGGGCAGTGCGGCTCCTTTGTTGTAATCCGTAAACTCTCTCTATTTCTCTTAATGTCATGACATGCAAATCTTTTGCATGTTCTTGAAAAAAATGAAGGTGCAACTTCCAATTGGATAGATGAAGTTAAGTGGAAGAAGATGTAACACGAGCGGATCTATCTATCTATACTTCTTACTATAAAGCAAAACCCCACTAAGCAAGAACACACGCCTAGCCTAGCCTCGGCCGAAGCTGCATTTTCGTCCAGTTCCGAGCTTCCCATTTGTAGCGATCCTGATCTCGTGGCTTCTGAGTGGGCCTAAACCCACTAGATGGCACTCCACCGTCCGACCTAGGCCTCGTATGGAATGGGTCGTTGACAATGAGCTTGTTCTATCTATGTTCCCGGCGCCTCTTGTTCCCACGTGATCTTACATCTCTCTGGTTCTTCTCTCTTCTATTATCTCCGATTTCTATGTGGCCACTACTTAATTGCTTTATGTAGTAAGCTAGTGCTACTAGCATGTTAAAATATATAGCAAAGGGCAGAGAGCGCGGTACATGCCGTTGTGGTGGAAGAGAGGATAAGGTAATATATACAGAAAAACAAGGGAGGCTTGACGAAGCATTTTAATTCGTGTGATGAATCTTGGTGACAGGTGGTAGATATGTTGTTAATCAACATAACTTTATTCACTAGCCAGTTGGAGTTGATAAGTTGACAGCACTGGCTGAAACATGTCTTGCATCTACTTCCATCCACATGCTTCACTACAAGAAAAGCAGGGCACACGGGATATTTAGAGTTGTATTATAACCTTTTATATTTTCCCCGATGAATAAGAGGCTTTCTGCATATTATCTTCACCCGTACATGTATACTAGGGGACTAAGCGCGGCTCTGCCGCGCCCGTGGGTTTAAATTTTGAATCGTTCAACCTTAAAGTTGTTGTGAATTAAAAGTTTCGGAAACTGTTAAAATTCGGAAATCACCAATTTTTTGAATAGTTTAACGCTTTTGAATCCGTTTTGACGTATATGGGAATACAAATCACCAAGTTTTTGAATAGTTTAACGCATTTGAATTCGTTTTGACGTATATGGGAATACAATTTTGAAAGGCACATGGATATTTGGAATTTGAATTTTCTTCGTGCATATTTTTTTTATGTGTTCCCGTTGACATTTTGTCATTTTTTCCTGAGAACATGTTTTGAACTATTGATCTGCATTTTTTAGAATTGTTTTAAATCGAATGGATAGTTTGGACTATTTTTCGAAAAAAAAACTGTGAACATTTTAAAAAAATTTTGGTTTGCATTATTTAGAATTATGTCAAAATCATATCTAGTATTATGTAGAATTGTTTCGAGGAAAAAACTGTGGACATTTTTTAGTTCAAGCTCGAATGGGTAGTTTGAAATATTTTTCGAAAAAAAACTGTGGACATTTGTTAATTTTTTTGGATTGCATTATTTAGAATGATGTCAAAATCATATTTAGAATTATGTAGAATTGTTTTAAGGAAAAAACTGTGGACATTTTTTAGTTTGGGCTATTTTTTTTAGTTTGTTTGGACAATTTTTAAGATGTGGACGTTTGTTAGATTTTTAGTTTGCATTATTTAGAATCATGTCAAAATCATATTTAGAATTATGTAAAATGGTTTCAAGAAAAAACTGTGGACATTTTTTAGTTCAAGCTCGAATGGGTAGTTTGAACTATTTTTCGAAAAAAAAAACTGTGGACATTTGTTATTTTTTTGGTTTGCATTATATAGAATCATGTCAAAATCATATTTAGAAGTATGTAAAATTGTTTCAAAAAAAAACTGTGGATATTTTTTAGTTTTGGGGTTTTTTTTAGTTTATTTGGACAATTTTTTTGAAAAAAAAACTGTGGACATTTTTTAGTTCAAGCTCGAATCGGTAGTTTGAACTATTTTTCGAAAAAAACTGTGGACATTTGTTATTTTTTGGTTTGCATTATTTAGAATCATGTCAAAATCATATTTAGAAGTATGTAAAATTGTTTCAAAAAAAACTGTGGATATTTTTAGTCTTGGGGTTTTTTTTTAGTTTGTTTGGACAATTTTTTTGGAAAAAAATTTGGGAAATTTTTTTGAAAAAAATCTGACAGGGCGGCTCCACTGTGACGTCGTGCTGACGTCAGAGGGGCAACCCTAGCTGCGTTGCCTGCGGCGGCGCGCCTCCGCGTCCTGGGACGCGCGTGTGGGCGCGTCCGATGCGCTTCGCCGCGTGAGGCTGAAGGTGGCGGCGCCGCCCCCTTATGGTCGCCAGAGCGGCCGTAGCGGCGCGCGGACGCGGCGGAGCCGGCGGGTGCGGCGGCGGCCATCCTGGCGCGGAGAGGCCGTCCCAGCAAGCGTCCCTGGGTGAGGAGAGAGCGGAGGAGATGGCGAACCTCGCCGTGTGCGACGATGCATGCGAGGAGGGCCCTGGCGGTGGCGCGGCGCGTCGGTCCTGCCGGTGTCTTCCGCCGTCGCGGGTGAGAGAGGAGGACGGGGATGGACTCGTGGCAATTTTGCAAGAAAGTCCCTCGAGTTTGCGAAAATTACTTTTCGGTCCTTTGCGGGGGTGTTCCTGGAAAAAGGTGCGCCAAAGTTCGTGCGCGGGGGGTCACCGGTTGCGACCGGCTGGACGGGCTGTGACCGGATCGACATGGCAGCGTCTGATTGGCTAAAAATCGTTGCTACAGTGTCGCGTGCTGGGCAGGCGCATCTGGGCCGTCGAACGGCGCGATCGACGGCCCTCGTTTAGAGGGTGACGTGGCCGAATGAGAAGGCAGCGATTCTTCCATCTATTGTATATAGTAGAATTTAGCAGCCTATAGTTTCATGGGAAAATAAGTTGCTATTCTCAAACATGGTATCGGAGCTTTCGATTTCCACCGCATGCCGCAAGTCGTGCCCTCGATCCATTTTTTTCTGTCTCGTGATCTCGATTGATTGTTCCCGATCGATTTTCTCGCACTCGTCTGATCTTTCATATTCGGCTACCACTAACCCTATGCCGAAAGACAAAAACAAAAAAGAAATACACATCTTGTAGGCAAAGCCTTCGAAAAACGAAAAGTTGCACGTGCGCCAACGATGACGAGTCCAACAAAAAGTCGAGCTCGGAATTTTCATCCCCAAACACGAGTTTCAAGCCGCCACCTTCAGCAAGGGAACGACACAATCGTGCGTCAGCATTGTCAGAAATGTTTCCACCAAAGTGTGTAAACTCGATGCTGACGCTTCTACCATCATCACTTGTCCGGCCAACGACATATCGCTAGCCAGATGCCGATGGAGAAGAAACTGGAGGTCGATGACGTCCCATACCGTCATGCCTCTATCCATTGTCGCACCACCTTTGATCGGGAAGTAGCAGACATGACTTGACACCACGGAGGAAACGCCGTGCGTAACACCTGCCAGGATCAGGCATGCCTTGATGCCCCCGTATGAGACATCGTGCATCACCACCGCCGGGCAGACATGACTTGACAACTCCTCTGAAGCAATTGTGCGTAGCACCTGCTAAGTCGAATCGAACCCTATCTCTAAGTGGAGGGGGCATCCCATGCCGCCACCATCCTCGAAACTCCGTGGTTATAGAAGGGGACGTCCCATGCCACCATCGACTGCAACACACAGAGTTGGAGACCATCACCATAACAAAGATTTGTCGCCGCGTCATCCAGATGACCACGATGTCCGCCACCGTCGAAAATCCAGGGCCGCTGCCTCAAGTGCCAAACTCCTGCACCGCCAACAGGTGATGTCCCATCAAGAAGTTCGTGGCCAGATCAGCTGCCGCCAGACCGGCTGTCAGCACCCGCGCATAGCAGCCACCGGCTGTCCCGCCGCAGGTCGAGCTGCCAACACCGCTTTAAAGGCCCGTTGCCTCGGCACCACCACAGCGTACTCTACCGAGACACACCGCAAGGCCGCGCCATTGTGAGGCACGACCATTGCTAAATGCGGGGGGTCCTTTCTTCAGTCCTTGTTCAACACATATGGTCTTGCAGAGTGTCGCGTCCTAGAAAACAGACATCGGGGTGTGGAGCACCCCTTTTTTAGATTCGGTAAAGGGGCGCAACACGAACTAGACTCTCACCGTCGGGAACTCTCTCTTGCTCTCGCTCACACAAGTACGCACAAGGACACAAGGATTTTACCCAGGTTTGGGCCGCCCGGAGGCGTAACACCCTACGTCATGCTTGTCTATATATGTTTATGATGATTATGGTGGAGTTTTACAATGAGAGAGGCTCGTTCCCAGGGGCAATGGCAGAGCTCTCTAAAAGCTGCTGAAGATGTGTTGAGATTGTCTTAGCAAGGGAGGGGATGAGCTGATCGTCCGATCCCTATTTCGGTTGCCCATGACCTCCTTTTATAGTCGCAAGGGATTGCCACAGGGGCTTGTTTACACGTGTCGCCGGTGTTTTGGGTGGCGGGAGCGCTGCCTGCCGGAGGTTGCTTGGGGCAGGTTGTCCCTCGTCGGGTCTTGTTGGAATCTTGTGATGATGGCGCCTCGGTGAGTGCAAGGAGATGGACTGCTAACGGGACGGAGCGAAGCGCGGTAGTGTGCATGCTGTAATGATGGGCTGCGTGAGACTACCCACAGTGGGGGTATCATAGGTGGTATCATGCATTCCATGCATGCAAAAAGCTGACATGGCACTATAATTAATGATGAGAGAGGAGGTGGTAGTATCATAGGTAGATACCGTAACATAACGCATTCCAATGCACAATGAGTCTACAAATTTAATAAATGCACTATACATGATACTACACATATGTTACTATGCACTTTGAAGGTAGTAACATAAGCTAGTATCATGTGCATGATACCACTCTATGTTACTTCCCACTATGAGTAGTCTGAGGGCAGGCCTACCCAGTCTCGTCATGTCCGAGAGGAGCTGCCCAATACCGGAGGGCGGTGCGGCGTGCCTGAGTGGTCACGCGAGGCCGTCGATTGGGCCGACCGCTTCTTGGGACCGCACGTGGATCGTCGCAGGGCCGCGCGAGGACCGTGTTGGGACGGTGCGAGGAGTGGTCACCCAACATCAGCGTTGGGCGCTCGTGAAGCAACGCGGACGTTGTGCACCCGGGAGCATGTGCTCCCGGTTTTTTCGAAAAAAAATTGAAAATTGAAAACTTGTCAAAAAATTCCGAAAAAAATCATGCACGTACCTGAGCATGTCACACACCATCGTGTCAAATTTGGCGACGAAACGACATCGCGGCCGCCCTGTGCAAAAATGACAAATCACAGATCTGAAAATTCAAAATTTTGGATGCTATTTGCTGTCAGAATTTTGTCATTTTTGCACAGGACGGCCGCGATGTCGTTTCGTCGCCATATTTGACACAATGATGCGTGACATGCTCAGCTACGTGCATGATTTTTTTCGGAATTTTTTGACAAGTTTTCAATTTTCAATTTTTTTTTCGAAAAAAACCGGGAGCACATGCTCCCGGTGCACTTGTGAGTTTCCGGCTCGTGAAGGACCTATTATTTCCTGACCGAGGAGGCAGAGAGGTATTCCTCAGGTCTTGACAAAGATCTGTATGCCATTCTAGGCCCACGGCAGGCAGGCGCGGAAGCCCGAGCGAGGCGTGAACGTGGGGACCCCGGTCTCAATACTAGTATTATTTTTGTGGGTGTGGGGCTCAACAGACATATTCTACTATATATAAAAGACAGAAGAATCGCTGCCCTCTCCAGCCCTCCACGTCGCGGGCAAACCACAGCCGTCCGATCCGCGAAACGGACGGCCGAGATGCGCCCACGTCGCTCCCAAAACCCGCGTCACTGTAGCAGGTCGATTTTTAGCCAATGGGCTCGCGACACGTCACCCCGGTCACTCCCCGGTCACAACCGGTTGCCCGTGCGCACGACTTTTGGCACAGCACTTTTGCAAAAAACTGCCCGCAAAAGGAATGGGTTGTAAATTTTAACAAACGTAGGGACGTACGTGTAAAAATGCCAGCACAACCTTATCCTCTTCTTTCTCTCCCGCGATGGCCGTGGTCGCCGGCGCCGCCGACGCGGCGCGCCGCCGTTTCCCGCTGCTTCGCTCAGATCCATGCCGACGGAGAGGTGCGCCGCACCGTCCTCTACCTCCTCGCCGAGCTGTGCGTGCCGAGACGTCGCCTGAGCGCTGGAATCGCGGCCGCCGTGCGCGCTGCCCTCCGCGGCGTCCTTTGGTCGCCGGCGACGCTCCGGTGGCCAAACCGCGGCGGCGCCGCCACCTAAAGGTCACCCGCGTCGAGGCGCGTCGAATGCGTCCAGCCGCGCGGCCCAGGACGCACTGTGGCGGCCGCGCCGTCGCCGGCGGATCCGCGGCCAGATCCGCGCCCGCCATTGCTGACGTCAGTGCGACGTTAGCGTGGGCCCGCCCTGTCAGCGGCTGTTTAATTCCGGAAAATATTTAAAAAATTAAAAAAAACCTTACAGGTGGGCCCGGTTTACAATATAAAATCCAGAAAAATCGTTAAATTTGCAAAAACAATATCTTTTCATTGGTTTATCAGAAAAATATGAATTATACATCAAAATGATCAGAAAAATAGATCTAATTTGTTTGTGTTAAAATCCATACATTTTGGAACATTCCAATTTCAAAAGTATTTGGAAACAAACTAAAGCTATTCTGTATTTATAAATTTAAATTAATTAACTTATTTTCGCTGGTTCGTCAGGAAAATATGAAACAAATATGTAAACATGAAAAAAAATGATTGTAAAAATATTAGTGCCCAAATGTTTTATAAATATTTGAAAAATAACTACGACAGTATTTCGAACCTACAGATATGGAAAAACAATACTTCAAAATACGATCAAAATTCAATTTTGCATATATTAAAATCATGTATTCCTACAAAATTCAAAATTAGACAAACTAAAAAAACGAATTCACATACAAATAAGTTACTAATTTTAACAAATTCTAAAAACTGAACAATTCACACATGTATTTGTAAAAAAAATTCAACGGTTTCAGATCTGAATAACTTTTGAATATGGACATTTCAAAAATTTGAACAAGTTCACAACCTAGACAATTTAGGAATTTCAACAATTTTACGATCGAACAATTCAAAATTTTAGCCCACGGGCGCAGCAAAGCCGCAAAAAATAAAAAAATAAAAAACATTGCAACAAAAATGTTGACATTTTTCCGGAAATAATTGTAAAAATATTATTGCGCAAATGTTTTATAAATATTTGAACAATAACTGCAACAGTATTTCGAACCTACAGATATGGAAAAACAATACTTCAAAATACGATCAAAATTCAATTTTGCATATATTAAAATCGTGTATTCCTACAAAATTCAAAAATTAGACGAACTAAAAAAAACGAATTCACATACAAATAAGTTACCAATTTTAACAAATTCCAAAAACTAAACAATTCACCCGTGTAGTTGTAAAAAAAATTCAACGGTTTCAGATCTGAATAACTTTTGAATATGGACATTCCAAAAATTTGAACAACTTCACAACCTAGAAAATTTTGGAATTTCAACAATTTTAAGATCGAACAATTGAAAATTTTAGCCCACGGGCGCAGCAAAGCCGCAAAAACTAAAAAAATAAAAAAATTGCAACAAAAATGTTGACATTATTTCGGAAATAATTGTGAACAATTCTAAATATAATTTTGCAACGATTCTAAATAATGCAAACTAACAATTTGAAAATGCCCCATTTTTTTTTTTTTTTGAAAAATAGTCAAAAAAAAAATTCCAAACTAAACAAAATAGAAAACAATCCAACAAAAATGTGGCCATTTGTTTTTGAATAATTGTAAGTAGTTCTAAATATGATTTTGCAATAATTCAAAATAATGCAAACTAATAATTTCAAAAATGCTCCCTTTTTTTTTGGAAAATAATCCAACCTATCCATATGATTTTAAAGTAATTCTAAATAATGCAAACCATCAATTTTAAACATGTTCATACAAAAAAATGACAAATATATCAACGGGATCATATAAAATTACATATACACGACCAAAATTTAAATTTCAAATTTCCACATCGTTTCTAATTTAAATTCCAAATTTCCATACCGTTTCTAAATGAATTTCAACACTTTTACGATTAAAAAAAAATCAAGAATTTTGCCCACGGGTGCGGCGAATGCCGCGCTTAATCCCCTAGTACTATATATAGTAGACAGAACCAACAATTAGCCCCGTTCCTTGTTGTGATTCCATTCCCGTCACCAAGCCAAGTCAGCTCGAAAGCAAGTAAATAATTAGTATAGGTTTTTTTAGCAAACGAGCTCGCCTCGTCGATCTCTATCAGAGAAACTGCCTAGTTATCTTACAAGGGTGGAAAAAAAACCAAAGACAAGAAAAAAAAACAAACAACAACTCAACGTTTATGCAAAACTTGCCAAACAACCAAGAAACACACCAAGCTCGCAAAGAAGCTCAGCAAGCAGGAGTAAATTTTACTGGACACAAACATAGTTTTTTATAGACCAAAAGACATATCACAAACTTAAAAGCATTCTAGCTTCGGATCATCAGCCTCGCTACCGTCATAGCCCAACCATGGGCGATAGACAAGATTTCGCACAAGGGCAACTTGATCATCACACCTTTATCCAGACTTCCTCACCCTTGGCATTTATGGAATGCCATCCATGAATTAATCATGTTGAAAAGCATGTAGCTAGATTACAATTGTAGGAACATTAGGGAACTTATGAATGAAACAAGTATCATTTCTCGTTTTCCAGTGTGTCCAACAGACCGCAGCTCCCCCACAAAGAACCAACTTATGTTGGGATGTTGGAAACGATTCTACCCATCTTCTAGCTAGCCAAAATCTTGAGAACTTTCTTGGGGTTTAACTAGACCCAAGGCAGGCATAACTAATTGCCAAACAAACTTGGCTAAAGAAAACACCATGTGATCTCGATGCAAATAAAGACCTTTAACCTGAAATTGACCATATGATCGGATGATCCCTCTGGTCAGAAGGGTCTACTCATTAGGTGGTATTTCATGTGCTAGGAGAGCAGTTTGTTCTGTCTGTGTTCCCGACGCCTCTTGTTCCCACATGTTCTTCCATCTCTCTGGTTCTTCTCTCTTCTATTCCCCTCGTTTCCATGTAGCCAATACTTAACTACTTGATGTAGTAAGGTAGTGTTAAAATAAAGTGAAAGACGCAGTGCGATACCTACGGTTGTGGTGAGGAACTGATGATATGCAAGTATATGTAAAGAAAAAACAGTAATCTACCGAGGAAGGCTTGGCGAAGCATTTTAATTCATGTGATGAATGTAGGTAACCTGTGGGTAGATATGTTATTAATTAATATAGCTTCATGCACTAGCCGGTTACCTGATGGCTTGAGCTGCAGTTGAAAAGTTGGCATTATTTATTAATAGATAGCACATATGATTTTTGAATTTTGACAAATTACACTATGTCCAATTGAGTTATTATCCAATTGTTTCGAGGAATATTCAAGGCAAAAACTTGTCTTGCACCTACTTCCGTTCACATACTCCATCACAAGAAAAGCATGGAAAAAGGGAAACCACGTAGGGGATCGACCCAAATTTAATCTCCCCTGAGGATTGTACAGGATCGGATGCCAAATCAAAAGGATAAAACATGATTTGATATTCACAGTGGGGTTTTGGTGTTGAGAGGATGGGAGGGACCAGCTATGCGTGTCAAATGCCTACAATTTTCAAAACCAAGAAATTGTAACGAAAATTATCATGAGTGTAGAAGTTAAAAATTAATTATTAAACATACAATCGGGCTAGGTCTAGTATACGAGAACTGAGCGTTGGCTTAATTGTAGTGGATGCAAGTGTGCGCCCAACACACTAGAGTTCGATTCGCCGTTGAAGCGCTCAGACTAAGCGGGGTGCTATCCGCGATAAAAAAATCCCCCGAAAAGGTCTCATCTATCTAAATATATATAGCCAAGGGTGGAATCCTTTCCTCGTTGGTCAACTTTTTAAAATCGTGTACCAATATTTCTTGCTAGTTATTCGGTGAATCGGCTAACATAATTTAGAGTCCAAAACGTTGTTAGATTATGCAACATACGAGTAGTCTGTCGCTCCCTGCAACAAAAGATCGGTCGCCGATCTCCACAACATGTCAGGTCGCCATGCTCTTGTTGAGGAACATCTTGGAGGGAGTAGTAGTTCTTCATGAGACAATAAATGAGATGCATCGCAAAAACTAGACGGGGTTCTATTTAAAATTGATTTTGAGAAAGGCTATGATAAAGTTAAGTGATCCTTTTTACAACAAGTTTTACGCATGAAAGGATTTGCACCAACGTGGTGTGAATGTGAATGGATTGCTAGATATGTTCAGGATGGAAGTGTCGGCATACGGGTTAATGATGACATTGGTCATTATTTTCAGACACTCAAAGGATTAAGGTAGGGAGATCCATTGTCACCACTGTTGTTTAATTTGGTGGCTGATATGTTGGCCATCTTATATTGCACGTGCAAAGGAAGATGGTCAAGTTGGAGGATTAATACCACATCTAGTTCATGGCGGTGTTTCAACTCTTCAATATACTGATGATACAATATTGTTCCTAGAGCATGATGTTGCGAAAGCCGTGAATATGAAACTAATATTGGCATTTTTTGAGCAGCTATCGGGCTTAAAAAATAATTTTCATAAAAGTGAGCTTTATTGTTTTGGCAAAGCAGTTGATGAGCAAGAACAATATCGAAATATTTTTGGATATCTCGGTATTCCTATATACCATAGGAAGTTACTTAATAAAGAATGAAAACCAGTTGATGATCGCTTCGAGCGGAAGCTAGGATCTTGGGTAGCTAAGAAGCTAGGATCTTGGGTAGCTAAGATGTTATCTTACGGAGACCGTTTTGTGCTAATTAATTAAGTTTTGACTAGCTTGCCAATGTTTTTACTGTCTTTCTTTGAAATACCTAAGGGGGTACGTAAAATATTAGATTTTTATAGATGAAGATTCTTTTGGCAAAGTGATCAACTAAAGAAGAAATATATGCTAACAAAGTGGAATACTGTGTGTCGACCAAAGAACCAAGGGGGACTGGGCATTGAGGTGCTTGATATTAAAAATAAATATCTTTTGAGTAAATGGTTATTCAAATTACTTAATGAGGATGGGGTGTGGCAGGAGCTTTTAACAAATAAATATTTAGGTGATAAAACGTTATCACAACTTCATATTAAGCCACATGATTCACCTTTTTGGAAGGGTTTCATGAGAGTAAAAGATGATTTTTTAAATATGGATATTTTTCTGTTGGAGATGGGCAACAAACTAGATTTTGGGAGGACAATTGGCTAGGAAATACATCTTTTGCGGATGAGTACCCATCTCTTTTTGTTGTTGCGTCCAATAAGCAGATGACTGTTGCGGATGTCTTTGCAAGTAGTCCTATTAATCTTCCTTTTAGAAGAAATCTGGTAGGAAACAATAGAGAGCTCTGGTTTTATTTAGTTGAAATACTCGTGCGGATCCAATTAACAAATGAATCAGATCGGTTTATCTGGAAGTTAGTGTCATCGGATGTTTTTTCAGTTAAATCGTACTATGCTGAATTGCTTAATGGACATACACGATATTTAAGAAAATACTTGTAGAAGCTCAAAGTACCACTTAAAATACGAATTTTCTTGTGGTTTTTACACAGAAAAGAATTATTGACAACGGATAATTAAACTAGAAGAAAATAGATTGGGTGTAAGAAATGCGTTTCCTATGACGCAGATTAGTCTGTTGAGCACCTATTTATATATATCCTGCCCGTTTGCACGTGATATTTGGCGTTTTGTACATTTTATTTTCAATATATACCCTCCAACTAGTGTAGAAAATTTATTTGGTAGCTGGTTAAATGGGGTGGATAAGAAGTCCAAAGAGATTGTTAGAATTGGTATTGCGGCTGTTCTATGGGATATTTGGAATTGTCGCAATGACATTATCTTTGACGAAGCAACATCTGTTCACTATTTGCAAATTATCAACAAAGCCACCTATTGGATCCACGTGTGGTCATTTCTTCTCCCTGTGGAGCGACGTGGTCTCATGGATACCGGATGTACTCGAATGATGATGGTCGTACGGACTATCTTCTGCCGGGGTGGGTGGCGACATCATAAGAGGCTAGATGGATAGAGTGTTCTTTAAGTGGTTGATTTTTATATCCACTCTGAGTGATCCATGAATTGTAAACTTTGAAGCACTCCAGACTTTTTAATAATTGTGGTGGCTATGTGCATCATTTTGATGCAGCGGCCGGGGATCCGCACCCTATTTCGAAAATAAAAAGGTACATGTTTTATCATTTCAATCAAGAAGACATAACAGGAGATAAAAGGTTGGCAAGACACAACAGTATGAGCTATAGCATGGTCACAAACTGAGGACTATGAAAACGAGTGCACCAAGTTGGGTAGAAAGGACTGAAATAACAAATAGAGTAAATGATTTTTAAATGTGTGGCCGACGGTTTCACAGATTGAGCACAAAAATAAGAGTGCCACTGTCAACGACAAAAGATGCAATGGGGATAGCCACAGAGCCTAATCTGATGAAAACCCATGTCATTTACCCTCATCATTGCGTCAAGGTATTTGACACCAAGAGAAGCCTTGCATTGGCCTTGCACCACAACATTAATAAAAAGGAGCATGTCAGAGCATCAGAAATAAAAACACTGAACCTAATTTGATGTCTCAGCCATCTAATCCCATAACCCGTAAAAACAAATCCCATAACAGCAAAGGTTAGGATGACTCCAACGGGGGCGACCCAAACGGACGCGCGTTTGGTCCGCGTTTGGTCCGTTTGGGTCGGCAAACGGACGCGTGTCCGCCCCCTGTCCGGCCATTTTCTGGCAGTGCGCCCAACGGGGCGGCGCATCAAGTCCGCCCCTAAATTTTTTGTTTTGTTAAAAGGCCATATATGGGCCATTTTCGTTTATATATAAGGGGGTGGGCCACAAACGGCCATTTTACATATATTTTTTAAAAACAAAAATAAAAACTGCCCTTCGCGGGCAACTAGTCCTCGTCGTCGTCGAGGATGTAGTACGGCGGCTCCTGGTAGAGGTGCGTCGGGAGGCCTTGTCGCTGTGGGACGGCGGCCGGCGGCGTCGGCGGCTGCTCCGCGTCCTGCTCCGGGAGGGGTGTCGTCCAGCTTCCGCCGTTGAAGGTCCAGCTCTGCCCTAGCAGGCCGGCTGGAAGGGGCGGCGCCGGTGGAAGGTCCACGTCCATGGGGACCTGCCACCATTGCTGCGGCTCCTCGAGGACCGTGGCCTGCTGCGCCTGCAAAGCCTCCTCCTTCTCGCGGGCGACGGCCTCGAGGATCTTCACCCACCGCTTCTCCTCGTCCTTGACGATGGTGTGCTTGGAGGCCTCGAGGGCGGCAGCGAGCTCGTCTTCCACCTCCATCTTCATGAGAGGCGGCGGCGGCGGCGAGCCAATCCTCAGGGACCGCGCCGTGGACCGCGGCACTGGCGGCGCATCCCGGCGCGGCATGTGCGGCGGCAGGTCCCAGCGGCTAGCCGGCGGCGGCGTCGGCGCCCGCGTGTAGCAAGCCTGGCGCCGCAGGCTGTGCTCGCCGCTGAACCACGTGTCCCAGTTTGGGGACGACGCGGCGTAGGCGGGGTCGGCGCGGAGGGACGCCGGGAGGCGGCGGCGGTCGGCCTCCAGATCGCGGGCGCGCTGGCTCGTGGGCATAGGCGGCACCGGGATCCGCTGCGGGTTCAGATGCCAGCCCTCGCAGAGCTTGACATCTGGCCATGGCAGCGGGCACGCGTGCTCCCAGTACCATTCGCAGTCCTCGCGCCGCACGTACACGCGATCGCGGCGTGCGATCTGCGCGCCCGGCGGCGCGAGCTCGAAGGCGGCGGGGGCCTCCGGCTCCGGGGAAGATGGCGGCATCGGGGATGGCGTGCGGAGGTGGAGGCGGCGGCGGCGGCCAGACGACGACCCCGCCTCGGCGTCGTTCTTAGCCTTGCCGAATCCGGGCCACCGGAGCGGCATTGCGTCGCCGGCGAGGGTTGCGGGCTAGGGTTTGGTGGCTAGGGTTTGGTCGCCGGTGAGGGAGCGGAGTGGGGCAGTGGAGTGGGTGGGGGCTGGCCGTCCCTATCCCCTGGCATTAAAAAGGACTGGGCCAGGGGTAGGCTGACCGGCGCCCTGTCACTGACAGGTGGGAGCAGGGAGGACCGACCGCGTGGGCGCGCGGACGCTGTCGGGGGAATACTTTCTGGATTAACCCGCGGCCCAGTGCGACTTAACTTACTCGCACGGATGAAGGCCCACTTGGGAACAAGCCCAATATTGAACCGCCATAAGGAGAAAGATCTAGAAGACAAATCCCGGAGGACGTGAAGACCAAGTAGTCTCCGAGTAGGCCTCTGTGGATGTATTCCTTATGGGGAAGTTTCCTTTTGTAACCTAGCGAGTCTCTGTGTATATAAAGAGGACTCGCAGGACTTAGAGCGGGTCAAGCTATCAAGCCCCAAACCCTAGCTCATACGGCGAGTACCAGATCGGATCGCCTCCATTGTAACACCTCGATTATCATATCAATACCAATCTAGGGTAGGCAGGAAGTAGGTCTTTTACCTCACATTGAGGGGGCCGAACCTGGGTAAATCTGTGTTGATCTTTGTTCCTGCGATCCCAAGCTCGGAGATGCTTGACTCGCGTAATCCCACACCTACGAAGTCATCTATGACACCTGACGTGACAAACCCACGACAGTTGGCGCCCACCGTGGGGCCTGCGGTCAAAAGCGTCACGTTCCGCGCAGGATCCATGAAGGGAGCTGAAGATCTTGTTGTTGGCCGTATCATCACGGTCAATGGCACACCCCTCATCGACGATTCAAGCTGGGGGCCAGAAGCAGATTACTTGGAGACCGGCCACGTCATCCCCTTTGGATCCATCAACGTCTTCGTCGGCTTCATTGGCGGCGAGTCAGAGGATCCATCGCAGCATGGCGACTCAGAAGAAGGAGTCGCGGTAACAGTGGACCAAGAAGAAGGATCTATCAACCACGAGTCGCTGCCTCTCGAAGACGAAGAAGGCCAATCCATTGAGTATGTCCTTGAGGAAAGGCTATGCGGAGGCCCTGTGACAGTGGCTCGCCCTCTGTAGAAGATCGGCACGTGGAAGGGGTCTACAGGACCACAGAAGCAGACGAAGGGCTGGGCATGCCACCAGGCAGCTTAGCCCCCACACCGCCGGAAGCAGCAGAACAAGCCGCGCTAGATGCATCAGGAGTCGCGGCATCCGCTGCGATGACGCCAGGAGTCGCGGCCTCAGGAGTCGCAAACAGAGAAACTCCACCTGGAGTCGCGCCTGCGGAATCAGGGGCAAGGGTAACCCCCAGCGCAGCGGTCACGCGCCACAGGGAAGCGTGTTGTTTACACCAATATCTGCGGTTTAACGCGGCTGCTAGGGTGACAGAATTGGAGGCTACCAGGATCGGGCTATATGATGAGGTCCAGAGAATCGCAGATGAGAGAGCCAGGCTGGCGCGTGAGGAACAGCGCCTCCAACAGGAACAACTACGACTCATCGAGGAAACCAATTCTCTGCAAGGAATACAGGCCACCTTGCCGCATAGACGTCACGCGAGTCGCCTGCAGCCAGGAACAGTGAACCCTATGGAGCTGTTCCAATCACCCACCATTGAACCAGCAATTGCGGTCCCATCAGTCGCCACCAACACGACGCACCCGGTCGCATGGTCAGGGGTCGCACAACCTCCAGTCGCGATACCCGCACGCATGGCATCATCTGGCATGGTTATGCGGTCCGTGGCCCCGTTAGCCGCGCCCGCGGTTCAAGCAATCGCGGTACCATCAATCGTGCCAGCGGTTCCATCTTTCGCAGCACCAAGAGTAGCAGAGATACCTGGATCAAGGGCCATAGTACCGGCTAACAATAGGGCCATGATGCCCCCGCCACTGACGCAGCCAACCTTTGTTTAGCAGTCGCCACAGCAGCCTCAAAGGTTCCACACGCCGCAAGGGCATTATGTTAGCCCAGTGGAGAATCTCTTTGCAGCCACAAACATCTTGGCCAGATTAGCGCCAGCAGGAAACACGCCAATGGACAGAGAGGCACGGCGTGCCATTGAGATGCTGAGCACAGCAGTGATACAGCAGGCGAATATGTCCGAACACGCAGGACGGTTGCACTCCACCCCTTACAATAGCAGAGCAACGGCGGAGAGAAGCATCCACGCGGAGTCGCCACACGTTGCGACCTCAAGCTCGGCTAGGCGACAAAGGGAAGATCAACCTGCGGCTCAAAATCAACCTCAGCAAGTTCAACCTATAGAGATTGTGCAGCCGCGCCCGGCGGCCAACCCAATAGGAAGGCCAGCTTCGTCCAACCTATCGTCGCGACTCAAAGGCCCAGTCTGTTTCAACGAAAGAATCAGGTCTGAACCGTTTCCTGCAGATTTTAAAGGACCTCGCAAGGTCGCCAACTACAACGCCAGCATGGACCCTGTTACTTGGCTCAACAATTACGAGATGGGCATGAGTATCCTAAATGCGTCCGAAGAGATTTGCGCACGTTACCTAAACATGATGTTAGAAGGCGCAGCCCACATATGGCTACAAAATTTGCCACCAAATTCGATAAACTCTTGGGATGAGATGAAGGAAGCTTTTATCAAGAATTTCCAAGGAACATGCAAGCGACTCTGCAGCATAGAGGACCTAGAGCGTTGTGTACAGAAGGAAGGCGAGTCAAGTCGCCACTGAATGAGAAGGGTCGCAGAGATCATACATTCCTCAGACAATATACCACCCAGTTCAGCAGTCCTTGTCATGGAGAAAAATTGCAAATTTGAGCCGCTAGTCCACAAACTAGGTCGCATGAAGGATAAAGTCAAGAGCCTAAGTGAGGTAATGGCGGTGGCCAACAAGTATGCTAGCTCGGATAAAACCAGGGACGCATCTGATGGAGAGGAGAGGAAAGCACTGGCAAGGGAAAAAGGCCAGTAGCAAGCCTCAACAACAGCAAGCTAGCAATGCCAATGCGAGTTATAACAAGCGCAAAAACGAGGAAGGAAATTCTGGGTTAGTCGCAAATACGAATACTCGTTACAAACAAAGCAGCAGCAGAGGAAGGAATTTTCATCCAGTTAATTTGGAAGAGGTTTTCAACCGCCCCTGCGACATCCATATAGGAAAAGATGGGAAACCACCCAACCACACGAGGGCACAGTGTTATCATTACAAAAAGTGGAAGGATGGACAGCCACTCAACACAAACTTCAATCATCAAAACAACGAGGAAGGTAAACATGGCGGAGGCAACAACAGCAACAACGCCGTCCCAAATCCGCAGCCAGATCAGCCACAGTTCCCAAAACAGTTGGGTCAGTATCATACCATTGTGGTGAATACTTCAAGAAGGGAACAAAAACTGCGACGACGCAATCAGGCTGTTAACGCCATAGTACCAGCCGTCCCACAATGGCTAAAGTGGTCCGAACAACCAGTAATTTGGAGCCGCGAGGATCACCCAGGAGAAATAAATGAAGAGGGAAAACTCGCGCTGGTGGTTGCCCCTCAAGTCGCAGGGTACAAGTTGAGCAAAGTACTGATGGATGGAGGCAGCAGTATCAACATATTATACTATGAAACCTTCAAAAGAATGAACCTTCAAGAAAAACAGCTACACCCATCAAGAACAACGTTTCATGGTGTCGTGCCAGGCATATCAGCCCAGCCATTGGGGCGAGTTAACTTGGAGGTCGCCTTTGGGACACAAAGCAACTTCAGGAGCGAGTACATTTGGTTCGAGGTTGTAGATTTCCAGAGCCCATATCATGCGCTGTTTGGCAGAGAAGCATTCGCAAAGTTTATGGCTAGGCCGTGCTATGTGTACCTAAAGCTCAAAATACCAGGCCCTAGAGGTGTCATCACTATCAATGGCGACAAAAGAATAGCTCAAGAGTGTGAAGAAGGCGACAGGCCATAGCCAGAGCAGCTTGCATCGCAGAAAGCGCAACCATGCACGAGTCGCAGGAAAATTTTGATGACATCGTGAAGGCCAAGAGGCACCTGCCTGACTTGCGACTTCAGATTACAGCCGCAAGGGAGGCAAGGAAGTCAAAGGCTACGAGTCATTGCCAATAAGGACACATCCCAAGCGTCGCGAGTTGCCATCAGCAGCCGCAGCAAAAGTATTAAGAGTTTACATCATCAAGCTGGCCACTCAGGGCTAAAAATTTCAATTCTGGTCGCCACTCAGGCGCGACCGACCCAATATGACACTTCTGATCGCCACCTAGGCGCGATCGACCCAATTCTGGTTGCCACCTAGGCGCGACCGACGCATCACTTCTGGTCGCCACCTAGGCGCGACCGACCCTATGTATCATATAATGATTCTGAAATAAAGCATCTCAAACTACCAATTGAGTTGTGAGTCTTTTATTTTTTAATCATTGGTCCCTTGGGGGTGCGGCAGCTTTTTAGCGCGGCCTATTCCTTGGGATCGCCAAACAAGTGGCATTTATTGTGATTATACTCAACCTCTCTTGGATGCGACTTGCACAATGCGGCCAAAGTACTGGGGGTGTGGCGTCAATCGAGTTTGATTGCCTATCATGGCAGCTCTCGACCCTGAACACGCACTTTTTACCTGGGAAATACTGAGCCGCGCGAGGGCCTACGTGAGGAAAAACCGAGACAAATCATAAGGACCAGCCTATTGGTCGAAACATGTACTGCCAAGAGTACTTAAGCAAACCATAATATTGTCTTATGACACATAAACTCTAACAATTATTACAGACCACTAAGGGCCAAGGCCATCAAACCATTGTTTTCTCTTCTTCACTTGTGCGCAGCTTTTGGCCGGTGGGAAGGAGGAACAGGCGGCTTACCAAGCTTGCCAGAAGGAGCAGTCTGATGACCCACAAGTATAGGGGATCGCAACAGTCTTCGAGGGAAGTAAAACCCAATTTATTGATTCGACACAAGGGGAGCCAAAGAATACTTGAGAGCCTTAACAGCGGAGTTGTCAATTCAGCTGCACCTGTGAATAGTCTTGCTCGACACAGATTATCAGTAGCAACAGTTTTATAGCAGTAGTAGCGGTGAAATAATAGCAGCAGTAAACAGAGACAGCAGTAGTGATTGCAGTAAACAGTAGGATTAAAACACTGTAGGCATAGGGATGGATGAACGGGCGCTGCATGGATAAGATAGCTCATATAATAATCAAGACATAGGCATTGCAGATAATAATGATAAAGCATCCAAGTACTAAGTAAACGTAGGCATGTGTTCCGTATATAGTCGTACGTGCTCGCAATGAGAAACTTGTACAACATCTTCTGTCCTACCAGCCGGTGGCAGCCGGGCCTCAAGGGAATCTACTGGTAATTAAGGTACTCCTTTTAATAGAGTACCGGAGCAAAGCATTAACACGCAGTGAACACATGTGATCCTCACATCGCAGCCATTCCCCTCGGCTGTCCCAATTATTGTCACTTTGGGACCGCGGGTTCCGGACAACAATATGTGTATACAACTTGCAGGTATGATCAATAAACAGTGCATATCATTATGAAACAATAACATGTTCAGATCTGAAATCATGGCACTCGGGCCCTAGTGACAAGCATTAAGCTCAACAAGTTGCAACAACATCAATAAGTACTAACAACGGATACTGGGCACCATGCCCTAATGATCTTATAGCTTATTACATGAACAATCTCATCCAATCCCTACCATCCCCCTCAGCCTACAGCAGGGAATTACTCACACATGGATGGGGGAAACATGGATGGTCGATGGAGAAGCGTCGGTGATGATGATGGCGATGATCTCCTCCAATTCCCCGTCCCGGCGGAGTGCCAGAACGGAGTTTCTGGTCCCCGAAATAGGTTTCGCGATGGTGGCGGCGTACGGTGATGTTTCTGGATGAAGTGGACGACCCCCCGACGTTTTTAGGTCAGAAGGGTTAAGTAGTCGAAAGGGGGACTCGGGGAGGTGCCCGAGGCACCCTCCTCATAGGCTGGCGCGGCAGGCCCTTGGGCCGCGCCACCATGTGGTTTGGGCCACTCGTGGCCCATCTCCGCCTCCCCTTCTGGCTCCGTGAGTCTTCTGGTAAAATAGGAGGTTTGCGATCTTTTCTGGTGTTTTTCCCGAAAGTTGACTTTCTGCACAAAAACAAGACACCAGGGCAATTCTGCTGAAAACAGCGTTAGTCCGCATTAGTTGTATTCAAAACACACAAGTTAGAGGTAAAACAATAGCAAAAGTGTTCGGGAAAGTAGATACGTTTTGGACGTATCAACTCCCCCCAAGCTTAGCTTATTGCTTGTCCTCAAGCAATTCAGTTAACAACTGAGTGCGATAAAAGACTTTCACGAACACATTTGCTTCATATGATGCATATATTCTCACTATATGTACAAATGCTTAAGCAATTCAAGATGAGGCAAATGCAAATAATGTCACTCAATAGGCATGTAAACTATGAAAAGATACCAACATACTAATAGCAACAAACATGAAACATATTAATTCACAAGATTGTAATGCTCATAATAGGATATGACAAGATGGTATCTCGCTTGCCCGTTTTTGTACAGCAAAACATAAATGCCCAGGCACCTCTGAAATTCATGGGAAGACTAGAATCAAAGATATCAAAGATAAAAGCATCAAAGTTATATCATAGTTAACCACATTCTGGGACAAGCATATTACACTAAGAATGACAACTATGCTCTCGAGAAAGTGCTCAAAGAAAGGGTGGTGACTCAACATGAAAGTAAAAGATTGGCCCTTCGCAGAGGGAAGCAGAGATTATCATGTGCTAGAGCTTTTCATTTTTAAAACAGAAGCAAAATTGTTTTGGGAAGTGTTTGTTGTTGTCAACGAATGGTAGTGGGTACTCTAACCCCCTTGTCAACCAGACTTTCAAGAGCGGCTCCCATGAAGGACGTTATTTCTACCAGCAAGGTAGATCATCCCTCTTCTCTTTTGTTTACACATGTATTTTAGTTTCATTATGGGTGACACTCCCCCCAACCTTTGCTTGCACAAGCCATGGCTAACCGAATCCTCGGGTGCCTTCCAACATTCACATACCATGGAGGAGTGTCTATTGCAAAATTAAGTTGCTTACTGATAAATCAGGGCAAAACATGTGAAGAGAATTATTAATGAAAGTTGTAATTAATTGGGGCTGGGCACCCCGTTGCCAGCTCTTTTTGCAAAATTATTGGATAAGCGGATGTATATGCCACTAGTCCATTGGTGAAAGTCTGTCAGAAGTAAATGACAAGATTGAAAGATAAAACACCACATACTTCCTCATGAGCTATAAAACATTGACACAAATTGAGAAGTACTTTGAAGGTTTTAAAGGTAGCACATGAAAATTTACTTGAATGGTTCGAAATGCCATGCATAGGTATTTATGGTGGACACTTTGGAATAACTTGGTTTTCATGGTTTTGGAAGCACGAGCAGCATTCCCGCTCAGTACAAGTGAAGGCTAGCAATAGACTGGGAAGCGACAATCAAGAGAGCAATAACCGTCATAATCATGCTTGCGACAAAATGAAATTAATTGAGACATAAAAGTGATACAAGAACTCTGAGTCAAAATAAATCATCAAGGCTTAATTGACTTTTGTTTTTCAGTCATACGCATGCATGAGCATGTGCCAAGTCAATTCGAATGAATTCTTCAGAGGAGGATACCACAATGTCATACCCTCTATGAATAGAACAATGCAAGCAAACATCAACATAACATGCTACCACTATTAATAAATTGGGACCGATCATGAGAGAACAAGAACTACTAAGCATCCACTAAATGACATATACCTCACATGAACCAACTAAGCATGCTCACATAGATGAGTATATGTACAAAAATGAAAACAAATGGAGTTCATACCAGCCTCTCACCCCAACTCAAGTTGTTGTAGATCATCCTTATTGCTTTTTCACTTGTGTTGCTTCGAATGATAAGAATGAAAACCAAGCTCCATCGGAGTCACGGATAGCTGTCCAACTCTGAAAACACTATACAAAACCAAAAAGAAACAACAAATATTTTTGGGTTTTCGAGTTTTTGAAACAAGAGCAAAAAGAAACAAACATAAAGCAAAATATTTTTGGATTTTTGAATAACAAACCGAATTTTAAAACTAAGCAAACTAATACTGAAACTTAAAGAAACAAATGAAGAGAAACAACAGAAATATTTTTGGTCTTTTTGTGTTTTGGAATGCAGCAATAAAAGGTAAACAATTAAAAAGAAAGAAAGAAAACTGCAACATGGATATACAAAGTATCGACAAGATATGATATGTAAATGAGTGAGATGTCGATATACCTCCCCCCAAGCTTAGGCTTTTGGCCTAAGTGGAGATCAATAATAACGCGGGTAAGAACTCCAAGCCGGCGGGTCATACTGGGTGTGCTCAATATCCGGCTCCGCTGAGGAAGATGAGGCAGAGGGTCCAGCATCCCAGGATAGGGGCGCGAGCCCCCAGTCCCGGAAAACTGAGTGGAGTCCTCGGCCGCCCATTCTCCATCGTCCTCTGTGTGCAGGGCATGATCCCTCAAGTGTGCATCGAATTCATCCTCGGTGACTGACCAAACATTCCTGAAACCAAGATCAAACAAACGTGGTGCAGGCAAAGCGACTATTCGCTCAGATTTAACCATTTTCCACCTCCCCTTCTTGGCAAAAGGCACCTCATAAGATAGATTATTCAAAGTAGACCAACTAGTAACAAAGCCATGCCTCCCCATGGAAGCAAAATCGAGCCTCTCTAAAGGAAGCTGCAAATCATTAGGGAGAGCTACTACACCATGCATAGCTAATAAACGAGAAGCAATGAGTCCTCCACAAAATCCACCTTTCTCGCGATTGGCAGCAATGCGAAAGGCTATCAAGGCACCCAAATTATAACTCTTATCATGTTGCAAGGCTGCTGCTAGGAAAGCTAAATCAGGAATGATAATTTATTTGCAGTCTTCCTAGCAAGTACACACCTCGTAATGAAGTAAGCAAAATATCGAATGCATGGAAATTGAATACTTCGAATTTTACCGCTTTCATCTGAGTAGGTTCTTCCTTGACATATTACCTCGTATAGGTCCGTCAAATGCTTGGGTTGCCCATGTATCTTCCCTCGTGATCCCCATTGCGGCACCCTAATTGCTGCACAAAAAGCATCAAAAGGCAAGTGGACACTTTTGTTGTAAATTTTATAGTGAACCATAGGGTTAGGTGAAGACCAATCAAATCTAAAGTCCTGCACCACAGACACAGTTAACTTTGCATATTGGTAGGGTTCTCCCTCTACAAAATCACTCAATCCTGTATTAGAGACAAGAGTACGAAAATCACGCAAGATCCCCGAACTTCTCATAAATTCCAAGCATGGATAGCAGGATGGGAACACTCCTTCTTCACGATGGATCCCCATGACCTCAGGAACACCAATTCATATTGATTTAGTTGGTGTTCATTTCCCTCCATCCTCTGAAATTTTTGACACATATCATAAAAATTATCTTTGAAGCATACAAATGAGGGGAACTACTATATGGACTTGCTAGAGGACTAAACATGCATCAAAACTGATTATATCAACATAGAACAAGCATGCATACTCACTTAACAAGTCACCTACAGCAGCAAAATACTCAAGGTATACTTACTAAACAAAATTCTACTTGGATAATGGAGGAGTCACATACCGGAGAGCAAATGGTCCAAATTTCAGCAACAAAGATGGGCTGAGCAAGGAGATCGAAAAATCTCGAGCAAGAGCAGCAAGAACACGGGTTTGAGCAATGGTGGTGTGTTTGTTCGGGAGAGAGAAAGAAATGAGAGGAAGATGGGTGAGTGGAGGGCCAGGTGGGGCCCACACCATGCCACGGCGCGGCCACACCCCTGCCGCGCGGTGGGGTGGTGTGGTGGCATGGTGGGTCCCCCTGGTCAGCTCCAGGCACTCCCACATTCCTCTTTAAAAACTAATATTTATGGTATAATTTTCAGAAATTTTTGAAAACTTTCATTTTGCACATTTTCTGGATATTTAAATAATAAACTTAGAGCAGAAATAGAATTTTATAAAGACCAGTTTCAACTAAAACTTTGCAAGTTCAGTAACACAACAGTAGGTAAAACAAAGTTGAAGAAAGAAATGTTGTTTAGCTCTTTTATGTATGCAAATACATTTGATAGCAAGGTTGATCAAGTCTTGGCACCAAATAAATTTACATGACACAAATGATTTAAACATCATGAACACTCATGTTACCTTGTATTGTATTGATATGGATCCAATCATAATGTTTTGATATCCTTCTTGATGATCATATATAGGGCAATCAATACTTCCCACTTTGATAGTTTTAAAATTGGAGATGGTATTGACTCCATAAATCTTGTCAACTTTCTTGGGGAAATAAACAGTATGTTCTTTATCATTAACATTGAAAGTTACTTTTCCTTTATTGCAATCAATAACAGCACCTGCAGTATTTAGAAAAGGTCTTCCAAGAATAATAGACATATTATCATCTTCAGGCATTTCAAGAACAACAAAATCAGTCAAAATTAAACAATTGTTAGCTACTTGAACAGGGACATCCTCACAAATGCCAACAGGAACAGCAGTAGATTTATCAGCCATTTGCAAAGATATATCAGTAGGTATCAATTTATCAAGATAGAGTCTCTTATAAAGAGAAAAAGGCATAACACTAACTCCTGCTCCCAAATCACATAAGCAGTTCTAACATAATTATTCTTGATGGAGCAAGGATGGTTGGTATACCTGGATCTCCAAGCTTCTTAGGAACCTTGCCATTGAAAGAATAATTAGCAAGCATAGTAGAAATTTCCTCATTAGGAATTTTCCTTTGTTAGAAACAATATCTTTCATATACTTTGAGTAAGGAGGCAATTTAATAGCATCAGTCAAAGGAATTTGCAAAAACAAGGGTTTCATCCATTCACAAATTTATTATAATGTTCTTCTTCCTTTGATTTTAGTTTCTTAGTTGGAAAAGGCATTTGCTTTTGAACCCAAGGTTCCCTTTCATTACCATGTTTCTTAGCAATGAAATCTTCCTTAGTGTACTTTGTGTTTTTAGTATGCTTTTCAGGTTCCTTTTCACTAACTTCTTTATCAAGAGCATCATTTTATCCTTATCACTATCAAGTTCATTACCACTTTCAGTTTCAGCATCAGAGATAGATATACTATTAGGATCATTAACAGTTTCAGAGGATTCTACAACATTTTTATGTTTCTTCTTCTTCTTTTTCTTAGAAGGAGAAACTGGATTTTCAGCTAGTTGAGAATCTTGTTCAATTCTTTTAGGATGTCCCTCAGGATATAAAGGATCCTGAGTATGAGCTCCACTTCTAGTGCTAACATAGACAGGTTTTAATTTTTCCTTAGAAGCATTGGCTAACATGTCTTGTTGCACTTTAGTGAGTTGATCAATTTGAGTTTGAACCATATGGAAATGTTTAATAAGCATCTTAACATCATTGGAGGTTCTCTCCACAATATCATGCAACTTACTAATAGCTAGAGAATTTTCATGCAAATGATTCTCTACTCTCATATTAAAATTATCTTGCTTAATAACATAATTATCAAATTCATCTAAGCATTGATCAGGTGGTTTAGAGTAGGGAATATCTCCTTCATCGAACCTGTGGAGAGAGTGAACCTCAATTATGGATGGATGAGGAATTGGCTTACACAAATCTTCAATAGGTGGAAGGTTCTTCACATCTTCAGATTTAATACCCTTCTCAATGAGAGTCTTCTTGGCCTCCCTCATTGTTTCATCATTCAATTCAATCATACCTCCCCTCTTCTTTGATATTGGTGTCGGTGTAGGTGTGGGGGTCGGCGCAGGTAGAGTCCAATCATCATAATTCTGGCTGATTTTAGCCAATAATTCTTCAGCTTCTTCAGGGGTTCTTTTCCTGAAAACACAACTAGCACAACTATCCAGATATGCTCTAGATTCAATAGTTAGTCCACTGTAAAATATATCAAGTAGATCATGCTTTTCCAAATCATGTCCAGGCCGAGCTCTGATAAGAGAGCAAAACCTTGTCCATGCCTCTGGAAGTTTCTCTTCATCTTCCTGGTCAAAGTTATAAATTCTTTGCAAAGCATCATGTTTAGCACTAGCAGGGAAATATTTCTGAAAGAAAACATCAAGCAAACCAGTAGGACTAGTAATAGAACCAGGAGACAAGTTGTTATACCAAGCTTTAGCATCATCTTTTAATGAGAAAGGAAAAATCTTAGCAACAAAGTAGCTACGCTTCTTAATATCATCAGAAAATAAGCCACTCAAAGTAGAGAGCTCATTCATGTGCTCTACAGCACTTTCACTCTTAGTGCCACAAAAAGGAGTTTTCTCAACAATAGATATATGAGATAAATCAAGAGAAAAATCATAATCCTTATCTTTAATGTTTATAGGAGAAGTGGCAAACTTAGGATCAGGTGACAACTTGTATTTAACAGCATGTTGTGCAAGAAAATTTCTCATATTACTTGCACCAGTAGTAGCATTACATTTATCAATAAAATCATCATCAAGTTCCACATAAGTTTCATCAGGATCATCATCACAAGTATAATCCCTTAACTCAGGTGAATAAACAGGAGTAGTAGGACTTCCATTAGGTGTTCTAGTATTTTCAAGTTGTTTAGACTTAGCAATAGCAGCATCTAAAAGTGGACCTAATGAAATATTCTCATCAATCACAGTAGAAGCATCATCAACATTATCAGAGGCAATTTCAGATTCAGCAGTAGTACCAACACGTGAAGATTGTGGTGGTGTAACAAGTTGACTCAATACAGATGGTGAGTCAAGAGCAGCAGAGGTACTAAGTGTCGTACCTTTTCTTGTAGTGGAGGGCAATACATGGACCCTCTCATCACGAGCTTTACCCATGATGAATAAATTTCAGCGAGCAGTATAGATCACAAGTGAACTCCCAAATAAAGCTATGCTCCCCGGCAACGGCGCCAGAAAATAGTCTTGATGACCCACAAGTATAGGGGATCGCAACAGTCTTCGAGGGAAGTAAAACCCAATTTATTGATTCGACACAAGGGGAGCCAAAGAATACTTGAGAGCCTTAACAGCGGAGTTGTCAATTCAGCTGCACCTGTGAATAGTCTTGCTCGACACAGATTATCAGTAGCAACAGTTTTATAGCAGTAGTAGCGGTGAAATAATAGCAGCAGTAAACAGAGACAGCAGTAGTGATTGCAGTAAACAGTAGGATTAAAACACTGTAGGCATAGGGATGGATGAACGGGCGCTGCATGGATAAGATAGCTCATATAATAATCAAGACATAGGCATTGCAGATAATAATGATAAAGCATCCAAGTACTAAGTAAACGTAGGCATGTGTTCCGTATATAGTCGTACGTGCTCGCAATGAGAAACTTGTACAACATCTTCTGTCCTACCAGCCGGTGGCAGCCGGGCCTCAAGGGAATCTACTGGTAATTAAGGTACTCCTTTTAATAGAGTACCGGAGCAAAGCATTAACACGCAGTGAACACATGTGATCCTCACATCGCAGCCATTCCCCTCGGCTGTCCCAATTATTGTCACTTTGGGACCGCGGGTTCCGGACAACAATATGTGTATACAACTTGCAGGTATGATCAATAAACAGTGCATATCATTATGAAACAATAACATGTTCAGATCTGAAATCATGGCACTCGGGCCCTAGTGACAAGCATTAAGCTCAACAAGTTGCAACAACATCAATAAGTACTAACAACGGATACTGGGCACCATGCCCTAATGATCTTATAGCTTATTACATGAACAATCTCATCCAATCCCTACCATCCCCCTCAGCCTACAGCAGGGAATTACTCACACATGGATGGGGGAAACATGGATGGTCGATGGAGAAGCGTCGGTGATGATGATGGCGATGATCTCCTCCAATTCCCCGTCCCGGCGGAGTGCCAGAACGGAGTTTCTGGTCCCCGAAATAGGTTTCGCGATGGTGGCGGCGTACGGTGATGTTTCTGGATGAAGTGGACGACCCCCCGACGTTTTTAGGTCAGAAGGGTTAAGTAGTCGAAAGGGGGACTCGGGGAGGTGCCCGAGGCACCCTCCTCATAGGCTGGCGCGGCAGGCCCTTGGGCCGCGCCACCATGTGGTTTGGGCCACTCGTGGCCCATCTCCGCCTCCCCTTCTGGCTCCGTGAGTCTTCTGGTAAAATAGGAGGTTTGCGATCTTTTCTGGTGTTTTTCCCGAAAGTTGACTTTCTGCACAAAAACAAGACACCAGGGCAATTCTGCTGAAAACAGCGTTAGTCCGCATTAGTTGTATTCAAAACACACAAGTTAGAGGTAAAACAATAGCAAAAGTGTTCGGGAAAGTAGATACGTTTTGGACGTATCACAGTCGCAGGCTCGCTGGAGGGCTCTTCAGTCGCGGGCTTGGGGGCTGCAGAGCTGGATACGCCTGGAGAGGGGTTCTTGTCCCGCGGAATCACCGCGCTGGAGGACGGAGCGGGTAACTTCTCCCATCTGCTTCCATCTGCGTTATACTTGCCCATATAGGTCGCAAGATCAATCCCCTCCACCAGTTCAGTCGCATGGCCGCGCATATCCTTCCAAGTCGTCGCATATTCTGAGGCCGTCAGTTTGGTGCCATCCACCATCTTCGAGGGCCTACCTTTTGCAACCTTGGCAGCATCAAAAGAAGGATAGTACGTCTTGGCCAAAGCAAGAACATGAGCCGCGCCGGTGCGAGCTGAGGACTCTTTCCAGTCCAAAAAGAACTGAGGCGCCCTAAGCAGTCTTTTCAGCAGCCCTTCAGAATCACCAGGGACTGGCTTGGTCGGCAGCAGGCACTTAGACAGTGATTTCATGGCGTCACAAGCCCTTCGCGAAAAATCGCGGATATACTCCAGCTGCTCCTGAGTACTGCCGCGCTGCTCCTTGGCATCTTCACCTACATCAAGGCATGTCTCCGTCAGCTCTACAACTCACAGGCAAAGATAGTAGAGAAAAAAGATGCAGATATAAGTCGCAATACATATCAGTTAACTCTTGAGTCATGATGCACACTTTGGCATGGACAAGGTTATGGGTATCAGAAACTTTCTTCAACTTTTTCTCAAGCTCACCAATGGAAACAGCCTTAAGCCTTGCGTCCTCATTGACATCAGCAATGGCGTCTTTCTGAGCACTGACTTGGAGCTCCAGCTGCTGGACCCTCTCATGGAATTTCTCTTCAACAGTTTTAAGTCGCAGCTCGGTATTTTTGGCTTGCTCAGAAAACTTGAAGCTTTCATCAGATAGCTCGCCCATCCTGGTTTCCCTCTTCTTTAGCTCAGCGTCACGCTGGCCAAGGAGCTCGCGTAGCCTCTCCAGTTCAGAGGGAGTATCCCCCAGCTGCTTTTCCAAGGCAATTTTGGCAGCTGTTATGGAGCTTAGTTCCTCCTATGAAGGGTACATCAGTTAGTAAATATATATCCACAGTTAAAAGAGAAGCATCAAGTCTCCCTTTACAGTCAAAGAAGAAAGTTGATCCTTGGGGGCTACAGACAGATAATTGGAAATAGAAGTTTACCTTATAAGCCGCAGACAGGTCAGACAATGCCTTGCAGAGTTCCATGGCTTGCTTGTCGTTTGAGGCAATGATAGCCTCTGACAGTTTCTCAGCACGGCTTGTGGAGGAGGAAGAAGCAACCTCAGCATGCAGAATTGGCGACCGCAGATTGTCCGCCACTGGCGACTCAACCACTGGCGTATCAGCATCCTTGGCCGTTACATCTATGGAGGAGGGGTTGACCTTCTCCACGTCCTGGATCATAAGGAGATCCGTTCTATCCTCCAGAGCCACCTCTTGGGTGGCTGTGTCAAGAACAGGGACCGTGGCCAGGTCATCAGTGGTGGCCACGCCCTCTACCATGGCGGTATGAGCCGCAGGTGATAAATGCGGCTCAACCGCGGCTCCAGGCTCAGTCGCGGGTTCAGCCGCACTTCTGAAAAAAGCAAGGGCATTGTGTGAAGAAGAAGAACATAAGCCAGAATAAAAGTATTGAAAGCACAGGGAAAAGTTACTAACTCTGGAGCCATCTTCACAAAGGCCATAAGTTCACCACTTGATGGTGAGGACAGGCCTTGGGTCCCAGAATCTACGAGTAGAAGTTTTACGTGTCAGTAGAGGAAAAAGAATAAGCATTCAAGATGACAAGACAGCAGAAATTACCAGAGTGGGGACCCATGTCTTCTTCAGCAGAGGCGGTAGCTTTGAAAGCACGCCTGGCAACGAAGGAGATCGCGCCCGTAACAGGTTTGCGACGCTTCGTGGCCTCGGGGTTTTCCAGAGCATCAACCTCTGGTTCTTCACGGGATAGCCTCTTGGAGGCTCTACGGGGAGTTGGTTCAGCCGCGGCAACAGAATTCGCGGCAGGCACTGGACTCTCGTCCTCGTCCAGTTCGGTCTCTTCATCATCTGAGGCCGCAGAGGCAACAGAAGGGATATCAGCAGTCTCGCTGCCCTCTAGAGTGGGCAGCAGCTTCTTTCGTGCGGCACGCTTGGGAGCAGCAGTGCCGGCGACAGTCGCAGGCAGCGACCAGTAGTTCTCGTCAGCCTGGATGAGAGAAATATAAGTTGCAGTGTTAAGAAAAGGAATGCGACTCAACTATGAAGGCGAAAAGACAGAGAAGAGGAGTTACCTCAAAAGGCTTGTTGTTAACACTGAAAGGGGCAAGCCCCACCTTATCGAAGGAGATGTCCTTCTCCTCAGTCACGCGGGTGACAAATTCCACCCAATCCTCAGGCCTCCAGTCCGAAGCCTTGATACGATCAACGTCAGCAGAGGTGCCTGTGCACTCAAGGAAGGATCGCTGTCGTGGACTCACGGGCTGGATGCGCCATTTGGTCCAGCAAGAGAGAAGATCAAGGCCAGTAAGACCATGACCTATTAAGGCGCGGACTTTGATCAGCGACTCATTGATGAAGGACATGGACGAGTCGCGGGGTTTTGATTTCAGTGCCTCGGTAGGCACGAAGAGGGTGTTAGACCAGGAGGGAAGGCGAGTTTCGCCCTCCGATGAAGTATCTTGGCAATAAAAGAAAGATTTTTGCCAAGCCCTGGGTCGATTCGCCAGGGCTAGCTTGGGAAGGCAAGAATTCCTATGGCGCTGAAGAGAGATGGCGCCGACCTGAACGTAGGCGCCACCCTTGGAGACAAGTTGGCTGTTGCAGGTGAAAGATGCCAGCCACAGATCGATGTTGGGGCTATGCCAAGGTAATCCTCGCACAGCACGTGAAAATTGCTCACCTGGAGCATTGAGTTGGGCCCGATGTCGTGAAGACGGAGGCCTAGGCGTTGCAGCAAATTGCGGAAGAAGGGAGAACCTGGCGGCGTGAATCCACGCTCCACGTGCTCCACGAACATCACCAGCTCGTTGGGCTTGGGACGCGGCTCGATTTCATCGCCTGGCGCCCGCCAGACGCCGTCCCCCTTCGGCGGCAAGAAGCCAGCCTCGGCCAGATCCGCAAGAGTTTCCTCTGTTACCCAGGATCCTTCCCAGTTGCAGGAGATCTGGCGCCTATTGTCAGATGGCTTCGCCTTGGGCGCCATTGCGAGGGGGAGACTGAATTGGGGAACTAGGTTCGGGTCGAGGAAGAAGACGGCGCGGCTAGGGATGAGAAGATTGCAAGGGCAAATAGATAATGACCTAGGTGGCCGCAGCTTATAACTGAAGGGGCCCGCAACTAACGGCATTATCTGTGCTCGCAACCAACGGCACAATTTGCGCCCGCAAAAAGAGTAACGGTCCACAATTAAAGGAAACAGAATATTTCCAGAAGCAGAGATGAGTCGCGCGGATGAGTCACAGCGCTGAATCACATAAGTCAGGAGATTGGTCAGAACGTTTACAGTGCGGCTTAGAGACCATTTCAAGAGGCCAGAAGTTTCTCACCGTAAAGTCCTAACCAATCTTGGGGGCTAATGTCGGGAGAATACTTTCTGGATTAACCCGCGGCCCAGTGCGACTTAACTTACTCGCACGGATGAAGGCCCACTTGGGAACAAGCCCAATATTGAACCGCCATAAGGAGAAAGATCTAGAAGACAAATCCGGAGGACGTGAAGACCAAGTAGTCTCCGAGTAGGCCTCTGTGGATGTATTCCTTATGGGGAAGTTTCCTTTTGTAACCTAGCGAGTCTCTGTGTATATAAAGAGGACTCGTAGGACTTAGAGCGGGTCAAGCTATCAAGCCCCAAACCCTAGCTCATACGGCGAGTACCAGATCGGATCGCCTCCATTGTAACACCTCGATTATCATATCAATACCAATCTAGGGTAGGCAGGAAGTAGGTCTTTTACCTCACATTGAGGGGGCCGAACCTGGGTAAATCTGTGTTGATCTTTGTTCCTGCGATCCCAAGCTCGGAGATGCTTGACTCGCGTAATCCCACACCTACGAAGTCATCTATGACACCTGACGTGACAAACCCACGACATACGCGTTTCCAGTCCGCCGCGTGTCCGCGCCCGACGCATCGGTGACCCAAATTTGGGCCAACAATGGGTCGCGGCGGACAGAAAACCAGACCGTGGTCCGTTTGCGTCGCCCCGTTGGGCCCTGGTTTTCGCAAAAACGGACTGGAACAGACCGACGCGGACTCGATGCGTCGGCCCGTTGGAGTCATCCTTACACGCCAAGTAAAAGGTCAGAAATGAACAATGCCATCATTCCATGTGTTAAATTAGGAGCACTTGATAACTTGATTAAATCATAGCAAAAACAATAATCTCAACAAATAATTTTATTAAATTGAACTACTATTAGTTCTTTGGTTTTGAAGGACTACTTACTAAGTAATAAAACCTCAAAGCTAAACTACACTGCAAGGGCCCAGCTCAACCTCTAGTACTAATAATAGCATCTACAGTTTTTTTTACAAAATAGCGATAAAAGGATTATCAAGCCACATCCTTTTTTTAACTACTACAGTATATACTAGCTAAGTTGGCAGCCTGATAATAGAATTCATTGAACATTGGACAAAGATAATTAAATGGAAAACATATTTTAAAAATAAAATGTCAATTAAAATTCCTGGTTATTGAAAATAGATGGTTTTGGGCCGAGCAAGTCAATTTAAACATTTTTTTAGTTACGAATGCATATATGATAATTCAGTACTCATAGGGATAATTTGGCACATATAGCTTCATGTACACAACTAAATAAAGCGTAACCGAATGTAACATTTTGAACTCACCAGAAAGCACATTGGACGTTCGAAAGTGTAATTTATTTCATTCACCGTATTTAGAGTTCTCATCATCTTGTTGTGCCCCTTTTTATTGATGTGCTGACAGAACCTGATATCCCGCTTTATAATCTGTTAAAGTAGTAGGGAAAAAGGTGGTTTCATGAGCGGAGGAACATTACGGGTGGTGAGAATTATTTTTTAACCATTTTATTTCCTTTATATATTACTCCCTCTGTAACTAAATGTAAGACGTTTTGGTAGCTCAAATTTAGCTACCTAAACGTCTTATATTTAGTTACAGACGGAGTAAGTACGAATAGTTAGAATCACATTAGTAACCCAACTATTTCAGGGATCGAAAACAAGACAGAATACAAACGACACATGGTTGTTGAGATCTCAAAAAGTGGTGAACTCAAGTTGATCAAACAAACAAACTTTCGCTCATGGGCCATCTAAATCAAACATAGTTTAAGCTCTCAAAGACAACCTTACCATTCAACAAAAACAATATGTTTAGCTTTGCATCAAACAAACTCTGAAGTTTTACATGTAGTGCATCTTACTTGAGATCAAAATGGTTTCACTTCAAATCTGAGTAAATAGTACTCGTATTTTTTTGAATCTAAATAGTACTCGTATTTAACAAGGCAGTAACATTCCGAAAGAGGAACATATTTTAAGCAAGCGCCGGATCTCGACAGCGTCCGCGAGATCTGAATGTGTTTGAATTGAATACTAGCGCACTGGGAATGTGTTTGACTCCGGTCCACCAACCATGGCACCGCATTAACAAGACTCTTGTCCCTTTCTTCCTCGTCCTCGTCTCCACGCGATTTCAAAATCCTTCCCGACGTTGCCACCACCTCAGAGAGAGAGATCAGAGATGCTTCCCCTTCTCCTCCTCTGCCTCGTCGCCTCCGCCGTGCACGTGGCGGCGGACGTGCCGCCGTCCAACAAGCTCATATTCATCCTGGCGGGGCAGTCCAACATGGCCGGCCGCGGCGGCGTGGTGGGCACGCACTGGGACGGCGTGGTGCCCTGGGACTGCTCCCCGTCCGCCTCCGTGCTCCGCCTCTCCCCGCAGCTCCGCTGGGAGCAGGCCCGGGAGCCGCTGCACCAGGGCATCGACGGCAACCGCACCTGCGGGGTCGGGCCCGGGATGGCCTTCGCCAACGCCGTCCTCCACTCGGGCCGCGTGGGCGCGGGGGCCGTCGTCGGCCTCGTGCCCTGCGCCGTCGGCGGCACGCGAATGGCGGAGTGGGGCAAGGGGTCGGAGCTGTACGCGGACATGGTGAGGAGGGCGCGGGTGGCCCTGGAGACCGGGGGACGGGTCGGGGCCGTGCTGTGGTACCAGGGGGAGAGCGACACCGTCAGGTGGGCCGACGCCAATGAGTACGGCCGGAGGATGGGATCGCTTGTCCGGGAGCTCCGCGCCGACCTCAACATGCCGCACCTCCTCCTCATCCAGGTCCGACCACCGCCTCGATTCATTCTCTCTCACTTTATTACTCGTTTGGTTGATTATTACTTCGGCCGATCTACACTAGTGCTGATTGATTAGTTCTGCAGCTCACATTTGCTTGCTTTGCTAGATCTGCATGATTTGGAATATCGAATAATTTCCATTGTTAGTGGAGGGACAGGGAGTCAGGGCTAGCAGTAGCTTTGCTTGTCACTTGGGCATGGTTGGTGGAACAGATCTTTCTTTCCTTGGGAAGCAAAGAACACTAGTATTTGTTCTTTCTTTCTAGTGGAAGATTCATACAGAGCAGAGTTGGTAGCAGCGCCATTTCAATATCTATGCACGTAAGATCTGATTGCTGCCATAAAAAAAAGAACCACAACCTTATAAGTAGACAATACTTGTAGTATGCAGAGCATCAAGGCTAATGTATATTTTCCAGCAATAAATTGTAGCCATGCCCAAAGTGACAGTCATCAACGACCTAGCAGCGCTCACTTCTTACGATTCACCCTTCGATGTTTCAGGTTGGGCTAGCGTCAGGGCTTGGGCAGTATACCGAGGTCGTAAGGGAAGCTCAGAAAGGAATAAGACTTCGGAACGTGAGGTATGTCGACGCGATGGGGTTGCCGTTCCAAGATGGCCATCTGCATCTTAATACCCAGGCTCAAGTCCAGCTCGGACATATGCTGGCTCAGTCCTATTTGGATTATGGTACTTCCACACACTAGTTCTCTAAGAGATCCATGTTTTCATTTGTTCTCTACGTTGGTCTTGTTCCTCCTCTGTACTCTTACATGAGAGCATTCTTATAATTCTTCAATTGGATTGGTACAAACTTGCAAATTTAATTCAGCCCTAGTGCTTCACGATCAATGAGTTTGGAAAGCCACCAAAGTCCCACAGCTTCATAACGAATTTTTTTCCTTTTTGTGACAAATGCGTTTGAGAATGATAGTGATTATGCATTGGAATGCTGGAGGAGTGAGAACAAAAATCATCTAGCATGTGGAGTGAAACTGAATATGAGATAATGCATCGACAAAATTCAGTACCAATACTCACTAAAGGTGCCTTGCCATTAGCTGTAGGGATTAGAATGGCCTGGTTAAACAATGTCAGGTGCATATATAAAGCCAATCAAACCATCACAAGAAATTTTACTGGTAATGAAATTAAGTTCAAACTCCACAAAAGGTCCAATCCTGGTTTTCCCATTAAAACTCAATAGTACTGAAATCCTCTTAAGAACTTATTCTGCAATCTCAACGCCATATCTTTCAATTATGTGTGACTGAAGCTAGTAAAAAAATATAGAAGGTTTCTATTATTTTGGTTTATCCAGCTTGTGTTTCATTGAGAGGCATATATGTAGAAAAACTGAAGGTTCTGAAAATAGTAAGAACAAGCTTTGCTGCTCTGGCATAGTGATATTCCCAGTACTGGTAGCAAACAAATGCAAATTCAGATCCCATGTTCCCAATAGCTGTGTAAATGTGTAGTGTTGAGATGTGCCATGTGGCCCAACTATGCAAATGCATGATTATTGTCAAGTGGATTACTCTTTTTGGCATGTGATGACAAGGCAAGGGCAAGTACTCCTCTCTCTCCATGTTACAGTTGAGCTTCGAAGAGTAGCTTGAACTTGGTAATGGTGATACTAATAATGTCTCTCACCTTTATCCAAGTATGTATGTATCAACACAAGGTGTGGACTCATCTATAGGAGATGACAGTCATCTACTATGGAGTATAATTGATGGAACTCCTGAGGACATGGGCGTGACACTGACCCTTGGTTATTAAATTTAGTAGCTAATTATTGAACTAGATTGAGCTTGGTACTACAAATTAATTCTCCTTTTTCTGGAGTGGTAGGGCATGCGCATCCTCGAACGCCCGCACCATGGTGGATGCAGATTGTGTTGGCTTGTTGCTTCGTTTTTCTTTGGAGGGAGCCATGCACATAATCATAGTGGGGGCTCTCTGGGTGAAGAAGAAAGCTACTGGGTACTCTGCACATAATCATACAGGGCTTTGTGCACATAACCATATATACCAACACACAGACAATGTGATACCGATATAAGATTCATTCTGTCAGGTCTATACATACTACATTCAACAAAAAATACCCAAAGTGATCATACATGTTTTTTTTTTTCTATGGTAAACCTGACTAACTCTAATGTATGTCTCTGAGTTAGTAAGTAAAGTCAATACAGAGAGTGATCGACATTGTTTTAACGTTGCTACTACTTAGTTCAAATTCATAGTTTGTTTGGGATGATGAGTGCGGCTTGGGTATTACATGCTAACGGCAGTGTCCTCGACAAGCATCAGTCAGCTCTAAGTATTTGCAGAACAACCGGAAGCAGCCCTTTCAGATATGCAAGTAAAGAAAAAAGATCATTGTCAAAATCTTCATTTTGATTTGGCAACAATGTCAAACCTAGGGCGCCATGAGGGGGACGACCGATGGCAAGCCACTGTGGTGAATCCTCCCCCACAAAAAGTAGACACATAGGCCGCACTAAAAGGGTAGCCACGCTTCGTTGGGCCACTCGGTATAGAATGTCAACAACAAATGTGATGCATCGCTCTCCATTCTAAAAGACAACATAAGATGTTGTGAAGGCTCTAAGAAATGTTTTTATTGAACTCCACGGAAGTTAGAAGTTGATGTTATTTTTACAATATGAGGGGCCCACATAGATACAAATGTGCCTTTTCATTTTCCTCTGAATCACCCTTTTAAGTTTTTAACTTGTCATTACCACCAACCTTCATTTTCCTCTTAAAGTTAAGATACACATTTCAAACAAGTAATCATCTGGTTTCTAAAGCCTTCCAAAGAAGAAAATCATGCCTTTCCTTTATTTCGATATTTTTTCTAGTGCCAACCCCAAAAATTCACATGGTAAACATATATGTATGTAGTTAATTACTGCTCTAGATTTATAATCTATTATACTTCCCAATTAACTCTGCACCATCTCCAATATTCGATTGTCGTTGTTCTCTATTGCATGATTACATAAATAAAATATACAAACAGTTGCAACGTGAAACATTTTGTGGTGACAAATCCAACTATGCCATCATCCACGTAACACAACCGATGCGTCGAGTTCAAGTTGTTGTACCAATCACCTAATGTTATAACAAGAGCTATGTCGATGTCATGTAGCATGTTCCCGGTTTTAGATATGTTTACAGTTCTTCTCCCATCCTCTCGTCGATATGTTCATGTGAGAGCCATCTATTTAATGTACTAAGCTAGTGCTGCCAACACACTAAAATCAAGTGGAACAACAACACCATGCTTTCTATCTACTCCGCCAAAAATCACCACAACGATATATAAGGGGGAAACACCAACAAAATAAATGAAGGTTGGTGGTGCATTCAACTTTTTAGTGAGGCTAATTCATACTGACTTGGCCACCTGTAATTAGTACTGAATCACACGTGAATATTGAAATCTCAAGACGATAAAGAGATGGTGTCTCAACTGCTTGCATGACTAGGCGTGTGTGTCTAGTTTGTGATCCCACTCAATCACTTGGTTATTAAGACGATTGACTGAGAGCACTAGTTAAGACGATTGACCGATAGGAAGATACATAATGAATTAAGAGGGCTACAAGTATATCTGAAGTCTGTTAGATATATATGTCAAATATGTGTACAAGTTAGGTTATAGTTGGACTTGTAACTAGTGAAAGATCAGATGTTTGAGTCAAACACATGACTTTGGCCTAATATATAATGACACCGTGTGGCAGTTCAAATAGACTAGACAAATCTGGTTACTAAACATGTGATCACGGGAAGGAAAGTCTTGTCCCCCACAACATGGTAGATGGAGGGGGTGGGGTCGACTTTTCTCATTGAACGTATTATTTTTATTTAATTCATGAGGGAGAAGCACATGTAGCCATGCCAAGAAGGTAGAGTGTCGTTCTAAACCTTGTAAATAATTAAATATCAGAGTCATCTTGCTATAATTTCTTATCCTCGATGAAGTACTACATCTTAGATTTGTAACAAGTCCATCGCCATGATAAGTGATTTAAAGAATATTCGTTGGAAGAATAGGATAAGTTTGAATACTGACGTGCTTGTATGATGTTTGATTGTCACCCACAGCTTTGATTCCTATGTTGTCCTCCATGCCCACTCACTTACTTAAGATGGTTGACCAACAAAGAACGAGTCAATGTTGGTAATTTGTATTTTCTTGATCATCTTTGATATGCAACACCTCAAAAATGAAGTAATCGAAAAAACATAAACAATGAATGGCAATCCTATGGTGCCTTGTATCACACAAAATGCAAAAAGTCCGTGAATGGTTAGATGCACTAGTCAGTCTCAATGAAAATTTGCTTTCGAATTAAATGTAAATTAGGTGATATTAAAAGTCCCAAAATATCCAATTTTATAAACCAAGCATTGGAATTTGATATAAACTAGATGATAGGAAAGTTTCAATGCTTTCAATTTCTATAAACCAAAGAAAACTTCATACATTTTTTTTTTTGCAACGGGTAGAATCGCTAAAATTCTTACAAAATTTCTTTGAATCAGGGAGTCCCTCGACTCGTGTACCTTTCTCAGGGAAAGCTTCTATTCTTGTCAAGTAGTATGTGCTTTGATCCTGAACGATGGTGCGCAGGAGCAACAAAAATAATGATGGTCAAAGAGAGAAGAACAATACTAGATGGAGCTAGTGTCTTTGTTTCATTCCTTTAGTTGCAAGAAATGTCGGCAAAATATAACTAACAAATGGATAGGGAAACAATGTATGAGTTCCAACTACTAAGCACACATGAAAAAATAAGACTTCCACGTTGTCTCAAGATGCAAAAAACGTGAAACTCCAATGTTCCATGCTCTACAGGAGATATTGGTTACAGCTATCTTCCCGACGCCTCTTGTTCCCACATGTTCTTCCAACTTTCTAGTGCTTCTATCTGTTTTCATAGGCCACCGCTTGATTACTTGGTAAGATAGTGCTACTAACGTGTTAAAATAGAGTGAATGGCGGAGTGTGATACCTACTGTGGTGAGGATACAATTGTATATATAAAGAAAAAATGCATTAATCACATGAGTGAGGCTTGGTGAAGCATTTCCTTGCGCCGTGATGAATGTTGGTGTTGTGATAGGTATCAAATCAATTCAACTTTATGTTAGAAGCCGTTTACCCCGATACCCATGAGCTGGTGTTGAAAAGTTGGCAGATAAGTCAAATAGTTGTAAATCTCCGATGTTTGTAACTTCTCCTGTAATAGTGAAGTGCTGGATGGCGCCTGTGGTTTTTCCATTCTCTTTGGAGGGCTTTCCAAGTTAAAATCCCATATCACCTGTGTTAATCTTGCTTTTTTTCGTTTATTGATTGTCGTTTATAATAGTCATTGTGTCAAGAGAGTTGGCACCTTACAAGAGAAACCTTTCATGGGCCTTGCACCAACAACAATAAAGAGTCTTAGGGCATCATAAATACAAAACTGAACCTAATTTTATGTCTCAGCCATCTGCTCTGATATAACAGCAAAAAGGTCACGTCCCAAGTAAAAAGTTGGAACCAACAACGACATCTTTATTGCTTAGGATATAGACTTAGAGCATCTCTAGCAGATCCCAAATATTCTCGTATCGGATAAGTAGTATCAGATTCGACCGGCAAATGTTTTCCGGTATCGCACGGGCTCCGGCAGAACAGATGCCCCAAATTCGTATTACGAATTTGGGGCATCTCTCTACCGGAACCCTTGTGGTACGTACCGGGAAAAAATTCAGGGTTTTATAAAATTCTTGATTTTGAACAACATAAACTTAATAAAACATAAATATAAACTCAACATAATAATGTTTTAACATCATACAATACAATAATAATCTAAATTACAACGCATGTTTAAAACTGAATAATTAAAATAACAATGAATGGTCTGGAATGGAAAGCTGGTTCAAATCACACATGAATAAAATCATCACGGAGCTTATTTTATTGGAAAGACTACAAATCGACCAATTCCTAAACCTAAACATCCGGAATCGATGAAGAAACCTACCTTCTTCTCCACCGGCGGCACCAAATCGGATTCACGCCGCCCGAGCTCCCCACCAGCGACCGACCCCAAATCGGCGACACCGACAGCCGCGGGGATGCGAGCACGCCTATGCTGCTCAGACATGCCCTGAGCAGCCTCTCCCGGTCCCAACTCCCCCTCCCGCCGAGCTTCGCGACGGATCCTTGGAGACGGCGTCGGCCACGGTCGCGCGGAAGGGATACGACACCCCCGTGGCCGAGACGAGCTGGAATCGAAGCGACGGGAGGCGGCGAAGCTTTTCCACGGCGCGGGGAAGCTGTGGCGGTGGTGGGGCGCACGGCGCAAGCGGAAAGGAGGCGCGGGCTGAAACTTCAGCTCCCGCTTTGTCGCGCCAAAAATAATGAAACATGAAATTTGGCGCGGAAACCAAAGATATAGCAAACTCGGGGGGAAATATCCCGCTCCCCTGAAATTATTTTCCGGGCCGGCCATATTTGCCGCATCTGTGGTTGGGCCGTTTGTTCATCCCGTCCCGGAAAATAAAAGTTATTTTCGGAGCGGGAGCCTTATCCTGGATCTGCTAGAGATGCACTTGCGAGTAGAAAGTGGCAATCGGTTTATTATATACAGCTCCACTTTTAATTCGTCATTATTCCATGTATTACATTAAGAGGACTTGATTATATCAATGCACAACAAAAGCTCAAGAATGTTTTATTAAATAGAACTACTTGCGAAGCAATTAAATATCAGAACTGAAATGGAACACTGCAAGGGCCAAGCTCAACCTCTAGTACTTACTAAGAACATCTACAAAATAATCAGCTGCTAACACCCACTTACATAACAATTATCAAACCACAAGCTACTTTCCAGAAGTTCTTGAGCCAACCACGCAATAAAAGAGAAAAACCAACCGACATGAGTGTCAATACCTTCAACAGGGTTTCCATTTTAATCACCCAGTGGCAATGCCATCCAATCTATTGAGAAGGTGGGCTGCTCATCTTTAGGCCTTATTTACTTCTAATGTATTTGGAGTGTATTTTATGGGATTAGAAGGGATTATCTCAGATCCCGAAAAATCCCCAATAGTCTGTTTACTACTCCGGTTTTGTAAGGGATAATCCCCAAATATCCCGCAGCAACCACCTCATTTTTGCCTATATTAAAAACTCTAGGTCATGCTAGTATATTTTTGGGAAAAGGTATTTGTGGAGATTGGGTGAAAGCAACAATTTCACCAAATCTTCTCCCATCCCCAATCCCCTTGGGGATAAAAATACACCCCAAATAAACAAGGCCTTACTGTGTCGAACATATTTCTGTGGAAGTCAAATATCACACACATCCTTCTTCAAGCTCCCCTTGTCTCGTTTCCAGTAAGCTTGTTCAGAAGGTGGGTCTAGCTCGAAAGATGGCCCGATTACTAACTCCATGGGACTCAATGAAGCTGTCCCGCATACAGGCCCAACACATTGTCACATAACAATTCTACCAACCACCGACTTTTTTTTGGACAACACCACACCTTTATTAACTAATCACACAGCCATTACAATCAGCTCTAAGACTGTTCTGAAGGAAACGGGGCTCGTTACAGTCCATTCCTCCGACAGATTATGCAGACACACACAACGTGCGCATTCATGTGCGGCGGTTTTGGCTGAACGACAAACAAAAGAAATAGAAAAGGTCTGAAAACCTAAGCGACTTGCTCACCAGCCAGCCAACATCGACTCGCCGCCTCCTGGATCTGCCGCGCGGTGCTGCCTGGACCAACACCGGCACTCATGGGCTCATAGCGCGGACTCGAGTGATGAAGGAGAGCTCCGCGAGCACGTCGGGGCAGCCGGCATACCGGAGGCGGGTTATCAGATATTCGAGTCAAACACATGAGACTTTGGCCTAAATATAATGGCACCGTGTGGTAGTTAAAATAGACTACAAAAATTTGGTTCCTAAACACGTGAACACGGGAGGAAAAGTCTTGTCCCCCACAACATGGTACATGGAGCGCAGTAGCCATACCAAGAAGATGTACGGTGCATGCTGCTATCATTTCATCTAAGATTGGTAACAAAGTCAATCACCATGATAATTGATTTCAAGAATATTTGTTGGAAGAATAGGATAAGTTTGAATTCTAAAGTGCTTGTATGATGTTGAATTGTCACCCACGGCTTTGATTTCTATGTTATTGTCCATGCCTACTCACTTACTTAAGTTGGCTGACCAACGAAGAACGAGCCAATGTTGGTAATTTGGATTTTTCTTTGTCATATTTGATATGCAACATCTCGAAAATGAAGTAATCGGAGAAACATAAACATTGAATGGCATGACACTTAAAACCTACAGGCTCTTGTATCACACAAAATGCAAAACGTCTGTGAATGGTTAGATGCACACCATGGTAGCATAGAAATAAAGGGGAAAATCATGAGTTGGTCTCAATGAAATATTGCTTTCGAATTGAATGTAAAGTAGGTGATATGAACCTGAACGACGATGCGCAATAGCAGCAAAAAATAATGATGGTCAAAGATAGAGAACAATACTAGAGGGAGCTAGTGTCTTTGTTTCATACTTTTAGTCGCACAAGAGGCAGCAAAAAATAACAAAAGCTGGATAAGGCAACAGTGTATGAGTTCCAACTACTAAAATACACATGTAAAAAAAGGACTTTCACGTTGTCAATATGCAAGAACATCAAACTGCACTGTTCCATGCCTGACATGAGCGATCGGTCATGGCTATCTTCCCGATGTCTCTTGTTCCCGCATGTTCTTCCAACTTTCTAGTGATTCTCTCTATTTTCATGTGGCCACTGCTTGATCACTTGTAGTAAGATAGTGCTACTAATAACATGTTAAAATAGAGTGAAGGGCGGAGTGCGGTAGCTACTGTTGTGACGATACAGTTGTATATATAAAGGAAAATTAATAATTGTAGAGGTAGGGGCTATCCCTATTTCAAAAAAAAAGGAAAAAAAAAACATTAATCACATGAGTGAGGTTTGGCGAAGCATTTCCTTTCGCCGTGATGAATGTTTGTGTCTTGTGATAGGTATGAAATCAATACTACTTTATGTACAAGCCGGTTACCTGATAGCTTGAGCTGTTGTTAAAAGGTTGGAAGTATTATTTATGAAATACATAAGTGATTTGAGAATATCTACTGAGTCCGGTTGAAGCATTAGGGCTCGCTTGGATTGGCGTGACAAATTACGCGCCGGAAATATTTGACCCTACGCCTCCGTGATTTTAGCAGGGACTCCACAGGTCCGTATATTTTACTGGCCATTTACGGTCCTAAAACTACCAACCAATCGGGGCCTTAGGGGTGAAAACTTGCCATGCATCTTGTTCCATCTGCGTACTGCACCGCCAGAAAAGCAAGGCAGGACTATGCCTGAAGGATTGTGGAAGATATCTTCCGCCAAACCAAAAGAGTTAAAGGGCATTCGGGATTGACACAGTGGTTTTGGTGTGGAAGATGACGGAAGAGACAAACATACAATTCGTTTCATACCGACAAGTTGTAACGGAGATTGTCAGGGATATAAATAGTCGTTATGAATACACAATCGAGTTAGGTTTAATATTTTGTAAAATTTGAGTACCAGTATACCAATCGGGCACACAAAAATACAAATAAATACAACTTGTTGAGATCGCCCATTTTTGGATCTTTTTTTTAATAAATACATATGAACACATTTTAAATTACAACGACCTTGCAAGGGTTCAACTAAGAGCATCTCTAGTGGAACGTGGATATTTGGACGTGTATATCTCCATATACACGTCCATATACACCTGGGTAAATTTTACACGTCCCAGTTTTTCAGTGGAACATGTATCAGGACGTGTAAATCAGGACGTGTATATTCCAACGGCTATATTTTCAAACGGATATATTCCAACGGCTATATTTCCAACGACTATATTTTCAACGGCCATATTTCTGGTCTATATAAACCACCCCGACCACCTCTCTTCCAGCATCTCTACCTGTGACTTCTCTTCTCACTTCTTGATTTCTCTATCGTCTCTCACGCAACACAATGAACACATCCTCTTGGGACATGAGTTCTTCGTCATCTTCATCTGGCGACGATGAACTCATACTTGCAGCATTCGCCGAGCGCGAGGAGGAAGAGAGGATGAACGCTCGACGCCATGGTGGTTCCAAGCATGGACGTCGGACAATCGATCGAGGAAGAGATGCCGGATTTGTTCTTCTGTGGGACGACTACTTCAAAGAAGTTCCTCGCTATCCCGAATATTTGTTTCGACGAAGGTTCGTAATTAGTACACTTCTCTGCTTTGGCCCATTTTTCATTTCCCTGTCTCATTTACTTTTTATGCACATATTTAGGATGTCCCGTAATTTGTTCAACCGCATAGCTAATGGTATATTTGAGCATGAGAAGGAGCATGATTATGATGGTTATTTTGTGCAAAAAAGAAGTGCTTCTGGAGCTCTTGGGTTACATCCTCTGCAAAAGATGACCGCAACAATGCGGATGCTAACATATGGAATAGCAGCTGATGGTGCGGATGAGTACATCCGGCCGCTGAGACTACTAATTTAGAGTCTTGCAAGAAATTTGTGATCAAAGTTTGTGAAGTTTTTGGGGAAAGGTACCTGAGATCTCCAAATGAAGAAGACATTGCTAGGTTGCTTGCAATAGGGGAGGAAAGAGGATTTCCTGGTATGTTAGGGAGCATAGATTGCATGCACTGGGGTTGGAAAAATTGCCCCAAAAAATGGCATGGCATGTTTAAAGGCCATGTGAACGAGCCCACTATGATCTTGGAAGCAGTTGCTTCACAGGATCTTTGGATTTGGCATGCTTATTTTGGTTTACCAGGATCTCTCAATGATATAAATGTTCTTCAACGTTCTCCTGTTTTTTCAAAGCTAGCCGAAGGTGAAACTCCTGCAGTGAATTATAGCATCAATGGCCATCAGTACACAATGGGGTATTACCTTGCAGATGGTATCTATCCACGGTGGGCAACATTTGTGAAGAGCATACCAGCTCCAGATACCAGAAAGCATAAAACTTTTGCCAAGAAGCAAGAGGGGGCTAGGAAAGATGTGGAACGAGCCTTTGGGGTTCTGCAATCCCGTTTTGCCATTGTTCGTGGACCTGCTAAAGGATGGAAACGTAAAGAAATCGGTGATGTCATGAAAGCTTGTGTCATAATGCACAATATGATAGTTGAAGAGGAGCGAGAAACTGGTCGGCAAAGCTGCACTTTTGAGGCAATGGGAGAAAGAGTCACAGTCTCTCGTACTCATGCGGAACAACTGAGCTCTTTTATTCAGATGACTCACCGGATTAGAAATGTCGATGAACATTCTCAGCTTAAACTTGATCTAATTGACCATGTGTGGCAAAAGTTTGGAGACGAGTGATGTCCTAGTTATAACTTTGTAATCCATTTCTTTTCATCTAGTTTTAATTTATGCAATGAGTGATGTAATCCATGTCTTTGTAATGCAGTGCTATCAATAAAATATTTTTGCATCAAATAGTTCTTACAACAACTAGCAGAAAGCATCAAATAGTTCTTACAACAACTAGCAGAAAGCATCAAATAGTTCTTACAACAACTAGAAACAGTAAATAGTTCTTACAACTACAACATATAGCTCACACATCAAATAGCTCACATTACTCTAGGCGGCGAGCAATGATCTCATTCTGCTTAGCTTGGTAGAACTGCTTTTGCAAATCAGTCATACCACTAGTGTCCATGAGCATGACCCTCTCATCTAATTCAAACTGTCTCCGTGCATCCTCCCTCTCGTTTCGTGCATCCTCCTTCTTTTTGAGTGCAATCTCCTCTTTTCGCAATTCAAATTGCTGTGCATAGCGAAGATTTCTTGCCGCCTCTTTGATCTCATCCTTCTCTTGCTTTGCTGCCCACACATTTTCTAATGACAACTTGCAAGCACTGTCATCAGATTTACCTCTCCGCAATTTGTCCTTCTTCACACCATCAGGTCTTTTCTCATGTTCAAGAGCATCAGTGCGTATCGAGGTAGCATCAGTGCGTACCGAGGATGCATCAGCCGGATCATGGGTGGCTGTGCCCGGACTTGCATCAATGGTCTTCTTTTGTTTCTTAACAGAAGTTTCAAGTTCTCTTGTCTGCCACTTTGGATACTTCGAAAACTCTACATAGCAATGCATCAATGTGAAAGGCTTTTTTTTTTAAGATCCATTTCCTTGAACATAATGTGTGCATCGTTTGTCTGCACATACAAATGTATTGTTAAAATATGCACAGCACAATAGATATAGAATATTGCACAACACATATAGAAGTAGAAGATAGATGCATACCTTTTCTGCTATAGTCCTTCCGCTTTCTTCCCTATTTAAAATCTGCTGAAGGCAACCACAAAATTTAGAGGTCTCTTTGTTAATACATGTGTAACGGCAATTGATTGCATTAGCATTACGCTTCGGCCATGATGATTCCTTGTGTGCGTTGTAGTACTCTGAAATTCTAGCCCAATAAGTATCTCGGTTTTGATCTGTCCCGACAATATCCAAACTTGTATTTGCCCATGCTGCTATCAGAACCTTGTCCTCATCACTAGACCAATTTTTTCCTTTGTTGGATTTTGCTTTCTCTGTTATTGAAGAACGGTGCTGCGTTGATGGTGTTGCTTGATGCTGAGTTGATGGGGTTGGTTGCTCTCCAATTGGACTTTCTGGTTGTGTTTGTGTGTAAGCAAAACCCATGGTGTCCAAGAAGCATTCATCACCATCCATCTGCAAACAATCAACACAGGAAACAATTTTACCATCTCAGTACTAGACCACAATGCAGTACCACAAGAATTTTACCATCTCAGTACTAGACCATCTCAGTACTAAACAATTTTACAATCAACACAAGAATCTTGTCCTCATCAGTAGACCACAATGCAGTACCAATTTTACCAATCAACACAGCTACTTTCTGGTACTACAAATCGATAGAAATTTCAGCAATCAACACAGCTACTTTCTGGTACTACAACTACCAAACCACAGCCGAACCACAGCCGAACCAATTTCAGCAACTCTACCGAGACAACTCGATCGAGGCAACCCATCTTCCTCCTCCCTCGGGCGCCTCACTCGCCGCCCAAATCCTCCTCCCTCGAGCGCCTCACTCGCCGCCCAAATCTTCCTCCTCCCTCGAGCGCCAGCACCTCACCCATCTCCGAATCGAGCATGGCCCCGTCGCCCCAATCCTCTCGCCGCCCAAATCCTCCGTCGCCCCAAATCGACATCGCCCCCGAGCCCACCCGTCGGCAACCTCCCCCCATCTTCCCCGAGCCCATCTTCCTCCTCCCTGCGACGCCGTCACGACGCCTCGACCTGGTTCGGAGCGGCGTCCTCGAGCCCGGCGCTCCCCTACCGTCTCGAGCCCGTCCTCCCCTGTCCCCGCGCCCATCTCCCTCCTCCCTCACCTCCCTCCCCTGATTCCGCGCCGCATCCAGACCGAAGCCGGCCGGAGCTCACCCCACCGCCCCGACCGCCTCAATCCCCTCTCTCTAGGGCGCACCGCCGCCGCCATCTGGCCGCGGGCGTGCGGCCGCCGGCCCTCTGCCTCTCGACTCTCTCACGGGGGTGCGAGTACGTACCTCGTCCGGCCGGAGAGGGGCGGCGACGGCGACCTTGGAGTTGCTCCGGGCGGGCGCGAGACGAGGCAGCACGGGCGCGAGACGAGCGCGAGTTGCTCCTTTCCGTGCGTCCACGAGCGTGGCGTCGTGGTGTTTATTCCCACGCCAGGTACCATCGTGGATGGACGTGTAAACGATACACGACGTTATACACGAGCCGCTGGGAGCCTTTTTTCTCGCCTGGTCGTGTAAATTTCGTTTCCACGCCCGTTTCCACGTTCCACTAGAGATGCTCTAACAACATTACAATTTATAAAAAATATCAATTTATTATCTCGTATAGCGGGATATGCGACTGATTTCATATGCAAAAACATCCAGAAATGCATGCTCAACACTTGCAAGACTTTCTTTCTCACTTGCATTTTATCACTTAATGCCACACCACAGTCTGACGGCAAACAACTACGAAACAAAAAAAAGCTGGATATCAACTGTAATTGAAGCAAAGCAACAATGTAATGGTGGGTGTCACATATTGGACTCTAGAAAATTCTCCAATGTAATTTTAGCAAAGTCGCGTGAAGCGACAGACGGTTCTCAAGTTATGAATCACACATCTTTTTTGGGAATGTATGCCGTGTCGATTTACACCACCACTACAGAACCGGTCTGTCTAACACGAAAGATGGCCCAATTACTAACTCCATGGGCTGCAATGAAGCCCAACAGATTGTCACGTAACAATTCTACCAACCAGCGACTTGCTCACCGGCCGGCCAACATCGACTCGCCGCATCCTGGATCTGTCGCCGCGCGGTGCTACTGCTGCCTGGACCTAGTGGCGGAGCCAAAACTTCAAGACTGGTCAGTGCAAAACTGTGTAGTCAAATACACATATTTGTATTAATTTGTATTATTTTTTATATGAAATCTGATTGCATTTTTAAAAAACTGTGCAGTCACTTGACTACACAGCTATAGTGTGGCTCCGCCACTGCCTGGACAGTGGCGGAGCCACCCTTGAGCTGTGTAGTCATATAAAAAATAATACAAATACGTGTTCATTTGACTACACAGTTTCACACTGACTACACAGAGTTAACGTGCTGGCTCCGCCACTGTGCCTGGACCGACGCTGGTAGTCATGGCGCGGACTCGGGTGAGGAAGGAGAGCTCCACGAGCACGCCGGGGCAGCCAGCATACTGGAGGCAGCCGCTCCACTTTGCCGCCTTCCTGCTACTCGCCGACGCCGCTCTCGCACTCATCATCCGCCTTTGTCCCATGTTCGCACCTCGGCAGCCATCTCTTGCTCCCAGCTCACCTCCGTTTAGTTGCTTCCGTGTGCAGATACGAAGATCGACTAGGACGCCTACATGTCTCAGGTACCTGCTGCAATCGAACAACACAAGCTCGATTTTCTCCTCTTTGGGGCGGAGAATTTGGAATTCAGGATAAATGTGTGAGGTTCTGAGTGTTGGAATTTAGAAATTTGATTTCTATGTTGTCGTCCATGCCTACTCACTTACTTAAGTTTGTTGACCAACGAAGAACGAGCCAATGTTGGTAATTTGGATTTTTCTTGGTCATATTAGATATGCAACATCTCAAAAAAATAAGTAATCGGAGAAACATAAACATTGAATGGCATGACACTTAAACCCTACAGTGTCTTGTATCACACAAAATGCAAAACGCCTGTGAATGGCTAGGTGCACACCAGAGTAGCATATAAATAAAGGAAAAAAATCATGAGTTGGTCTCATTGAAAAATTGCTTTTGAATTTAATGTAAAGTAGGTGATATGAAAATTTCCAATTATTTAAAGGAAACATTGAAATTTAATATAAATATTCCATGCTTTCAATTTCTATAACCAAATAAAACGTCATACAATTTTTTTTTGCAATGAGTAGAATCCCTAAATTCCTACAATGTTTCTTTGAATCGGAGAGGCCCTCGACTCATGTCCCTTTGTCAGGGAAAAGCTTCTATTCTTGTCAAGTGGTATGTGCTTTGAACCTGAACGACGATGCATAGGAGCAACAAAAAATAATGATGGTCAAAGAGAGAAGAACAATACTAGAGGGCCTGAGGGAGCTAGTATCTTTGTTAAAAAAAAAAACAGCTGGATAAGGAAACGGTGTATGAGTTCCAACTACTACACTACACATGTAAAAAGAAGACTCCCACGTTGTCATGATGAAAGAACTTCATACTCCAATGTCTCATGCCCTACGGTAGCGGCTGGTTATGTCTATATTCCCGGCGCCTCTTTTTCCCGCATGTTCTTCCAACTTTCTGGTGCTTCTCTCTAATTTCATGTGGCCACTACTAGTAAGATAGTGCTATTAATAACATGTTAAAATTGAGTGAAAGGCGGAGTGCGGTAGCTAATGTGGTGAGGATACAATTGTATATATAAAGGAAAAAACATTAATTGCATGAGTGAGGTTTGGCGAAGCATTTCCTTTCGCCGTGATGAATGTTGGTGTGTTGTGATAGGTATGAAATCAATATAACTTTTATGATATACATACGTGATTCGAAAAAATCTACTGAGTCCGGTTGAAGCATTAGGGGTGGAAATTTGCCATGCAACTGCTTCCATCTGCATACTTCACCACGGGAAAAGCAAGGCAGAACTACACCTGAAGGATTGTGGAAGATATCTGCTGCCAAAGCAAAAGAGTTAAAGGGGATTCGGGATTAACACCTTGGTTTTGGTGTGAAAGAGGATGGAAGGGACAAACATACAATTCGTTTCATACCAACAAGTTGTAACGGAGATTGTCACGGATATAAAAGTTTAAAATAATCGTTATGAATACACAATCGAGCTAGGTCTAGTAATTTGTAAAATTTGAGTACCATTATACCAATCGGGCACAAAATAAGACAAATCAATACAGCTTGTTGAGATCGCTCATTTTTTTATCTTCTTTTTAATGGATACAAGTGAACATATTTTAAACTACTACGACTTTGCAAGGATTCAAACTAACATCATTACAATTTATAAAAAAATATCAATTTATTATTTCGTATATCGAGTGGACATCGACCCAAGTGAATAAAATATGCGACTGATTTCATATGAGAAATCATCCAGGAATGCATGCTCAACCTTTCTTCCCCACTTGCATTTTATCACTTTTTTTAGATAAAGGGAGCTTTTATTATTTAAAAGTTTAAGTATTACACCCAGCCTCTGCATAACCAAGATACACACAGCCGCAACAAGTTTGTAGGATCTAAAGACTTAAAAGGCGAATTACATATCATCATGAGAAATTGTAAATACGCCTATGCAGGTGGAGGGCCTAGTCGCAAATTATGCTGCCATCCATGTTGGGATAAAAAGTCTCTCGCCGTATCCTCCAGTCTTGTACACACCTCCATAAACAGGTCTCGATGCCCCACACGTTGCAACTGAGACCACAAACGGAACGTAGATGTACTCCTGTAGATAACCTGCATAAGAGAACAATTTTTATCATTGAAAACCTTGTCATTTCTACATAGCCAGAGCGACCATATAACGGCAAGCGCTGCCACCCTAATAAGTTGTTTAAACCTATTATCCACCCCATTTAGCCAACTGCCAAAAATATTGGCAATGCTTGTGGGTGGGTAAATAGTAGAACCTATCTGGATGATTGACCATATAGAACTAGCAAATTGACAGTCGAAGAATAAGTGCTTGATAGTCTCGTCCTTATGACAGAAGACACACTTTTTACTTCCATGCCAGTTGCGTTTTGCAAGGTTGTCTTTAGTAAGAATAACCCCTCGACGAAGATACCAAGCAAAAACTTTGTTTTTTAGTGGGATCTTCATGTTCCAGATTTTCTTATTATTATCTACCGGCACATCTGGTTGGATTAAGGCTGTATACATGGAGTCCACAGAGAATTTACCATTGCATTTTATCACTTGATGCCACACTCACAGTCTGCCGGCAACCAACTACTAAACAAAAAGCTGGATATCAACTGAAATTGAACCAAAGAAACAATGTGATGGTGGGTGTCACATATTGGACTCTAGAAATTCTCCACTGGAATTTTAGCAAAGTCGCATGAAGCGATAGACGGTTCAAGAAGTTATGAATCTCACATTTTTTGGGGAATATATGCTGCGTTGATTTACACAACCACTTTTAGGTACATCAGCTTCTTAGAGTCTCACAAAGGAACCTAATTAACTCCAAAGAATGTGCGCAATTTAAGTGACTCGATGTAATTTTCAGGACAAGGAAAAAATGGGGAAAAATGATGAAATTTCTCTAAATGATAGCAGTATAAGTATGTCATTTTGTATATTTCACGTAAGCGCATAACTGTTAGAGAACCAGCTTCCCAACGGAGAATGTTCTCAGAACAAGGGTGAAGATCACAATGTACCTGCAACGGCACGGTTTATCAAGATCACAATGTTTGGCAGAAAGGCTTCCGAGGTAAAAAAGAATACAATCCAATAAATTACAGAGCACTCTAGCCAAGTATATCTCGATTAGATTCCGGACCAGTTTAAGCGCAACGTATGACACAATATGCATGCACATAAGATATTCATTAGAATGTCGAAAGGTTCATATCTCTGTTGATTCTTCTCATCTTTTCACTAATCCGTATACCTGGAAAGTATGCCCGACAAACAAGTATAGTCTGGAATCTGGATAAATGTCTAAGGCACAGGTCGATCTATTTTTTATGTAGAATGCATTAAGGCCAAGATACAAAGGCACAAGCAGCACACAATCTGATAATTCGTTTTTTTTCCTTTCAAAGACGCGTAGAAGATAAAAACTAACAAAGAGGAGTTTCAATACCTTCAGCATGGGTTTCACTATAATCACCCAGTGGCAATACCATCGATGGAGAAGGTGGGTTGTTCATCTTTACTGCATCGAACATTTTTTTAGGGGTATCGAACATATTTTCAGCCGATGTGTACATGCATTCGCTACAAAACCGGCCCGTCTAATAGGAAAGATGGCCCGATTATTAACTCCATGGGCCGCAATGAAGCCGCTCCCACATACAGGCCCAACCACATTGTCACGTAACAATTCTTACCAACCAGCGACTTGACTTGCTCACCGGCCGGCCAACATCGACTCGCCGCCTCCTGGATCTGCCGCCGCGCGCTGCTGCCTGGACCGACGCCGGCAGCCATGGCGCGGACTCGGGTGATGAAGGAGAGCTCTGCGAGCACGCCGGGGCAACCGGCAGACCGGAGGCGGCCGCTCCACTTCGCCGCCTTCCTGCTGCTCGCCGACGCCGCGCTCGTCGCGCTCATCATCGCCTTCGTCCCATGTTCGCACCTCCCCCTCTCCCTCGGCATCCATCTCTCGCTCCCAGCTCACCTCCGTGCCGTTGCTTCCGTTTGCAGATACCAAGATCGACTGGGACGCCTACATGTCTCAGGTATCTGCTGCAATCGAATATCACAAGCTCGATTTTGTCATCTCTTGGGCGGAGAATTTGGAGAATTCGGGGTAAATGTGTGAGGTTCTGAGTGTTGATTTTGGTGTGGAAGGTGGATGCGTTTCGGGAAGGGGAGAGGGACTACACCAGGATCGAGGGCGACACGGGGCCGCTGGTCTACCCGGCTGGTTTCCTCTACGTCTACTCTGCAATCAAGTTCCTCACCGCCGGTCAAGTGTTCCCTGCTCAGGTCACCCCCTTCTGCTAAATTCGTCCTGATACTTACGCTGTTGCATCAGACATTGGTTAGATGTGCTGACAATGAGCTCTATGGGATCTGCAGATTCTCTTCGGTGTCCTGTACATTGTCAATCTGGGACTTGTTCTGCTACTTTACGTCAAGAGTGAAGTGGTATGAGTGCGAAAGAGATATTGTGTTATTCATCATTTTCCTCTAGTTTCATAATTCCAACACCCAGTACAATCATATGTTTAGTTCAGTGAGGGTAACTTCTGATCCCTCCCTGTTTCTTGATCATGCTTGCAGCTTCCTTGGTGGGCTTTAGGTTTGCTTTGCTTATCAAAGAGAATTCACTCCATCTTCGTGCTCCGTCTTTTCAATGATTGTGTTGCTATGACGTTGCTCCATGCTGCTATGGTTTTGATTGTTTATCACAAGTGGTACCTCGGTCTAATTATTTTCAGGTAGTTATGAACTGCACTTATGAGTATGATATTGGTCCATTATTCCAGCAAAGCTTTTTGTTGCAAAGTACTGAGATAACATATACCACTGTCCACTCGTACATGCTTGTTGCTCATATTGAGTTGCATTACTCTTTCTGCAGTGGAGCTGTCTCAGTTAAGATGAACGTGCTCCTTTTTGCTCCATCTTTGTTTCTACTAATGTTGAAGGTTTAGCATTACCCCTCCATGATTTTTCCTTACATCTTCTTATACTACAAATTGTTAAGTTCCTATATTTTCGGTATAGGCTATGAGTATCAAAGGCGTCTTTGTTGCCTTGTTGGGAGCTGCAGGAGTACAGGTGTGTTGTGCTTTACTTAATTCTTAATTTCCTCGGTACAAGTTGTTCAATGGTTTTCTTAGCACCATGTGTAAATCACAATTTGTCTACCGTATATTGATACCTTCTAGCGTGCCAACATGAGTTATTCAGACATGACAAATGCTAAATGTTACTATGGTAGATCTTACTTTTTTCACTTCCAAGTTATAGTCACATCTTCCGGTCGTGCATCATAAGGGATTGAATTCACGATCCTTTGGACAGTTGAATTATTATAATTTCCGTTGAATGCAAATTTCTTATGTAACAGTTGTAGCGAATGTGGTTTTATGTTTTATGTGGAAGTCATTTGTAAAAAAATTTGGCCCCAGGAAAACATGAACTTTTGTGTAGTGCTCTATTTTCCTAGGGTAGTACTTAGATGGTCAGATGGATATGAAGTATATCCTTTTTTCTCTAATGTTTTGTGTTTCCCTTCTCTAGGTTTTGTTGGGTATACCATTCTTGTTGTCACATCCAATTGAGTACATTTCAAGAGCTTTCGATCTTGGGCGTGTCTTCATCCATTTCTGGTGGTTATACAACACTTCTTGAGCTTTGAACAATTTCAGCGCTATCATTATACCCTGTATACCACGCTCATAGCTTTGGCTCCATAGGTTTATGGTTTACTGCATACATACAACTGTGATACCTCTTACCTGTTTTATGTTTTTCAGGTCTGTCAATTTTAAGTTTGTCCCTGAGAAGTTCTTTGTGTCAAAAGAACTAGCTGTTACACTATTGATTTTTCACCTCACTGCTCTTATGGTGTTTGCACACTACAAGTGGTTCAAGTGAGTATTCATATTGGGTATCGTCAGTTGTTAGGCTTGTGGGAAAGATATACACGTGATAAATTCTCATGTTAACTGTCTGTTGATATTAGTACATTTTGACCAATACTGACATCTATAGTTGCTCTCTGCAATATATGGTTCTGCCGGTGCTTACAATTCTTGCATTTGTTGGCAGGCATGAAGGTGGCTTGTTGCGTTTTGTGCATTCCAGATTTAAAGATGCTACATCAATTCAACAACTTATTTCCTGCAAGCCCTTACTGTCAAATCTCAGTAAAGAGCGTATGTTAACTGTAAAACTTGATTTTATATTCACGACATTTGGAATTGTTTCTTACCGGACTAACGAGATAATAACTACTTCAATCCAGACATTTTGACTGTCATGTTTGTTGGTAACTTCATTGGCATTGTGTTTGCCCGATCATTGCATTACCAATTTTATTCTTGGTAAGTGCCCCACCGCCACCACTGCCCACACATGTTTACGAACAGTTCTTCATAAGTGTAGCATGTTACTTCCGATTGCTGGAAGTTAAGTTCATTCATTTAATGTTTACAGGTACTTTTATTCATTGCCTTTTCTGCTGTGGAGAACACAATTTCCAACAGTAGTAAGGTAAGGCACCAGACCTCGTCTACATCATCTTTTCACCTCAAATTATAGTATGCTCGTAGCTGTTTGAACAAACCACCATTTGGTCATGTTGATAGGAATGCTTCTGTTCTCTGAGCCACCATACCTCGTATGCACCTTTTACATATTTTTTGCACCTTAATTTAATCATGCATGGTATCTGTTTGAATAAATTACTCATAGTCATGTTAAAAACTTTACTGGCATAATCATATTAATTTTCTAATAGAAGTTGTTCTGTTCGGTATTGTCAAAGATTATGTGTCCTTCAGTGGTGCTTCCTTTTGTAGTGTTCATCCTTGGTTTCTTCTCTCGTGTCACATCCTTCATTTTCTCAGGATCATTTTATTTGTTGGTGTCGAGCTCTGCTGGAATGTTTACCCTTCTACTTCCTATTCATCACTGCTTCTCTTGTTCTTGCACATCTTCATCTTGTTTGGCCTATGGAGTTCACCTGCCGAGTACCCCTATGTCGATAAAAAGGGCAAGGCAAACAGTAACAAAGTGGGCAAGGCAATGTGAGGCTTCCCTGCAAGTTACTTTTATCTTTTGATGTAGCAGTAGTAAAAAAAACAGATACAAACAGGAGAAAGGTCTTTGATCTGAAAAGATGTACTTTGACACACTGTAATTCTAGTCTTTTAGCATGGCTACATTGTTGTGAGCCTAAGTTCTTAGAGGAACATCTAGTCATACAAAAGACAGCAGCAGGTGTAACCTGTCAGCATAGATGAAAACGTTACCAACTACGGTGTTGTATCATCTTCCTTGTGCCTAGCCACCGTTGTTATACTGTATTATTAACTAGAAAGTTCTTCTCAAAATTTATACCAGTTTTTTTAATCTTGTTGAGGAAAATTACTGAACAATTGTGAAACTGAATTGAAATAAAAAATACATATGAAAGAGGAAGAGGCTAAAAACATTGTGTCAATGCAACATCTTTATAATTTATAATTAATACATAAAGCTGCCATGGCAGCAAAAATGATCGAATCTGAAAATTTGACTCAATATCTGAATCCTTCTGCAATTTTTTTTGTCCCCCTAATTTGATGCTGTGCATCAACTCCCACGGATCAATTAATTTCAAGGATGGCATTGCGTCTTTGAGCAACCTTGGGTCGCTACAGGCAAATATCCCTGCCTCTGCATCTTCATAGATCAATTGTCTAGGGTTTAGGCCATTATAGCCAAGTCCCAGTATGAGCTCCGATGCAAGCTTGTTATGGACATGGTGTTGCTTCTGTCTGCGACGTGGGCTGCGTAACTGGCGTGGCATGTGCAGCGAGCTACCTGAGATGAACACCTTCTCTGAATTGGTGAGGAATTCCAGTGTCCCTACTGAAACAAGCCATCTGTCTGGAGATCGCATTGGCAGTCCGCAAGTGTCATGTCACCAGTGTAGGGAGGCGGTGGTGACTGCGACTGGAAGGAGCTAATTTTTCCTTGTTTTGCCTCTTAGCGCAGCTGCGCTATTTGGCAGAGTTGAGCGCTCGCTTTTGTTGGCCAAAGTCAACTAGCGCAGCTCGCTAATCTTGAACTCCCCGATCCAGCCCACAAGGCTATGCGTTGTTCCCGCCGCCGACGACCTTTGCTCCCGGCGTGCCCCGCCCCATGCTCCACCGCACGCCGCCGTCCTCCGATGAAGGCGGCGGCGAACCACGCCGACAACCGCCAGGGCCGCGATGCGCAGGACACTCCGGCCGCAACAAACACGCATCCCGCGCGGCGCCGCGGTCCCGTGCCGCCGGAATGGCCCCCGCACGCCGCTTCTGTCCACTGACCGCCGCCGCCAACCCCTTCAACTCAGGCACATAGACACGCCGCCGCTGCTCCCGGAATCCCGCTCTGGCATAGAGAAGAGGCGCCTCCGATGCGTGTACGACGTTGCCGTCCTCCCATGCGTCAAGACCTCCTCTAGCTAACTAGCTGTGCCTCCCGCGCGGCTGCGTTCGAGGTCTTCCCACCAGCTTCCCCAGCACGGCTGCGTCGAGGCGTCTAGGGAGGCCGGCACTTTCCAGTGCTGCTTTTGCGTGGAGGCAGCTCGTTGCTTCGTTGATATTTTTCTCTCTGAAGTGTGAATCGATGCTAGTTTCTAACTCACAATCTCCCGATTTTGTATGTTTTGACGTGAATCTTTGCTTGCTTTGGTAGTTGGTCTCGTATACAGCAATCATACATGTGAATGGTTTTGATCTTTGTACCAGCAGCTCAACCATCGATCTTTGTCAGCTCAATCAATCAAGTACATGCGTTGTCGTGGAGTTGCTTACTGTTGTTCTGAAGTTGACTTATCGCACACTAAAGTTGATTTTGATGTTGTCCTCACACACACCAAAATTGATTCGCCTCGTATCAAAGTTGATTTTAGTTGTTATGAAGTTGCTTACCATGGTTTGAAAGTTTGCCTCAAAGCACACCAAAGTTGCTTTGTGTTGTACCAAAGGTGGTTTTACATGCCGTGGAGTTGCTTCCCGTGGTTGTGAAGTTGCATCAACACACATCAAAGTTGCTTCGTGCCGTACCAAAGTTGACTTTAATTGTCGTGGCGTTGCTTGCCGTCGTGGCGTTTCTTACCGTTGTTCTAAAGTTGACTCATCGCACACCAAAGTTGTTTTTGATGTTGCCTCGATACACATCAAAATTGATTCTCCACATATCAAACTAGATTTTAGTTGTTATCAATTTGGTTACCGCTGTTTGGAAGTTTGCCTCAAAGCACACCAAAGTTGCCTCGTGTTGTGCCAAAGTTGTTTTTAATTGATGTGGAGTTGCTTCTCGCGGTTGTGAAGTTGCATCAACACACATCAAAGTTGCTTCGTGTCATACCAAATTGGTTTAATTGTTGTGTAGTTGCTTCCCGCTGTATGTCAAGTTTCTTCATTGTTCAAGGCACACCAAAATTGCTTCGTGTTGTACCAAAGATGCTTTTCAATTGTTGTAGAGTTGCTTCCCGATGTCTGTGAAGTTGTCTCAACGCACACCATATTTTTTTACTGCTGTTGTGAAGTTGCTTCATTGCTCGCCAAAGTTGTTTGGCGTGATACGGAAGATGATTTTAATTGATGTGGAGCTGCTTACAGCTGTTATGAAGTTGCCTCATCGCACGTTAAAGTTGCTTCGTAGTGTACCAAAGTTGCTTTTTACCCGTTGTAGAGTTGTTTACCATTGTTCTGAATTGCTTCGTATTGTACCAAAGATGCTTTTTAATTGTTGTGGAGTTGCTTCCTAATGTCTATGAAGTTGCCTCAACGCACACCATATTGTTTACTGCTGTTGTGAAGTTGCTTCATTGCTCACCAAAGTTGTTTGGCGTGATATAAAAGATGATTTTAATTAATGCGAAGCTTCTTACCGCTGTTATGAAGTTGTCTCATCACACATTAAAGTTGCTTCGTTGTGTACCAAAGTTGTTTTTTACCTGTTGTGGAGCGTTTACCGTTGTTCTGAATCTAGTTTCTTTGTCGCGTAAAAGTTGCTTTCTACCGCACAAAAGTTGTTTCGTCGCGAACAAAAGTTGCTTCTAAAAAATTACGTCGAAACATATACAAATGAGATCCAGTTTTAAAGATTTTATTGCGAGGATTCCAAAACTGAAAATGGATTTTAAGTTGGACGCTCAACTCAAAAGTTACAGCATTTTGAAAAACACGTGATGCAATTAATGTAGAGGAGACGAGAATCTAACCACGTGCTGCACAATTTCTTACCAGAAAAAGTGGGCGTTTCAGCCACCCATCTAGCGCGCGGGCGCTGCCTAGACTGACCCATCAAATATATATTCATATTTTCTTCTATATATTTGGTCAAATTTAGCACGGTTTGACTAAATTTCTGTGACTTTTTTTCGGACCTGAAGTAGTATAAAATAAATAAACACGATAACAACACATAACATTAAACTGCAAACGACCCCCACGCGCATTTACGTGAATCCGATCCCGGGTATCCTGTGGATTGAGTGCCTGAGATGTGTTAGGATTAATTTAATTGTCCAAAGCGCCGTACGTACGCTCCGTACGGTCGCGCCTCTTCCCCATGTCGGTTCCTCTATGAGGGTACCCTATGTCGGTTCCTCTAGAGGCGTCCCTTCACCTTGTATATATACCAAAATCTATCAATAAAGAGAAGATGGTTCGATTCATTTGTTGTCTCTCTCGTTCCCTCTCGATTCTACTTCCAATACGTTATCAGCACGCTTGCCACTGAGCGAATTCGATCCAGAGAAGAACTGGAAGAAAAAAAGATAGCATATGAAGGAAGAGAAGAACAGGGGCGTCCACCTCCATCGTTCAAAGAAGAACAATACAGGGAAGAAAAGAAGAGGATTGGAAAACAGGCAAATCGGAAAACAACAGGCAAAAGGTAAGAAAAAACTATAATGCCTGGGGATTTTCCTTCCCTGTTCCTTTGTCTTCTTCGCGACGACGGCCGTCGCCGCCGTTTCGAGGTCACCGCGCCGCTGCCATCTTCGCCCCAGCGGTCGTTGAGGTCGCAGCGCCGCCGTGCCTCCCATCGCCAACACCCGCAGTCGAGGATGATGTCGTGCCGCCGGTATAACCGCGCACGCCGTCCTCCGCGGGCTGCGGCTCCCCTCCACACCTCCGCCTTCAACGCGGACAGGCGCTCGCCGCCGGCGAGCAGCCACTCTGCCCGCGCCGGCGCTCGGGGCGTCCCGACCGGCTCCCACCTACGTGGTGACTCCTCCGAGGACGAGCGCGGCGAGAGCTCCGCCCGCCGCCGGTGATGCGGCCGCTCAGTCGTGGGAATTGGGGATCGAGATGAGGCTGGGAATTGCTCCCTGGTCATTCTCTCTCCTTTATCCGTTCGGTTGACCAGCACGGTCTTACCTGGGCTGCACTATGTGGCCAATTTGCATGCGTTATGGGCTGCACTATGTGACCATTTGCATGCGTTCTGGCCCTAGCAGCTCTAGATGTTTTTTTTGCTTAATTGATGTATATTTCAGCTTTTTAGCAAATTAGTGTTCTAACAACACTTCTAGCAGTGATTTTATTCCTGTTTTAGACTACTAAATTCGGTACATATATTTCAATACCGTTTTTCTGTTGAGTACCGATGTATTCCAGATACTAAGTTGATGTAATATATTTCCACATTTTTCACGTGTCGAGATTAATTACGTCCATTTGCAATTGAGATTTTTAATTTCTTGCAAATATAAATTTAGTGCCTATATAGTACAGTCTATCCGTCGAGTACGATGTATTCCGGAATCTTTCTACAATGTATATATTTCCATGTTCGCCACATGTCGAGATTAATACGTCTATTTGCAATTGAGATTTTCAATTTCTTGCAAATATAGATGCAAAATTTAAAGTGATTTTTCAAATTGATGTTTTGGAAACATGAGGTAGTGTGTAGATTTAAGCCTACATTTTGTCATTTTTTTACATTATGATTGCCACCGTGCTCTCCCATACATTTTAATTAACTTATGACATAAGGCATTCGAAGTGCGAGTATCTTATACTCCGCTAATGCTGCTAGATCTACTCCAAAATTTCAATTGGAGATTATCTACAACGTGTCATATTTAACAATTTGAGATTCACACTAATGAGTTCAAGCCCACTTCTTGAAACTTCATTTATTTTGCATAGTTCATTACGACATAGCCATGATGGATTTTAATTTACCAAATGGAAATTAACATTCTCAGGTTTACCCATATAGATAAATGATGGCTCGAGAGTTTTATGCACTTGCTCTCAATAGCCACAACTATTCTAAATGGGCCATGGACATAAAGATCGCCCTTGCGTTCCGTAGGTTAGTGCGTGCAATCCAGGCCCCGGATGTTCCACTCCCGGCTGGAGTCACGCCGCTGACAGATGAGCAAAAATATGCTGCTTTGTACATCATAAGGCACCATATTCATCCAGATCTCAAGTCTGAGTACTTGGAGGAGGAATCCATGAGTACTATGTTTCAAGCCCTCAAAACGAGGTATGAATAGCAGAAGGCAGTTGTCATGCCTGAAGCACTCTATGATTGGACACATCTCCGACTCCAGGACTTCAAGTCTGTCGGGGAGTACAATCATGAGGTTCTTAAAATCAGTTCCAAACTGCGCTTTTGCGGGAAGGAACCTACTGATGCGGAGAAGATAGAAAAAAACTTTGTCTACTATGCTTCCATCTGATAGGATCGTCCAGCAGCGGTAAGCGAAAGCGCAACCGGAACAGGAAGACTAAAAACCCAGACCGTGGGAAAGTCACCGCAAAGCATGAGTTTGATAAAACTAAGCTTTGCGACAAGTGTGGTTGCTACACGCATCCCACTAACAAGTGCAAGATCCCAAAGCATCTGGCCATTCTGTATCAGCAATCCCAGGGATGCAAAGCACCTCAAGGGAAAAGGTTTGAAACCAAGTTCAACCTTCATCCAACTGACACCAATGGAGCTTGTTGTTCGCGAGATGTTCCTACTAGACCTTGCAACGCCATAACTCTCCATCAGTCAGAGGACCCTATAGGCACGGAGAACATGATGGTTGAGTACGCCTCAACCAAAGTGTTTGGAGACTTAAACTAGTCACACTATCTCCTTAGTGGTCGTTTTATTAATGTCCATTTGTGTTCTCGTAATAGAACATATATATTGTATCAGCACTCTGATATAAATAAGATTGCATACATTCTATATATCTGATAAAAATTTCCATATTGGAACTTCTTCAATTCTATATATAGATTTCTACGAGTGCCAATCCGATGGATGTGGAACAAGTATATGAAAATGTACCCGCTCTGTTGTCTGGATTGTACTACACGTACATCCAACTCGTAGCACATGTTGCATATAATGCAATTCCATCGGTCATGTTTTGCATGAGCTAAACTTTCCTAGTCATGAGATTTAGTTGCACATATTGTGCCAGTGGATCACTTCAGTCCCTTGAACACATTCAAGGTGATATTTGTGGTCCCAACCAACCATTGTTTGGACTAAAGATCGAATTAAAGCAATTCGAATGGACAAATATTGTTGCAGAATTCTCTTCACATGCCTCCACTATTTAGTGCATGGCTCCGAGGATCGAAGTTCAGCACAATGTCCTATGTGTCCATACACAATTGTTTTTGGTGTCGCCTCTGATCAAAAGGATTTTCTCATTGCACGACCCATGTTAATGAATTGCAATTTACCAACTTTACATTGGAGTCATGCAGTTTTACACGCTGCTACTGACTAACTGCATATAGCAGTACTTCCCCTCTGCAATTGATACGTGGAAATCCTCCGAGCATTTCCCATCTGCGTAAGTTCGGAAGCGCTTCACGCGTACCGATCTCACCACCGCAGCGTACATCATGGGCCCACATATTAGGGATCTATGTGGGGTACTATCTCCGTCATCAACAGTACCTTGAACCCCTCATCAGGGATGTATTCATAGCCTAGTACGCTGATTGCTTATATTTAAGGAGGATTATTTCCAGGCATTAGGGGGAGATTTCAAGTACCACATCGAATGCCAGGAAATCAATTGGGACTTCACGTTCCTCCTCATATCCACGTACTCAAGAATCTGGACTCTACGTTCGATTCACAAATTTGCAACACATGCAAATAACCTGCCAGATTCATTTACTGATCTCAAAGGTGTTACAAAATCCTTCAATCCGGTTGAAATGCGCCCGAAAGAGTGGAGGTACCAATAAAAACCACTCAACTCCCTGTTTATAAAAAGAGGGGGAGTAGTACGGCCTCTGACCAGGATCCAGCTTTTCGCAAAGCAACAAAGGAAATCGAGGATAAATCCTCTAAATCAGTAAATGCAAGTCGACCTTGCGTTGATGAACACCTAATGGGTAGTATACACCCAGTGGAAGGGAAACCTCCACAACCCCAGCTCCAGCTTGCACACACTGGCTGGGACATCGGAACACCCAGACTCACGCGTATTGGGAAATCACGAAGAGTCATCAAGGGTGCATGATATTTGCTCCAACTATATCGATTCTGGAGAATCATATAACCAAAGCCTACAACTGTCGACAAACATCTCTTGTATGATTGCAAACAACCTTCACAATGATTCAGATCCAAAGACCATGGCCATGGCAGAGTGTGAACACACTTGCTAGGACTGAACTCATCAAAGGATGTGATCCAAGCAGATATAGCCTCGCTCTTCCAAAAATTCCCTATGGGATTATTCAATGTGTTTTCTTCCGGAAACGGAATGAGAAATACAAGGTGGTGAGAAAGCAAGGCTTGTAGCATAAGGTCGGGTTTCCGCAGAGATCCGAGACCTACTCTCCAGACATGAGTGAAATCTCGTTCCGATACATATATCATTGGCAGTACAAAATCATCTATCTATGCAGTTGATAGGTGTAGTGACAACATATCCATGTGGATCACTAGATTCAGACATGTATGGTTCCCATGGAATCTCTGTCCGAATCGAAACGCAAATGCAACATGTATTGTGTAATAATCAATAAGTCGCCACATGGCTTATTGTTGTCGGTACATTTTGGTACAACCGACGTAGTGAGTTCCTTATTCACAAGGATTACTCCTATGATGATCACCCATGTGTGTTTATCTCCTGAAATGAAGAACCACGTGATCATCTAAAAGACGGATTTGAGATGAAGAATTTGGATAAACCCAAATAGTGCTTGGGACTACAACTCGAGCACCTTCACTCAAGTATTATGGTACACTAAGATGCCTATATCCAGAAATTGGAGAAACTTGATATATAGACAAGTCATGTCCATCTCCTAGGGATTGTTCGATCTCTAGACGTAGAGAAAGATCCATGGGAAGATGGAGAAGAGATGTTGGAATAAAGTTCCATATCTCAGTGCCATTGGACCTACCAACAGAATTGGTTAGGAATCAAGAATATCTTTCGATATCTCCAAGGCACCAAATATCTTGATATGTTTCAATTTCGGAGAAATCTGAACTCCAATTTAGACACTGTATTGGCTACTTACATGATCCTACAATGTGTACATACATGGTAGAACTGTCACTCCATTGATGTCTTCAAATAGACTCTGGTGACTATACTACCACGATCATTCTAAGATGCAATGCTTCATGTTAACACGTGTGGCTTCACGGAATGATAAACCACATACATTAGTCATGTGGTGTTGGTTCTCTCGAATCACCTATCATTATCTACACAGATAATGTTGCTTATGTTGCATAGATGCAAAACATTACATAAAGAGCAATATCATTAAGCATATTGCACTAAATTGTTTTATCCCCATAAACTCATGACGAGTCGGGAATAAACATCTTGCAATTAAAATCATGCGATATCCTCGCTGATCTATTCACCAAGTCTCTACCAACTATAACATTCCAGAAATGATTCATGGGATTGGTATGCGACGGCTTCGGGATTTGCAAGAGTCAGGGGGAGTATCTTCCTGAACTATTCTTGTTCAAAGCATCATATTACACTCTTTTTCCTTTATGAGTTTACTTTTCAGGTTCTCATCAAGGTTTTTAATGAGGTAGTATCAACATAAGATTATATGTCATACTTTCTGTTTTCCCCACCGGGGTTTTTACGAAAGTATACACGACATATTTATTGTCCTCTAAACTCTATGGATTTCATTCATATTGAGTTAACAGAGACAATAATCATTATATGTTGTATCATTTTCTCCTTACTTTTCCCACTGGGTTTTAAAGGAGTTTTAACAACATATCAAATACAATTCTCCTCACATTTTTCCCAAAGGGTTTTTGGGGGAGAATTTCAAACATCATATGTCATACTTCCTGTTTTCCCCACCGGGGTTTTTAAAGGAAGTATACAAGGCATATTTATTGTTCTCTACACTCGCTATGGGTTTTTCCCTTTTTAAGGTTTTCCCATATGAGTTATCAAAGAGACAATAACAATTATATGTTGCATCATTTTCTCCTTATTTCCCCACCGGGTTTTAAGGAGTTTTAGCAACATATTATACACACCACTCTCCTCATATTTTTCCCACAGGGTTTTTGGAGGAGATATTCAAGATGGATTATACTTGTGAACAAGAAGACTTGCAAGATCAATAATGCTATTATACAAGGCACGGCGTTGTACAAGGGGGAGTGTTAGGATTAATTTAATTGTCCAAAGCGCCGTACGGACGCCTGTGTCCGTACGGTCGCGCCTCTTCCCCATGTCGGTTCCTCTATGACGGTTCCCTATGTCGGTTCCTCTAGAGGCGTCCCTTCACCTTGTATATATACCAAAATCTATCAATAAAGAGAAGATGGTTTGATTCATTTGTTGTCTCTCTCGTTCCCTCTCAATTCTACTTCCAATAAGATGGACTCGGCACGCGGTGGATCGAAAGCGTCAGCGCCACGAGACCGACTCGGCATCGAGCCAGCGATGGATCTATGTCGCCTATTATTACTAACTATATGAAAGATGGTCCATTCTGCGAGCTGTGGTCGATCGATACACTGTTCCTGCTACAGTAATGAACAGTAAAGAATAGTGCTAGGAGTGTTTGGTTTGCCGGCTCTGTTTCACCCCGTCCATCTGTACGTGTCGTCCTAGGAGCCAGCGACCGCTTTTCTTTTTCGTGCTCCCTTCCTCGACTGGATCGACTGTTCTTTTTCCCGTCTTTCTTCTTTCTTTCTTTTCGCCGAGAACTCCTCCTTTTCTCCGCCGCCGCCGCCACCCACCCCCTGCGCCCACACCATGATCCCCTGTCCGCCGCCGGTCGATTCCGGCCGTCTCCGCCCAAACTTCGCGCCGCGGACCACCGCGCCGATACCACCTCCTCCTCCTCTCTCGATTTCCATGGCGCGGTGGTTCCCGTCAGCCGCCCCCATGACGAACCCTAGCCGCCCACGATTCATTCCGGCCGATCGGCGTCGCCTCAGATCCCTCTTCCGCGTGGCTGCAAGACAGCGACTTCCGGCGGCCGTCGACCCTCCCCGACGATTTCCGGCGCTGATGTACGTCCGGTGCTCCTTCGGCCGGTCGATCTGACCCCTGACCTTGGTCAGGTCAGGGATATTGCCGCCGCCGGGATCGATGAACGCCGCTTCACCACGGCCTAGGCTACAAGGTATTGCGTTTTTCCTCCTTCCATCTCTCTTCTACTCTCCATAACTTCTCATCTTTAGGTAATGTTTTTGTGTATATGCCTATAAGGTGTTTGATGAAAGGTCCAACCAGGCGGACGAATGAGGAGGAAGAGAACACCCACTGCAGCGTGTTGCAGCTCCTAGCGGCACTTGCGGCCGTACCCAGACTCCTTCACTCCATCCTCAACTCCCGTACTGATTTCAATTGATTATGGTGAGCAAGTATTATTTACTAAGCCTATGTGTGATTTCGTCGAGGTTTAAGTGCTTAATGGTATGCTAAACTGAATGTACACTGCTAAATACAAAAGGGATTTAGATTCCTTTATTATTAAAAAGATTTGTGTTACAAAGTGTTAATGTAGATTTAATTACATATAGACATAAATCGTGACATCACCAGTAGATAGCTAATTCAATATTCTGCTTCACTGGCCCAATTAATTTCTTTGATGAATGCTTTGTTCAGTGTTTCCAAGCATTTGGGATTTTTTTTTGGAAACAGTAAATAGCTGAGCTGTCAAAGCTATTGACTTTAGGATTTTTAGCCTGCCAGTGTCCATGTTTTACGAGCCGCTTACTGCTGTCCATGTTTTCCAGTCAAAATTAGTTATATGCCGTTTGGTTCACGCCTAGCAATGGAGCTCGAGGTGATATACGGGCATCAACATGGCCACAACGAAGGTTATAAGCTCTAGGTGACCTATTTTTTACTTCTATCTTTTACTTCTTCATTCTCGGGATATGTATCATCTCCTCCCTTGCTAGGATGCAACTAATATGGGCCATAATTTTTTCAGCTATGCCAAACATTTCGATTTTGCTAGGATGTATTTTCACTGTTTGAACTTGTGGCACTAATTGATTACCACATAGCTTGGTTGTGAACCCTTTGTTGATCCTATGTTATGTGCCACCACCAATGCATATTTTTGCTCAGTTATCTATGAGAATGTTTGTTTCTTTTAGCTGTTGAAGATACTTAGTTTTTCACTCCTTTGCCTCTGCATGAACTGATCGAGAACATTAGAACCAAAATAAGGACTTGAGTGCCCATCAATCTATAATAATGGTATGGACCTGTCATTTGTTTTTGGTAGATGTTTCAACTTTGGGTTTTGATCATGATTCACTGCTAATTGTAGGCAAACAGCAATTTAGCTATACAGAACCTCTGAAGGGCAGCAGTTAACTAACTTATTTCAGGTGAAGACTTGCCGATAAATGCATTGTGTACTTGATATGAGTGGCTATTTTATTTTATTTTCTGTGTAAAACTTCCTAGGGAATTCATAGCGTAGCTATATATATGATATTGACCATGCCCTGTATTTGTAGAACGAATATTAAAATTCAATATGGTTATTTAGCACTACAATGCTCTTTTTCCTTTTAAAATTGGAGATGGGCATGCTATGTTTCTTGATTTTTTTGCATTGGATGGTATGATGTACAATTATTTCTCCACTGATGCTTAATTACGAGAACATATATAATTCTAATGCGCCTCTTTTTACTAAAAAATATGTGCTCTATTTGGATCTTTGAGAACATACATGATTCCAATGCACCTTTTTTTTCCCTATAGCATGTACTCTCTCTAGATCTTTGATGCAACCATTTTCTATTATTAAGTACTGAAGCTTACATGGTTCCCTATGTAAAATCATTTCACATGCAACCTTTTGCTTCCCTGCAGGATTTAGTGAAACTTAGGTAATGTAGGATTGGAAAGTGACTATGTAAGCCTGAAACTTCTATCTTGCAATATATCTACCTCTTCAACTTTTTTCTGGTTGTAGGACAATGTCACTACTCTTTCTCACTAAGGGCTAGCTGCATAATTCTGGCTTGCATTTCTCAACCTGTTTGTACAGTTTTTGTTTATATAGGGTACGAACCATCTTATTTGTTTTTCTCCAGATTCTGGTATGAACCATGTTATTTGATTTTCTCCATAATCTGAAATTATTTTGTTTCTCCAAATAGATTTGCACCCGTGGGTTCAGTTATTCTTGCCTATTGATGCTGCAAATTCATCACGTACTAAAAATAAGGTTGCATTCATCTCCTTGCTTATTGTGTTTTTTGCATGATTTACTTATGTCCTACACTGCAGGTTAGTATTTGATTTCATCGGCCTAAATATAAAATTGCAGGTTCGTTGAGAAGAATTATCACCCACACTGCATGTTTGTATCTGATCTCATCGGCATAAGTACAGAATTGCAGTTTCATTGAGAACAGCGGGTGGATCTGCTCACTATCTCGGTATATCTCATCCTAATTTCTATACGTATTTGATGAATTGTTAGGGATCGATCAAATTGCATCACGATCATGGTTTGCACAGGACATACATATATACATCAATCTTGATGTTCTTCGGCTGTGTTGTTTCTACTACATGTGTGCATGTACACAAGGAGATAGGGTTATGCTCTTAAGTCACATGTTTTTCTTAGAGGAACCAATTTTCACCGTAGGCATAGGCGAACAAGACATCCTTCAGGATATATTTGTGTTAAACTTTTTTTGTACTGCTCACTTCGTATTTCTTTGTTACTACATAGCGTAGCGGTACTACATATTATAGAGGAAGGTACTGCACCTCACAGTTCTTTATTAATTATAATCGGACAGATTAAATGAGCGGTGCTAGCTTCATGCAATCAGAAATTTTCTTTGCCCTGTTAGATTTTTCTTTTCATGAATGGCGCTTATATTTTTGCTACAAAATCTGTACACCATGGTATCTGCCCCATTTGAACCAAACAAATGCTACTCTTCAGCCTAGGATTTCAAGATAGAGACTATAGACATATCAAGTTTAAATGACGACTGATTTATGTATTTCCTTTTGTTGTGGCTAACCAAAATTTACCTAATTAAAATGGCATCTGACTACTTTTCCAGTCTTTTTGGTTTTCTGTGATAATAAGGTGGTCTTGGGAAAGAAATACTTTGGTTATGAGAACTGATCTGTTATGGTCGAGTTTACTAACAAAGCTCACTTCCCTTCTGTAGACTTTTGTATTTTGAATTCCATGTTCTCCTGTTATTTACATACACGGTGTCCTTTGCTGCTTGGCTGAATTCTGCCTTTGAGTTTGTGCATTCTGATGTGAATTTAATAAATCTCTATATGTACTGCATGTTTCTGTTACTAGATCCAAACAAAAAAAAATTAATTTTCCTGCCTGATTGTCCCATATGGATCCCATGTGAATGTGTCTTTTTGTTGTTATTGTACAAGATTTAATTTAAATAAAATAACTATATTATTTTCCCGGCTTCGTTTGACACACTTTATAAATAACTTGATAGTATTATTTCACTGATTTTTTGGTTCCCTTTGATATATTCTTCTTACCTGCTACGTGAAATGCACGTCCTGTTTTTATACTTTGTTTCTCAAGTCACCAAAAGTTTTCTAACTCCAACTGTAGGGAAAGGAAACCAAGCTACTGAACAAGACAGTTGTAGACTGAATCATACACGGTACTAAGCCATTTTCTCATGTTCTATAGACAACCTGTTCTAGCTAAAATGCATACTTGCAAGATACTATGGACTGAGAAAGGGTTCAGCTCAACTAAACACTTTGTTAGCCTTCCTGCCTGACTCCAAAGTACTATTTTCAACATTGCGAGTTTATTATATGAAAATGTGACTCCGGAGATTTGTAATGATGAGATTTTAACATTGTTGTTGGCGTTAAAATTTAAACAAGATGTATGGTCTTCCTCAGTTATACAAATTACTACTTACATGTTAATTATTGTATCTGTGAAAAATATCTAGGCCAATGATTTTTCGAGTATACATTCATATGATATTTTCCTCTAATTGTGTGTATGCAGAATTCCTATTTCCTTGATTTATTTTCTCCACATATCAATGCATTTTTACAGGTTAAATATTGAATTTGTGAAAATATCTAAGTCGATGGTTTTTGGAGTATACTTTCATATGCTATTTTCATGTAACTGTGTCTTATGGAAAATTCCATATTTCCTTGGTTTATTTTGTGTAGATATCAATGCAACGGGCGCGGCGTGACGCCGCGCGAAATTCCACTAGTATAACAGACGACGGGGATAGGCGATGCCACCCAAGATTTGCCGAGCGCATTGGTGTGGTCTCGCCGTCGACGGTACCAGCTGCCACAAGTGACAGTACGCACGCATCCATGGCGACGACGGCGTCGCTGCCGTGCCTCGTCTTCGACCACGGCGACGACCAACGCACCACCACGCTCTACAGCGTCTCGGACGGCGCGCGCCGCCCCTGCGCGGAGATGGAGGAGGAGCTGCGCGGCAAGCGGAGCTGGGTCACCTCGCACGGCTGGCTCCTGCTCTGGGACCCGGCGACGCACGCCACCGTCCTCTGGGACCCGCGGGCCGCCGCCTTCGAGGGCAACAACAACAAGAAGATCGCGCTCCCGGCGTGGGCCTCACCGCCGGCGGCAGGCACCGGATGCGCGCTGTCCGGCGAGCCCACTGACCCCGAAGGCTTCACGGTGGTCGTCCTCGAGTCGCCGGAAGACGACGCGGTCCTGTGGTACTGCCACGCCGGCGGCACGTTGTCGCCGCCGTCGCCGTGGGCCAGGTACGAGTACGACGTCGGCGGCACCTGGGTGCCGTGGGACAAGGACTACTTTGCAAAGCGGTACGTGCCCGGCTTTGCCGCGTGCCGCGGCAAGTTCTACTGCGACGTCTCCACGGACGAGTACGGCGTGCTCGAGTTCTCACCGGAGCCGACCTTGACGATCGTGAAGATGACAAACGAGGTCGAGATCATCAACCAGCCGGGGCAGTGCTACTCCACGCCGTTCGCCTACGCACTGAACCTCGACGGAGCGGTGCACATGGTGTGGATCTTCTTCGACGACACCCAGGCTGGCGCCGTCGTCGACGTCGCCGTCTACAGGATGGATCTCGACGCAAAGAGAACCGTCAGGGTGGAGAGTATCGGCGACCGGGCCATCCTCGCCGGGGGCTCGAACTGCGATTTCGCAGGCTGGTGTGCGGCCAACGAGTCCGGGCTGCTGCCCAACAGCGTGTACTGGGTGCACCCGAACGAAGGCCGCCTGTACGTGTACGACGTTGGTGCCAACACGGAGGAAGTGCGCGAGCTCGGTGAGGGTGCCGGAGAGGCGTCTCGCCTGCCATTCTGGATAGTTCCCCGAAAATAATTTGGATAAGACAATGGCAACTGTTAGACATGTACTAGTACAACCTCCGATCCATATTAATGGACTCAACTTTATCTAGATACGGATGTATCTAGTTAAGTGTTTAGACTAGATGCATCCGTATCTAGACAATGTTGAGACCATTAATATGGATCGGAGGGAGTAGTATAATTTGGAGAAGACGAGAAATGTTCCCCGAAAAAGAATGTGTGCGCTGCTGTTCGTCATTTTTTAGCGGGAAGGGAGCTGCCTGGTGATTTTAATGACATTCCCCAGTTTCTGCCGATTGCGTCGAAAACGTCAACAAACAGAGACTGAAGAAAATCTTGCAGATTCTCATTTTGGAGGAGCAAAGCGTGTTTGTTTCGAGCTGCTTAATCACTGATAATGTGTACGTCGCATATGAATGTGTTCACTCGATCAGGACGAGGAACAAGAAAGTTCCTCCTTTTCATTTTCGGCCAATTAATCTTTGCAATATTTTATACAAAATTGCGTTAGAGACGTCAGAAAATATTGCCGGTTCTCATTTCGGAGGAGCAAATCACGTTTGTTGCGGGCTGCTTAATCATTGATAACGTGTTCATCGCATATGAATCACTTGATCAGGACGAGGAAGAAGAAAGTTCCTCGTTGTGCGGTGAAGTTTGATACGATGAAGGCTTGCGATCGGGTTGAATGGATTTTCCTGAAACAAATGATGTTGAAACTGCGTTTCTCAAGGGCATGGGTCAATATATATGATAATGAGGTGTGGGCATGCCCTTGACAATGGCCAATTTCATAAGCATCGGGGCCGAATCTATTGGGTCGCGTGGCAGTTCTGCGTGGAGCAAGAATAGGGAGCAAGACTTGGTCCTGTATGTGGGCATCCAAAGTTTCTGCAGACTTCGATTGTTACTCAGTTGTGTAGCTAGCCCGTGGAATACTAATCGGATCAAGCAGTTGTGGGCTTGCCATGCATGTGTACGTGGGTTAGTGGCTGTGTTGCCGGTGTGAGTTGGACTATTTAGAGCTAATCCATCGACGCCAGGGTTACAATCCCAGTCGAACGGCAGTTATTGGCCTAAATCCTGGGCGGCGGATGACAAAAGAGTCGCTCGGCGCTACTCCTATTTTTGCTCTCGCCGTGGAAAACAGAGGCACTTGGGCGCAAGAAGAGTCCTGCATGCAGCGATGGTTACCATGTTTTTCCGATTTTTTAGCGTCTGGTTAAGCGCTCAGCATTGCGGATAGGGACGCTAAGCTAGTAATTATATTTTGTGATATTTTTTTTCACTTAAGCGTCTCTGTAGGCGCCTCCCATTGTGGATGCTCTTAGAGCATCTTCTCACTAGCGTCCCCAATAGATCGTCTGGCAACGGTGCCAGACACATGCTATTGGAGCGTGCTGTTGGGAGCTAGTCGCCCCACCGGCGCACTCCCAATAGATTTTTTTTAATATAGAACAAAAAAAAACTAGTCCAAACTTACTCGTCGTCCTCCTCCGGTTGTAGGCTCATCCTCCTCCGGTGGGTGTTGTGGAGATCCCGGTTGCATTGCAGACGCCATCGGAGCTGGCTATGGTGGTGCAAACCAACGACGGTCTGTCCCAGCAAAACGGGACTCCTCCTCCTGCTCCGGCTGCGCCCCTTCGTCCTCCTGCTCCGGCAGCGCTCCTTCCTCCGGTTTCGACGCAACTTTCTTCTTCTCCAGCGCCGGCAGCACCGCCTCCTCCTCTGACGGCGCCATCTGCGGGGCGATGGAGGCGAGTGTCAGCGACCTCTCTGATGGGCTGGCCGGCGGGCTGCTACAATTGGGCCAGGCCTGTTTGGAAACCAGACAAGGAGCATACAGAGAAGCATATATGCGAGGAGGACACCCTACAGAAGATTGGCTCGGAACGGATGGAAAGGCTTTGGCCTGGACCTGGCTTGGCGTGTGTGTCGTGTTCCTTCTTCCACCCTGGAACCTCACCTTCTTCTCCATGTTTCTCTCGAATCCGAGCTTGTAAACTGAACTAGATGTTCCATTGAGTAGTGGGTTGCTTACATCTGGTATCAGAGCCTTACCACCACCCTTCTCCTTCAGATCCACCGGAATATTTCTCCACCATCAGCCTCCTCAACCACTGCCTACCACCTGTTCGACGAAATGCCGACCCATAAATTCACCTACCCCGAAGGTGTTCTTCACATCGGGATAAGCAACGTGCACCAGCCAGTGACTATGGAGTTGCTTCACGAAGAGTTCCACCGCCATGGTGCTTCCACGTGTTGTGCGCGTTCGAGCGAGTGGTTGGCGGGATGTATGGTGTGGAGGCCTACGTCCAGTTTCGCTCTAAGCGGAGGGCTGCTCGAGCTCGTGATGCTTTGGACGGCTGCGCTCTCTATGAGGGGTGCTGTCTCCTTTCTGTTGTAGCCGTACCGCCGATCTACACCGCCATCTCGACGCCCGATGACGACGAGTTCGCGCCGCCGTACTTCTACGACGACACACCATACGCTGAGTGGGCTGCGGCTCTGGCCGCGGTCGAGCACCACGTCGGGGAGTCGACCTCAGCAGCGGCGTCTGCTTCCTTCGCATCTACCCCAGAGGAGTTTACCGATGTCCAGGATGTGTGCGTCATCGACAAACCACCATCGACTGCGGAGTCGAGGGCTACTACTCTGGCTGTATGCATGGGGAACGAGATGCACGAGGGCGACGATGCTCTCACCCCCGTGGCACCCTCCAAGCGCAACTCTGCAACTGCGCCCCTGGAATCTTCATCAACCCCTGTTCCAGTTTTGGCCGACTTCACGGCGACCGTGCTTGCACCAAACACAGGCACCAGGCAGGTCTGTGAGGATGCCCAATATCTCGAGGCACCGGCTTGCACTTTCGGCATGTCGATGTCCACCGCGCTTGTGGACACCGGTTCTACACTAGCTGAGGTATCTGTGAGTAACATGGAGCTCACCTTGCTGTCACCCGCCACCGGTTTCATGTGGAGTTCCAGTGACACGGTAGCTTCGACAGAGAGCAACCACTCCGACGCCGACAACTCTCAGTCCATCATCAATATTAAGAGTGTTGATCTCGTCATTGTCACCGTGCCTCGGAACATGATGCTGACGGCTTTTTCAGCTGCTAACGGCTGGCTCAACACTCGCTTTCCCACCGAAGTCACCATTCAGAATGGCAGCAACGCTTCTCTCGAGCCAGATTCGTGCATCTTCAGCATGGTGTCCGGGGATAGGTACAGTGTGACTGCAGTGGTGTTACTTTTTGCGAACACGCAAAAGACTTGCGTGTCATTTATATTAGAAGAGAGAATACAGAACATTACAGCGTATCCGGCATCAGCGATGCGGTACAACATGTGACAGAGATGACCGGCTAGCCACTAACACATGCGGAAGACAGCGCCCCTAACAAAGCCGACTACTCCCAAATTTTGCCCAGCCCAACAGCACCAGAGAGTTTCCATAACTCTACTTCGTCCGCGATCAGCCGACAGACAGTGCTAACCGTCGCCGACTTCCTCTCGAACACCCTGGCGTTTCGCTCCTTCCACAGCGACCAGACGACGAGGAGGACAAGGGAATCAAACCCTTTCTTCGCCTGTGGGGGGATCCGGCGACGACCATCCGGCCACCATTCGATGAACACATCATCAGCGCCGGGCACGATCATGTGGAGATTGCAGCGGCGCAATAAGTTCAGCCAAACCTCCCTTGCGTACACGCAGCCAAGTGCAATATGGTCCGCCGTTTCAGGCTCCTGATCACAGAGAGGGCAGGTTGTGTGCGAGTTCATGCCCCGCCGGCGCATCCGATCCGCAGTCCACAGCCGCCGCCGCATAGCCAACCAGGCATGCACCTTACACTTGGCCGGCGCCCAAGCCTTCCAAAGTGCCTTGCCGCATGGAAAGAACTCGAGCCCAAGAAAGAAAGCCTTGTATGTCGAGCTAGCGGAGTAGGACGCAGAGCTCGTCCACTTCCACACCACTCTGTCGGACACCTCCGTCGTCAGATTAACAGCCTGCAGCGCATCCACCAACATGAGGAACTGGGTAATCACTTGGACAGTTAGCGGCCCTGTGATGTCACGGATCCACGCCCTGTTCGTCATGGCCTCTTCAACAGTTCTAGTGAGCTTGGCTTGCGTGTCAACTGCAGCAAGGAGAGCAGGCGCCCTGTGCTTCAGTGCCATCCCATCAAGCCAAGCATCAGCCCAAAACAGTGTCGAGCGGCCGTTACCAACAACAATTTTGATGGATGCGTCAAAAATAGCCTGAACCTCCGGTTCCACCTTAAGCGAGAGGCCCGTCCAACAACCAGCACGCTGCTTCTGCAACCACAACCAACGGGCCCGAAGGGCAAAACCTAGAAGCTTCAGGTTCAGAATTCCCAGCCCACCGTATTCCACGGGGCGACAGACCTGCTCCCATGCGACCAGGCACTGACCACCATGCACGGCGTCGGTCCCCTTCCAGAAAAACGCCCGGATCTTCTTCTCGAGCAACTGCAGCAGCCAGGCCGGCAGTTCTAGGGCTATGGAAAGGTAGATGGGGATCGACGTGATGACAGACTTGATGAGCACAAGGCGGCCGGCCATGGTGTAGAAGATGGCCTGCGACGGTGACAGCCGGCGACAGATGGAATCAACCAGCGGCTGCATGCTCGACTTGGGCAGGCGCTTGTAGAGAGGGGAAGCCCAAGGTAAGTACAGGGGAAGGGCTTGACGGCGCACGGGAAGTGCTGCGCGGCAACAGCCAAGTGCTCGTCGGTGCATCTGATGGGGGATATGGAGCACTTGTCGAGATTGGTGCGGAGGCCCGAAGCACCACCAAAGCACTCGAGAGCACGCCGGATCAACTCGAGGTCTTGCTCGATCGGGGAGACAAACATCACGACATCGTCAGCATACATGGACGTGCGGAACCTGACCCCCCGGCATGGCAGCGGGGATAGAATCCCAAGCTCCTCCGCGCGGCGCAGCATCGCGTTTAGGACCTCCATGACGAACAGGAACAGCATCGGCGACAGGGGGTCGCCCTGCCGCAGACCACGGCGGTGCAGTATCGTCCTTCCCGGAACTCCATTGAGTAGGATCTGCGATGAGGCCGTGGAGAGGACGATGCAGACCATCTCGATGAAACGGCGGCCAACGCCTAGTCGCTGTAGGATTTGGATGAGGAACGGCCAAGACACTGAATCAAACGCCTTAGTGATATCGATCTTAAGCAGGAGGGCTGGATTGCGGCCAACATGCAACGCTCGCGTTGTGAGTTGTACCAACTTGAAGTTGTCATGAATAGATCGCCCACGAACGAAGGCGGACTGATTCTCTGCCACAAGTTCAGACAGTTTAGGAGCAAGCCGAGCAGCAAGCAGTTTGGAGAAGAGCTTTCCAAAGCTGTGCGTCAGGCTAATGGGCCGAAAATCCTTGACCTCAACCGAGCCCATCTTCTTCGGCAACAGCACAACCAAGGCGTTGTTTAGCTTCGCCATGCCTCTGGACCGCAGTTGATAAAGCTGCTGCACCGCTTTGAGGATGTCGTCCTTAATAACGGCCCATGCACTCTGGAAGAAACGGCCAGAGAAGCCGTCTGGGCCAGGAGCCTTGTCAGGCGGCAAATCCTTAACCGCTGCCCACAGCTCCTCCATAGTGAAAGGATTGTCAAGCTCGTGCAGGTCCAGAGTGGGAAGGCCCAGGAACTGAAGGTCCAAATCACGATCCCGCTGAAATTCTGTGCCCATCAGCCCAGAGTAGAAGTCAAACAGCAAAGCCTCCTTTTCCTGATGCTGGACAGCAGTTGCTCCGTCACGCGATAAAGCCACAATGTGGTTGTCACGGTGTCTCATCCGGGCACGCATATGAAAGTAACGAGTATTGGCGTCGCCCTCCGCCAGCCATAGAATCCTCGAACGATGGCGCGCCATTGTGCGCTCGAGTGAGACCAACCCGAGAACCTTCATCTTGAGCTCGCCACGAAAGGTGCGCTCCCCAGCAGACAGCCGACGCGTCTCCTGTGCAACATCCAGGCGGAAGATGATCTCCTTAGCGAGCAGAAGCTGACGCTTGACGCTCCCAATGCGACGATCACTCCAAGACTGCAGCGCTCGGGCTGTGCGTTTTAGCAACACATGGAGCCTTGACAGCGGGTCCAAATTCTCCGGCGCAATCCAAGCCTCAGTAACCACCTGCAGGTATCCGTCGAACTTAGGCCAGATGGGTTCAAAGTGGAACCGATAGCAGCGAGGGGACTGGAGATCCGTATGCAGGATGATTGGACAATGATCAGATGCCAAGGACGGCCCAGCCCGCAGGAGGCAGTTGGGGAATCTCTCTTCCCAATCAGCGGAGAAAAACCAGCGGTCCAGCCTCACGAGTGTGGGCTCTCGACGCTCATTGCTCCAGGTATAGCGGCGTCCGTGCAAAGTCAACTCTGAAAGCTCCAGATCATCAAGAAACCGTCGGAATCGCGCCATCCACCGCCTATTCAGATTGGAGTTATTTTTATCTTCCGTCTGATAGATCAAATTGAAGTCACCTGCCACTGCCCATGGGCCCGCGTGCAACGCACGAAAGGTACGGAGCTCTTCGAAGAACAACAGCCGATCCGGGGTGGAGAAGGGACCGTAGACCACGGTGAGCCACCACGGGGGAGACGGGTCGCACCGCTGCCTGATACACACCGAAAGTGCGAAGGAGTGGAAGGCAACTCCCGTCACATCCCATATCGCCGTGCGCCAAGCAATCAGTATGCCACCTCTCGTACCGTTTGCGGGAAGGAAGAAGTACTTGTATCCTGGACCCAGCATACGCATTATGAACCAATCATCAATCACTGCGAGTTTAGTTTCCTCCACGAACAGCAGGGACAAACGCTCATCACGGACAGTGTCCCGCAGCAGATCCTGGCGCGCGATGGAATTCAGCCCCCGCAAGTTCCAGCCGCCGATATTCTCGTTTGGTGTATCCATAAGACACATGCAACAGCAAACGGCAACGGAACGACCTAGTAGGCCTCCTCCAGCTGCGCACCAAGCGCAGTCAGGTCGGCATCCCTCGGATTCTCGCGGGAGAAGAGCTCGCGCAGCGCTAGAAGATGGTGTTCGAGTACCTCGCCGGCGAAAAAATTCTTGTACCTCTCCAGCGCGCCATCATCAATCTCCTCCGGCTTCTCGGCCAGCCCAAGTTGGCAGATGACTGTTTTTTGCGCCCAAGACAGCGTGCCGGGAACCTCCTTTCCTGAGAATCTGGCAATACGCCCACTACGCCGTGGCACGGTGAAAACGGGCGCCGATCTAGACGGGGGGCCAAGCAACGGCCGCGACAACGCATGCCCACATGCGAGCATGAAGGAGTCAACGTCCGATCCATGGTGTGAGCAGGAAAGCGGCGTGATGGGAACCTCGAACCACTCCTCTGCAGTGCACTCGGAACGGGTGCCAATGGCTGCAGGGTGGGGCAGGGAGGAGCACGAACCAGCATCCTCAGACAGATCCGCAATCCAGCTGGGCCCAGCAGAAGAGGCCCCAACGGACAGTGGCAGGTCCACGTCTTGATCCAGTCCATCCACAGCCGCGCAGCCTTGCGAGGGAGGCACGCAAAAGCCGGCAAGCACAGTACCCCCGTCGCCTCCATGCACAGCAGCAGAGGAGGCCTCCTCGTCCAATGGCGCTTCAGTGGCATGCGTCGCAGCATGCACAGCGGGCCCATTAACCAGAGCAGCAGGCTCACGGGCCACAACATCCAATAGCAACTCAGGGAACAGCTCCGAGAGTGGAGCAGGGTCAGCGGGTGCTGCAACTTTTTCCTGAACGGGAGGCACCGGAAGATCGGCGTTGGCGAAAGTGCCCACCCGCACAGACACCGAATTGTCGCGACCTTCGCTTTCAGCGCAGACAGCGGCATCCGATGCAATAGCTGACTTTAGAGACCGACCATGACCAAGGTCCGCAGAAAACGACGAGGGGGCCAGGCCGGACTGCAGGCCCTCCACCAGCAGCGTCTCTTCTCCGGCGCACCCCAACGGTCGCGAGGGCGTTGCTTCTGTCAGAATGGGACCCACGTCTGGGGCTGCACGTGGCACCCAACGGCTGGAAGCAGCCACCGGGCCTTGAGCCTTGGCCGCGCGTTGACGGCGGCGCCGCCGCCTGCGACGAGCAGCCCGCAAGCCCGCACCAGGTGCACTCGTTGGGACAGAAATAGCGTCGACGGCCATCTGTGACGGCCCAGCCTCAGAGGAACCGCCAACACGCCGTCGCCGCCGCCGCCTGTTGGCACGACGGCGAGGCCCGTCGTCCGGACCGCCACCACCGTGCGCACTGCCAGGACCAGCCCCGGCCCCAGCAGCATCATCTCCACTCCCGGAGCTAGGAGGCCTTGGCCGCGCCACCCGGCGAAGACGCACGCCGATGTTGTAGTGTAGCAGCCGCCGCCCCTCCGTATCCAAGGACCCAGCACCAGAGGGGGGCGCGTCGGGGATGGCCAGCGTGCGAGACTCCGGGATCAACCCAGGGTTTGCCGTCCAGGCGGACAGGCTGAACCGCCGCAGATCACGTCGGAGAACCGTCTCGTCGGCAACGGAGTCGATACTGCAAGAAGACGACAGCAGGGACGCGGCAGTCGAGCGAAGCCACGCATGCGCCGGGATGCCCTCAATCTCCAGGTCGACCTTGTAGCGCATGACCGCGCTGGTAGCCTGCGCCTGCTGCGTCCACGGTTTGAGCCTGAGCTCGAAACCGATGGAGGGGATGACCGGGTGCGAGAGGGCACGGTCGCGATCCTCCATGCTGTGAAAGAGCACAAGGCAGTCCTCCGGCACCGTGGCGTGCACCGAGAACCCAGAGATCGAGATTTGAAGAACCTCCGCGAGAAGACCAGCGACGACGGCATGACTGACGCGCTCACCGACAATGGTTACAAGGATTGCGCGGCGAAGGCGCAGGACCTCGGTCTCAATGACAGGCGAGCGCTCAATGACGCACAGCTCCGGAATGCGCTTCACCACAGCAGGAGACGCGGGGGCAGCAAGCAACGACCTTGGGAAGGGTAGCGGCGGCGTGGACTCCCGGGAACCCGACGGGGTGTGACCAATGGAACCACTCGCGGCCGGCGCGCGCCCAGCAGTGAGGGCACGACGCGGCCCGTCCCACCGGCCGTCGTTGCCAGGAGGGCCCCGCGGCCGCTTGCAATCCCGGGCAACATGGTGCTCACTTTTGCAGCGAAGGCAGCGTTGGGGCCGTGTGCAGTCCTTGCGGCGGTGCTTCTCGGACATGCAATTGAGACACTTGCCGTCAAGCTCTACCACCAAGCGCCGCCGGGCAGGAGCAGCGGGCGGGGCTGGGCGAGCAGAAGGCCGTCGGCGAGGACGGCGAGGCCCGGCCCGAATCCAGCCGTCAGCGTCGGGCTGGGCACGCGCACGTGGGGCAGAGGGCGGGGGGTGCACCACCAGCCGGGGGGACACAGCAGGCCGGCGCACCGGGGACGGCCGGCGCGCCGGAGACGGCGAAGCCAGCGGCCTTGAGACCGAAGCCGCCGCCGCAGCGTAGGAGGGGCGCGGATCTCGCGACACGGAGCCAGCAGCGGAGGAGGAGGAGGCTGAGTTGGAGCTCGGGCTGGACTCCATCCAACGGCGCTCACGCTCGGAGATCAGACGCGGCTCAACCACAACAGACCGCAGGAGGGGTGCAGCCATGACCAGGCACGAGAGAGGAAGCAGGGAGGAGCAGGGAAGAGCGGTGGACGCGGCTGCCGGAGTGGCTAGGCGCGGTGGCGGCGGAGGAGGGAGGTCGCGAGAGCTCTCATCCTCACTTGTGTAGTTCATGGATTCTTGTGTTCATGTGTGATGAAGCAGTGCTCTTGCAAAATTTTCAGTTTGCTACAGGTAACACAATACTATTGTTGCCCTGGGATCCAGGACTTCCATTATCTGTCATGGATATCTTGTTCAGTACACTCGTAGATGGTCTTGCTGTCAGGTTGAGAAGTTCTAGTGTGGTCACATGTTTGCAAGGAAAATCAATACATGAGCTGTTTAGCTGTAGCTTTGTGGTTGAGCTGATTAAAAAAGGAATGGTAGCATTAGAAGAGCTGCAGCCATGGACTTCCTGGGAGAGACCTCTATTGGTTACTACCATGTACTATCATCCTCCACCTGCTAAACCTCCTGACAGGAGCAAGTACACCCTTGCTGGCAAGAGAGTAAGGATACAGTGGAGCATTCTCAATGTCAATTGGACACTTGGAGAATTCAGCAAAATTATTAATTGGTCACTTGAAGAAGAAAAAGGACAAATGCTACTGTCAAGGCCATGGCCATCAGGCAGGTGCCATTGGGTAGCAGCCTACCCTATTCTCCTTTGGAAAGTACCTACTAGCTACCCACATGAAGATCTCGATGGTTGTGTTGGGAGTTTTGTCTTGCAATGGACTAGCTTTTCTGATGAAAATCAAACGTGTCTGCTTACAGCAACGGAAACTTTCTGGTGTAAGTTAATTTCTATTGGGAAAACAGGAGATTGCTTCCAACATGAGCATCTACAGCAGTGGCGACCACCAAACATAGTAACTTCAGTGGCGTGCATGTGTGCATTGTTCTTGCGATTTAAGAACTGCTGGTCAGATATCCACTGGGCGCATTCAACCATTGCATATTTTGACAAACTTCTTCAGCATGAATGACAGACCAGTGCATATCTAGAGGTACAGAACTTTCTCTGCAGATTGACCAGTAACCATTTCCCCACAGAGCTATTTGTCATTGAGCATTGGTTAATACCATGGGAACCAGGAAATGACAGCCCAGGTCATAATATCATTTGGAAACCAGTTGATACTGAAGGGCCTCGCAATATTGTGCCAATTTTGCAACCGAATCCCCCATGGTTTTCTTCTTGCTCCAACCATTTATGCTAGTGGGTCCAGGAGCTACATCAGAATTCTATCCAAATGTATGCACATCACTGGCATTTCTTTGGAGATTAATCAGTGTGGTGCGACTGCTACTTATGTCAGTAGGACGTATGGCTGCTTGGATTTTGAGAGGAAATTGATGGGAGAAAATGTTGGTTGTCTACTCGGATTATATTCCAGCTACATCCAGTACATTACTCAAGATGCTACTTATTTTGGCTTTCAACCAACTGCGACCAGTGCGTTACTGAAGAAGCAACCAGTTCGTGGTCATTGCATGTTTTATGATGCATTCTTGTTCAGCTGGGATTTAACCAGTAGCATTGACAGTGTGACAACAACCAAGTACAATTCCGGGGATGGTATCCTAGCACATATTAGACGAGTGCTCACTTCATGGGATCCAGGAGGTTCTGTCCCTGTTCTTGCTGCAACCACCGGTGTCAACTGGAATGGCACTCCACAGCCGTTCTTGCACTTGACATGGGACCCCGGTGGATATACGCAACATCGGCTTGAGGGCAAGCCGCATTTTAAGGAGGGGGGATTGTCAGCGACCTCTCTGATGGGCTGGCCGGCGGGCTGCTACAATTGGGCCAGGGCTGTTTGGAAACCAGACAAGGAGCATACAAAGAAGCATATATATATGCGAGGAGGACACCCTACAGAAGATTGGCTCGGAACGGACGGAAAGGCTTCGGCCTGGACCTGGCTTGGCGTGTGTGTCGTGTTCCTTCTTCCACCCCGGAACCTCACCTTCTTCTCCATGTTTCTCTCGAATCCGAGCTTGTAAACTGAACTAGATGTTACATTGAGTAGTGGGTTGCTTACAGCGAGGGGAACCGGGAGATGGAATGTGGCGGAGCGGTTAGGAGACGATGGCTAAAAACACGGGCGAGGAGGCGAGCGGGCAGCGCGTCTCCCGCGACGCACCGCCTCCCGATCATTAACGTCGGTGTGCTTTTCCCAAGCGACGCGCCGTCGGAGGAGACTACACCACCATGGCCTGTGCCACTGACTGGCCAGTCCCCTTTGGCAGAAACCGACGTGGCACCCGTTGTCACGGTTGCCGGCACACCCGCTGTCACGGTTGCCGGCACACCCGCTTGCCTCCCTAGGAACGGGGCGCGAAGCAGGGTTGCCGGACGTTCTATTGGGGCGTGTTGGCCACTTTTGGGCTATTGGGCTCGCCGCTGGGGCCGATTTCGTGCCGGCGTACCTGATAGGCCATTTGGGAGCGCTATTGGGGCACGCCGGTGGAGATGCTCTTAAAACCCATGCAAATTGCATTGTGTTGAGTAAGAGAAAGTGAGCAAGAAAAGGCACAAGTTGTGCGGTGCCAAAAACTCCCATGAGCTCTTCTTCTTCTACATGTCGTGTGTGAGTCCTGGGCAACGTTCTCGTTCTGCATTTTCGCAAGAATAACACTGCTGGTCGCCTCCGTTTGCGTTTTTGTCATCTTCTTCTTTTGCTGCTGTCCCTCTCGCTATCCTCCTCGTCGCCGCGGCCGTATGCGGCTGCGGGGTGCGGCGGCCGGGCACCAGATCGAGTCAATCTCAAATTTGCCTTGCTTGCTTCCATATCCATACAATAACAAGACCGAATCAATATCAAACTCCGTTCGGCTTGCTGATGCGGTGATGCCATATTAATGCGATTTCAGGCTCCTAGCTACATCCAACTCAAACGCACACGAGCACCCGATCGATGGTGCCAGGGAAACGCCGAAGGAACAGCATATGTGCACCGACACCGTCGCCGGAGATCGCCCTAACATGGGCGCTCCCTGTCGATCTGCTGCTGGAGATCATGGCGTGCACTGACCTTTCCACCCTCGTTCACTGCGCCGCCACATGTAAGCTTCTTCGACGTGAGATTCAAAGTCCTGGTTTCATCGGCCGGGTCACCCAACAAACAGCTCCATGCATTCTCGCCCATCTCGAGTGCGGCCATAAACCCATCACCCTGGTGCACCCGGCTACGCCCGCCGCCGCGTCCTTCTGCCACGACCAACTCTCGCCATTCATGTCGCGCAATGCCCGGGAGGACCTCCTCGGCCAATACTTCCCGGTGACATCACGGCGCGGCCTCGTCCTCCTCATGCGCCTATGTACCAAGTGGCGACCTAAGTCCAAGCTAGCGCTCCTCCGACCTTTGCGTGTACGACCCCATGACTGGCCACCGCACCTTTCTCCCAAAACCATTAGGTATCCGGGGCAATGATAATCATATGGAGAATTACGTCCTGCTCACTGCCGCGGATGGCATCGCCTGCTCCATCATGCTGTTTGTCGCTGATCTCTACAACCGGACCATCTACGTACGTACAGACCGCCACAACATCCTCTCGTACCTGGACGGCCGTCACTACTTACCCGAGCCACGCTCAAGACTTCCCGTGGTGGGCAGTTCGCCATGATGGAGCCTCCGCCGTCCTCCGCGGGGGCATCATGCACTGGCTAGCACATCCCGGTGACCAAGCTCTCACATACGATGTCGGCACAAGGACCATGGGAAAGGCGAAGCTCCCGTCCGCCATGCGCGATGAAAGAAAACTCCACTTGGCGACATCATCGGACGGGAACCTACTGAAACTGATTGTCACACAGGGGTTCACTATATCTGTTTGGCTACAACTCCCTACAGTCCCAACAGGTGGTGACGATCGTGGTTGGTCGCTGCAAAATGTGATTGACATACAAGACAAACTAAGGTCAGTGTGCCCACATATTTCTCTTGGCGGTGCCGCTGATCTAGACTTCGAGGGCTCCGGGCAGAGGGCTGGTGACGTCATGCTGCTGCAGTTCAAGGAAGGTTGCGATCATGTGCTCCTAGTTCTTGATTTGGAGACGAATGAGATGCATCCACAAGAGTGGGCTTCACGTTGTTAGAGATCGACCTGCCATCTCGCCTACGAACCATGAAGATGTTTTCCTAGCTAGCTTGCTAGCCAAGCAAGTTGGGCGGGACCGGGACACAAATGAATAATACAATCTTGATCAGAATATTGTTTTTGTATACATAAGTCATGCATTTACGTTTATATATTTATTTATTCATCAATGTACAGTGTCCATGGCTCCATGCACACACAGGAAGTAACAACATTTGTTCTGGAAAACAAAAGCAAACTATAACGTCATGAAACATAATCCTAATATGTAATATCTTTGCCTATTTTTTCTGAAAACAAAATCCGTTTGAGAGTACGGTTGTTTTTTCCGACGCGATGGATAGGGTGCAATTAGCCCAGGGTTTCGGTAACCGGCCGAAATACCGTGGTAACTGGCCGGTAACCGGATTTACCGGCCACCCCCGGTAATTGTGTATATCAGCAGAAAAATCCCAGAATATTCAAATTTGGATTGAATTCGTGCTCCCAAAATTTAATTTTGATTTTTTTCGACGTTTTATGTTTGAATCCTAAATTCTTGCCGGAAAATTAGGCCGGTAACCGGCCGGTATTTTCCGGTAACCACCGGCCCCCTCCGGGATTTTTTTTCAAACGGTAACCAAAACCTTGAATTAGCCCCACAAATGCCGGATGACTGTGTCATCTCCTTTGTTTCAAGATGTTGGTAGGGAATTAATAGGACTTGACGTCACTGCACCCCCAGCCAATCAAAGGGAAACGGCGTGAGTACAAAACTAGGAAAATTGACGCGGCGGCACGCCGCGTCCGTGGTGTTAATTTTGCTGCATAATTTGAAGTGTATTTTATGACGGTTCGTAAAGTATTATTTCTGAAGTATGGTCATATAGCTGCAATTGTGAAAAAGGTTCTGTAATTGTTTCGTTCCACATATAGAAGTTTAATTCAAAAAGTAGCAAGTTTAATTCAAAAAGTAGCAGATGGTAAATATTGAATCAATTTTGTAATTACAGTAAGTTACGGAAAAACAAATAGCTGTAACAGTTTGTGGGTGTGGAGTCCAGCGATAAACTATCCACCTGGTTGTGAAGGTATTAAGAAGTCAATCTTGCAGTAAATTTGGATAAGTGAGGAGCGTGTTGCGATTATGAAAAGAAAAAGACGCACAAAAGTGGTATCATATTAACTCACGGACGAAGGTGAAGAGGAAGAATGCACTACCTGCACTCTGGTACTCATCACTTGATGTTTATTTACCATGAACTGAAATAACATTCTGTAGATGAACGTATGGTGAAGAAAACACATAAATAACCCATCTCTTCAATGCTAGTTTCTTTTCACCTTACCTTCAAGAAGACAGTAACACCTACAGTATCATAAAGTGACCTCGTAAAGCATATCAGAGCTGCATAGATCTTAATGCCAATGCAGTACATTTCTTGTGAGTACTCGAAACTTTCTACATCTTATTGTAGAAGTGTAACATCAACTATAGTGTTAGAAAATCACACTGATGGAAACATTATCATTTTGTGTAAATCTAAATGGTTGTACCAAAATAATCTGGATGGGTATTCAGTTCTTCTATGAGACCCCATCTTGGGCAATCAAATGCACCTTACAATTTAGGGAAAATCGAATGATTTTTGGGTAAATATTCTCAATAGCAACATAGACGGCATGCCAAAACCAACAAAGTGAACACTTCAGGACTATTAAAGATTTCATCATCCTGATTCTATGAGAAGTGTTTTTGGAGCAAAAATAAATAGATAACTGGAATGAACTAATCTGCATGCTAAGCCTTTTTTTATAGGACGTCGACATCTTTTTTGAGGGAAAAAATAACATGAATCAACTGTGTTTGCCATAGAAATAACATGAATCTTTGCCATCAAAATAACATTACTTGACTTTGCTTGGCAGGAAAAAAAGGAGGCATAATTTCCTTACATTAACATAAAGGTGATATCTCCATTTCTTTGTAGTTTCCGTTTCGACAATGTCACAAAACAAACCATGCACCTCTTGCATATAACAATGTGCTAACATTCTAAATGTCTTTGAATGGATAGAAAATCTGTTAACATAAAAGTTATAGCACCAAAATAATTCACTCAGGGACAATGCCGGGTGACGTGGGTGTCTTCAGGGAAGGCTGAAACGTTCAGCTTTGATATTGCACTTCTACAGTGCGGGGCGACGTGGGCGCCTCGACAGGCCGCTGAGATGGTCCGCTCTGATATATGACTGATTCATAATATTCGGAAAACGTGGGAACTTTTCTGCAAAAAAACATAGGGGAAAAAGTGGGGACTTTTCTGCAAAAAGCGGAGGAGAACCGATTCACAATTTCTGGAAAAGGAGGGGACTTTTCTGAAAAAACACGCGTGACGTCAGAAATTTGTCTTTTTTGTACAGCATAAAATACAACGAATTTGAAGTTTAGAGAGAAATATGTATATGTCTGTAAAAAAAAAGGTTAAAACATGAAATTTGTTTGGAAGGGTGATATCCATATACCTGTGAAAGTAAAATTCAAACAGATGAATGGGTGCGACAAATTTGACAAAATTCGTCAAATGTTTGTGCGAATTTGGATCCAAAATTGAGGAGTTAGAGTCGACAAAACTCAAAACCGTTCAGGGGAATAGAACCTACTCGTCGACGCGCATATATTTCATTTCATGTATATAATTTTTGGGAGAAAAAAACTAAAAAAAATCGCAAAAAAAAACACTGTAGAAGTGCGGGTACTGTAGAAGTGCTACATGAAATTTGTTTGGAAGGGTGATATCCATATACCTGTGAAAGTAAAATTCAAACAGATGAATGGGTGCGACGAATTTGACAAAATTCGTCAAATGTTTGTGCGAATTTGGATCCAAAATTAAGAAGTTAGAGTCGACAAAACTCGAAACCGTTCAGGGGAATAGAACCTACTCGTCGACGCGCATATATTTCATTTCATGTATATAATTTTTGGGAGAAAAAAAACTAAAAAAAAAATTCGCAAAAAAAAACACTGTAGAAGTGCGGGTAATATAGCACTCTACAGTACCCGCGACGTGGCCACCTTCAGCGATCGCTGAAAGGCAGCGCTCCAAAATTGAGGAGTTAGAGTCGACAAAACTCGAAACCGTTCAGGGGAATAGAACCTACTCGTCGACGCGCATATATTTCATTTCATGTATATAATTTTTGGGAGAAAAAAAACTAAAAAAAAATCGCAAAAAAAAAACCTGTAGAAGTGCCATTATATATAGAAGATATCCCATCATTTTAAAACTTCATCCAAATATGCAATTATTCTTATTTGAGTTTTGCATATTATATTGATAGGAACCATGAGTTACGCTAAACTTTTTTTTTCAAATTAAGGAGGATCAACGTGGCCTCGACTCGATCACGTGGGTTCATCATAACTCGGCTGCAATCGAGGATGAGAACCTCAACTTCGAGACATTAGCGGGCATCGAGGTTGCCGACATCCTCGGGCATCGGCGACAAACTTCTCGGCTGCGTCTACGGCTAAGCCCTCCGTGGCCATGTCTGCGTCCAGAGGATTAGCGGGTTCCCGAGGGGACCACAACCGCCTCGTCATGCCCTCCTCCATCCCCAAGGGCCGCTGCTTCCAAGGTGATACGATCTCCACCCCCTCTCCCCCACATGACGTTCCACGGGCTCATGGCTCGCCCCGAGTGAGAGCTGGATAGAAGGGCGGGCTCAGCTCCGTGCTTCTGCTGCGACGCGTCATCAGGGAGTGCGGCGTGGACAAGGACGAGGAGATGGGGACTGCTTGCACGCCGGGGATAAGGTGCACATGAAAGGAAAGGCATTGAGTATGCATCCGATATGAAATTCAATATAGCTCTCGAGCTCATATGCTCTCGTTTGAGTACACAATTCGAAAAAAATATAAAGACACTTCAAAAAATTCTGGAAAAAACCAGGGGCAAACATATTCAAATTAAAGTTCTACATAATCCAAAGTTTTGTGAAGAAGTAACTTTTGTTGAGCCCTGTGACAAGAAAAAAAGTTCAATGCTCAACATAGGATTTAAAAATGTCTTTTTAAAGCATTGATTTTCCAAAACTGCTCTCCCGCATAGGGAGTTCTTTTCTCTTAAGCATGCTTACAGTCATACGGTGGATAGCTGATGGGGTAGGTGGCGGGTTCCTGATATTGGATCTGGTCCGACAAAATGGTTTGCATCTAGTGATGTGACACCGAGGAAGAAAATTTATGCCGGCACCGAACGATGCACTTGATCTCTGAATATTGCTTCAGCAAGTGTGGTGGTGTCCATGTGAGAAATGCTTCAATATTACGGGCCTGCCCCAATGAGAAAGTAGTGGTACCTGACCAAACGATAACACATTTGACGAGACACTGGGCGCCCATTTGACATCACTACCTATATGAAAGCTGAGCAAAATAGCGAGCTCTCAGCGCACCTTCTACTGTAGTTGGAACAGTAACGTACAGTGTTGAACAGTTCTTTCATCCGCGCCGTCGCTCGACGATCGGACGATCCAAACAGCACGCTCGTGACGCTTTTGCAAACAAGCCCTTCCGAAAAACAAAAAAAACCCGCGGTCCACATTTCCACAAAGAAAAGGACCTACCTAAAATTAAAGCAAAACTCGAGGACTTTTCTAAAAAATCGTCCAGAACTCCCTCCCCCCCTCTCTCCTTCTTCTCCGCGTGACGCCGGATTCGCCGCGCCGCCGCCGACGCGCTCTCCCGCCGCTCCTCGCCTCTCCTCACGAATCCACGCATACGGGGGCTTCGCCGTCGGCGCCTCTGCCTCCTCGCCGGCAGATGCGTGCTGAGACGCCGTGCGCGCGGCGGAATCGTCGCTGGCGTCAGCTCCGTCTGCCGCGGCGTCCGCAGGCCACCGGCGGCGCTCCGGCGACCTATAGCGAGCGGCGCCGCCAACTGCAACCGCTCCGCGCCCGTGCGCATCCACCACGCCCATTTACGCGCCCCAGAACGCACTGGCGCGCGGCGTCCCCGTCGCCCTCGCCGCCGCGGCAGTGGCGAGCCTGGCCACTGCTGACGTCAACGTGACGTCGCAGTGGGCCCGGATGTCAGAACTTTTTTCTTTTCTCACAAATTTCCAAAAAAAAACATGCGGCCCCAACTTATTTACATAATTTGTATAAATTAATAAATACTAAAAAAAACAAATCAACAATTTCAAATCTTCTCATCAGAAAAATACGAAACATAATTCAGAAACACCACAAAAAAAAATGCTAATTACTTATACCAAGATAAAAACATATTTACAATTTTTAATTTGGTAAAAAAGTTGGAAAAATTCTATATACGCTTCCTCCAACTATATAGAGTTCAATTTAAGAAAATTCTCTACCTATGGAATCTAAATGAATAAATTTGCTTTCCCACCTATTATAAACTAGAATTTAAAATTAATAAGTTCGGAACATTCCCAAATTGCTTAAAAATTAGAGGTACTCCAAAATAAATCAACATGCTCCCAAAAAAAACTGTTCCCACAAAAAAAATGAATCGATGATTTTTTTTAAAAAAAAAACAAATGCAGTCCCCATAATTATGTAGAGTTGAATTTAACAAATGCTCACACTACGTATTCCCCTTGATTATGGACTCTAATTGAGCATCTCAATTGAGCAAAATATTGCCAAAATAAATAAAAAACTCTCTGTAATATGAAATTCATATGCAAATTCTCAAATTATATACTCACTTCACTAAATGCTCATATAATGCACATCTTCTGATTATGAAGCTAAATAATTATTTGTGTTAACACACAACTATAATCAAACATTCAAATTCGTCAAGCATTCGAAATTGCCCTACCATTTTCAAAAAACTTAAATTAGACAATATTTGCACACAATTTGAATACATTTTCTCTAATTACAGTTAAAAATTCATAGCATCATACAAACATATTTACATACTTTAATTTACTAAATATTTGGATATTTTCTAAACTATATAACAATTGCTAAAAAAAACAACCCTGACTATGTATGCCAAAACACAAAACATATTTAAACAAATCAAAATAGTCAACATTTAGATGCAATACAAATGAACTTTTCCGAATTGTGTCCTCGAATCCGGAAAAAAAATGCATTCCCGCTAATTACGTACTTACATTAAATATTATTTCGAAAATACAAGTACATTTGCATATTTTTAAATTGGTAGGATATTAGAGGCACTAAAAAATATGTTGACATGCTCACAAAAAATAATGATACTTATTAGTTCCACACCAAAAAAAAAAGTGAATTTTTTGAAGAAAAAACAAATGCACTATCCATAATTATGTACTGTTCAATTTAACAAATACTTACACTACGTATGCCCTCAGATTATGAACTCTAATTGCACATCTCAATTAAGCAAAATATTGGAAAAAAAAAATAACTTTCTCTAAATATGAAATGCATATGCAATTCCTCAAACTATATGTCTAAAAAATAAATTTAGATGCAACTCCACAAATTATATATTCACTTCACTAAATGCTCATACAATGCACATCTTCTGATTACGAAGCTAAATTACTAATTTATGCCATCATACAACCATAATCAAACATTCAAAATTGCCAATTATTTGAAATTACCGTACCATTTCTAAAAGTTTTCAAACGTTCAACATTTGGATATAACTCGAACACATTTTCTCTAATTATAGTTAAGAATTCGTAGCGACATACAAACATATTTAAATACTTCAAATTGCTAAATATTTGGCTATTCTCTAACCTATATAAAAATGTTCAGCAAAATTAAACGCTAACTACATATAGGGATGGAACATAGATGAACTTTGCCTATTTGTTAGCATGAATCCAAATAATATGCTAAAATATTATTTGGGAAAAAAAGAAGCACGTTTCATCATTTCAAATTGCTAAACTATTTGAGGTACCCTCAAATAAATCAACATGATCAGAAAAAAAATTGATGCTTGCTAATGGAAAAATACAAACAAACTTAAGCAATTCAAACTACCTAATATTTGTATACATTGTACGTGCACTTCACCTAATTATGGATTAAAAAAATAAATGCTCGGAAAATACATTTCCTCTAATTATACTATACAGTCAAACAAAAAAAATACCAATCATTATTTGCACTACTTATGGCATTATGCAAACATATTTCAAGATTTCAATTCGACGAATATTTGGAGAAAATCCAAATTAATTCCCTCCAACTATGGATCGAATTTAATAAATGTCCATATAATGTATTCCGTTTGATTATGAAGTCCAATTAAATTTTCACAGCAAAATACAAACTTATTATATCTTCCAAAACTGTTTAATATTCAGAGATAATTTAGTTAAAATCTCTCCAACTATGCACATAAAATTAAAAAAATGCTCCGTTCACTAAATGTTCGCAAAAAAATAAAGGCCAATTTCCTCTAATTATGGATTGAATTTAACGAACTCCCTTACAATGCATTTCCTCAGACTATGCAGCTAAATTAAATATTTCCATTTTTATAACAAATTACAAAGATACTTGACCACTCCAATTTGTGGAATTAAAGTAATTCAACGCATGCTGTTCATTTACAATAATACACATTTTAGTACGAATATGCAGAGAAAATAAGAAATCTTTTTTCCCCACTTAAGTGATTTTGTTACTTAATCTTCTCAGTTCTAAACCATTCATTTAATACGCTTTACACATATGCAATACTTTAATAAAGCATTGTTCGTGAAATATTACAGCAACATATCACCAATAAAAAATTAAAAACTAACAAACACGCGTCGTGACGACGCGCAGAAATTTCACTAGTATTGTTTAAGAAGAAACTCCACTTTACGTCCCTGAACTCTTGTAGAAGTTTACTTTTCATCCCAAAACTTTCGTATGGTCCAAATTGAACCTCGAACTCTCGAAAAAGTTCAAATCTCGTCCCACCAAAGGGAAATGATGACATATACTGCCGTGCTACATCCCCTCTCGAAGTAGACCAGCTAGTTGCGCAACAATGAACACACTTAGCCCGATGATAACGCTTAGCTTCACATTAGTTTGCGTGAGAAGGAGAGATGTGCATAAGTTATAGGGTGTGGGCAAGCGGTCTGTGGTCAGACGAGTTTGAATGTCGGCTCAAGCTCGGTGAGGAAGAGCAGGTCGACGTGCTGAACTATCATGATGACGACAAAGTGGGGTGGCATAGGCGCTCATGCGGGAGGTTTGGGGATTTAGGGTTTGGATTGTGATTTTGACTCGCTGGAATCGGCCTATCCAGATTCGGTTCCAGTTCGGTCCGGTTTATCTAGTTTTGTGTCACGTGTTGTTTGTGTAAACATTTTTCTCGTGTTACATCGGATATGGATTTTTTTTCAATAGTTTATGATTCATTTTAGACTAAACAAAAGTTTTAGAACTAAAAGTGAACTTCCTCAAGAGTTCAAGGATGAAAAATGGACAAAGAGTTAAGGAAACATACTCTAGACAAAGAGATGCTATGAAAATTAAAGAGCATTGTTTGTAATTTATTTATCTAAGTGGTAATAAATATGTACACACCACACTTGGGTATGTGTGTCTCCTACACAAGCTAGAAACAAATGTTGCCAGCCCAGTTGGAAATTTTTGTTGTCATCTTACTAGTCAATTGGCGTTGACTAAAGGGGCACTAATTGTTCTCTAACCTACAAACAGTATATCTTACTAAATTTCTAAAACCAAAAAATCTGAGAATTAGCATGCCTAATGATTTATTTATCACAGCGACAACCAGCTGTAAAATAATATATGAAGTTAATAAATTAAAACATCTACGACAAGTGAAAGGAAGATCTTTCTTGAATAGCACAATACCTACTAGGGGTTTACTAATTTTGAGGTCCATAATATCTGATAAATATTTGTCATGTTTTCCTCACCTCCACATTTCTTGTGTGTGGCTGCTCTCCAACGTGTTGTCGCGGCTCTGGCAATGCTTGTGAGCACTTGTGCTCCATGAAGGTGTTGGCAAAGATTTGAAGCGCCAGCCGTCATTGCACAAGCATCCCTCGTGCATATCGCCAAATTTCCGACTTTGTTCCTTGCCTAATGACTTTCCTTAACTAAAACTAGTGTGCCAAAGGCAATACGAACTGTCATCGAGGCAACTACAATAATGCTGACATAGGAGAAAAAAAGACGAAGCCCACGAAGCTGAAGATAATAATGGTGATACCTCTAGAAGCCCGGAGGGGGGAGAGCGGCGATCGTTTATTGGGCAACACGTAGTGTATGTTGAGGTCGGTGCAGCTACTAAGGGAGGTGATGCAATGTGTGTGTGTGGGTTAGGGTGGAGACAATAGACTAGGGAGGAGGAAATATGTTCGCTGAGGTGTCACGTGGGTAGGTATGGGCGCAACGATGACTAAGGGTATGGTGGTGTTAATTTAGGTTTATGTGATTTATACGTATAATGTGGAAACGATGAGAGTTATATGTTGATTTGGACGCCAATAGTTTGCCCCGTAAATATAGAAATATACAATCACTCTTGGTAAAAAATACCATGATTATAAGTAGTATAAATGTCGCCTATGGCGATCGGTGAAGGAAAAACGCATATGTAGATGTGCAGTTGGTTATGCCACGATCATTTGTTTAAATTTAGTAATTGGCTGCGAAACACTTTCAACTTATGTATTTTTGTGCATTTGGTCCTAGAATAACTTACACCTCCAAATTTTTTTTGCTCTGCATATTACGTTTGTCTTAGATCAAGCATTTTAGACCAAGTTTATTGTAAAAATAACCATATTTATGATACCAGATCGATACAATATGAAAGTATATTTCATGATGGATCGATTAATAGTTTGGTATTGTAAATGTTGTTATTTTTTATATGAAATGAAATGTGTAATATCGAGGATGTTGGCGATCCGTGTGTGCCACTCGCACCAACTGGTCAGAAGAGTGACGGACGGACAGGTACCGGGGTTAGACAAAACGGTACAAGCAAACGACGTCGGACGAGTCAGCAACGACGTCGGACAGGTCCACGACGCCGGCGACCTCCTCAGAGAGCACAGCGGCCGCGGGTAAAGATCTACTACGCTCCGTGGTTCGTTACGCACGTGCCCCTGATGGCCTGATCCCGTCGCCCGCATTTATAATTCTTTGCTGTGCTGATGCCTGCGTCTCTCCGATCTGACAGTGGCCAAGTCGGCAGAGCTGGGCCTCAAGGTGGAGAGGCGGAAGCTTGGAGAAGGCAGCGAGGGGCCGTTCTTCATTTCTTCGACCCCCCACCCCACCCACCACTCCACTCTTCTCGTCCGGGGCTGTCTTGTCCGCGGCGCCTGATCTTTCCCGCGGTTCGACTGACGAATCACTAGGTAATCTATCAGCCCCGTCTTCGTCTTCCTCTTCCTGGCATCCTCTGCGCAGACTGCTTTGCCCGCTGTTTATCGGTCATGTGTTCTGTGTTCCTGGGCGTTGACCGGCTGGATTGGGAATCATGGCGCAAAGGTTTGCCTTTTCCGTGGGGTGCCAGGTTGCAGGACACCACCTGAGTACCTGCCCTTTGTCTTTCACTGTTCAGCAATTAGGAAATCCAGTAATAATGATCTCTCCCTTCGTCGCCAACGAAGGGATGGAGGAAAAAATCCTATTCTTTTTTCTGGGCCACAAATATATGCTAGCGAATTTTTAAGAGAAGATTGTGTCTGCCATGCCAGGCTGATAAAAATGTGTTGTGAATCTGACATCAGGGTCGATCGATCACCGCAGCATTGTTAGCATCAGCCATGCTCACGGACAGCACCGACCTGAGCTACTGGCTCAACTGGAAGTTCCTGCTCTGTGCCACCATGGTCTACTCCTGCATGGCTCTAGCGTGCTTCTTGATCTGGAAGCACGAGAACGCCAGTTCGCCGGCTGGCAATGACGACGCGGAGGAAGCGCGGCCACGGGTCGGGCCGGGAGTCGTGTACCTTGAGGACTGCTGGAAGCCATGCCTTAAGCAGATCCATCCTGTCTGGCTCCTGGCTTTTCGCCTCGTTTCCTTCTTCGTTATGGCTACCATAATTATCTATGATGTTATTGTCGATGGATGGTCCGTCTTCCTATACTACACCCAGTAAGTCGCCCTTCTTGGCCATAATGACTGTAAACAGTTTAAAAGCTCATTTCTTGTTGGGGTGACGTTCAGACAGGAACTTTTTCTGATTATGGTTGTTTTGTACATTTGACAGGTGGACGTTCTTGCTGGTCACCTTGTATTTTGGGGTATGTCTTTGCTATTATGAACTTACATTTGACGGTGTTCGCTATTAGCAGTTATATTCTTGCCAACATCTCTAACTGACAAAAGCAGTCCCTGCCAAACGATTTGCTAATATTTGAAATATTTATTGAGTGGATAACATGAAATATGTATGTTGTACCGTGCATGCTTTCTTGTTGCGTATTTCGCTGCTACTTACTAGGTGATACCTCTAACGTTCACATTCTTCATCTTTAGCTTGGCTCGGTGCTTTCATTTTATGGATGCTATCAGTACTCTCACAAGACGAATAGGGATGGATCCGATGCAGATCATGGTTCATATATCATTGCTCCAACAGGGGAAAGTGGATATGACAATTCCATTAAGACTTCTTGTTTAAGTAAAACACATGATGGTCGGGAAATTGCAGGATTTTGGGGTTACCTGTTCCAAATCATGTTTCAGGTAACTCATCGTACCTAATTGTTGTCCCTTCACATTTGAACACAAAATGCACATTGTTGGTGAACTGCTGGACAGTAGACATGTTTATTATTGATGAAAAATGAACAATCAGGGTCATATGAACTTTCGTTTGCTTGACATATCTAAAAATTCTTTCTTAAGGTTCTTTTAAATTTTAACCCACTTACTATTGTTGTTTCAGACAAATGCAGGTGCTGTGTTGATTACTGATTTGGTGTTTTGGTTAATCCTCTACCCTTTCCTTGCCCACAATCAATATGATATGAGTTTTGTAAGTATTCAATTACAAATTCCTAGGAAGTATGTTGTCAGAGATCTTTTATGCTATTTGTTATTCCCTCCGATCCATATTAATTATAGCTGAATTGGATGTATCTAGACATGTTTTAGTGCTAGATACATCCGATTCAGCAACAATTAATATAGGAGTAGAATTAAGGGGAAGAATCAGTGCATCTTGATTGGTGTATCTATTAACTTTATTTTACCATAGGATTTATTTTAAATTATTTGCAAATTCATAATGCATCTAAACTAAATAGGAATGCTCCAACTCCATGTTTTCTATGGTATTATGTATAATAAAGTGATTCTAGGTCCTGCAAATTTTGTTTTTGTGTGGAACCTTGCTTCATGAATGGCTCAGTGGTTCCAACATCCTTGCTGAATCTTGTGCAAGACATATTATCTTAAGTGGTTAAGTGCTTTTAGCAGCTGCATTAGTTATTTGGTCTGGTTCTTTGAAAGAAAATAAAAGGCATGATCAGACTGTGTGCTGCTTGTACCTTTGTATCTTGGACTTAATGCACTCTTCCTCAAAAGAGACAGTTCTTTGTAGTGGCTTGTTAACATATTCTTTGCCGCATTTCTTACTAAATGTTTGTTATTGCACACTGCAGTTGCTGATTGGAACGCATTCAATAAATGTTGTCTTCATAGTTGGTGACACTGCTCTGAATAGCTTGGTAAATATCTCGTACCAGGATATTGATCCATACCACGATCAACTAATCTTTATACTGACTATTATATCTGTAATTGCAGCGTTTCCCGTGGTTTAGAATAGCATATTTCATGTTGTGGACAGGCATATTTACTAGTGTTCAGTGGATCATCCATGCCAATGTATCCATTTGGTAATGTTCTGACTTACATTTCCCTTCATATTGAATATCAATCAAGTGCTTCATGTGTTTATATTATTCAATTTATTCAGGTGGCCTTACCCGTTTCTGGACTTGGAATACCCTGCAGCACCTGTGTGGTAAGCAGAGAAAGATACTGCATAACTGAGTTGGAATCGCTCCGCAGCATCTATACATTATATGAAAATAGAACCATGTGATAGTCTAAACACAGCAAATAATTAGCGACACATATAGTTTCGAGAATGAACTGTTTTTCGACCTAAAATTGACTGCGCTTTAGACATTTATCCAGGCTATATGGATTAGTGATCAGATGAGAAGACGCTGCAGAAATATGAACAGTTTGACAGTGTGATGAATATCTTATGTTCTTGCGTACTGTGCCACACGTTGCACTTAAATTAGTCCAGAATCTAGTCGCCATACTTGATAAGAGTGCTTTGTAACATTACTGAAGTGTATTTTTCGTTCTGTTAAGGTACATTGTTTTAACCTGGAAGCCTTTCTGCCATGCATACACCTGTAATCTCGATAAACTTTACTCATGGCAGGTACTTGGTGGTAGCATTGCTGCACTTGCCTTGCTACGGCCTCTTCGCCCTTCTCCTGAGGCTCAAACAATCTCTGCTGGAAGGCTGGTTATCTAGTAGCTACACTTACGTGAAGTAGACAACAAGATAGGAGTATATACATATACTGCTACAGTTTATTCCCATTCATTCCTTGTCCTGAAAATTACATGGTGCTGCTGGGACAAAATTAGCCACGTTCTTCGGAGTTAAGTGCATGTAATTCCTTGTTCTACTTGAAAGCACGGGCTCTTCATGAGTCTCTCTGTCTTCAAAAGTGGATGTGTAAATTGACACGGCATATGTCCCCCAAAATTTTGAGATTCATAGCTTCCTTGAACCAGCTGTCGTTTCATCCAATACGTGACACCCATGATTTCGTTGTTGCTTTGGTTGAATTGGTGTTGCTATCCTTCTTTTTGCTTACTAGTTTCCTGTCAGTGTGGCGGTACAACGCAATTGAGATTAAAATAATCTGAATTTTATGCATGTTTTCTCATGTAAACCAGTCTGCAGATTTTTTTCCTCGCTTGGGTTGATGTCCACCCAGTATTCGAAATGTATTTATTATAATTTAAAAATATGATAAAGATAATTATTTTTACAGATGTGCATCATGCATTCATGCTGTAACTTGAATCCGTGTAAATAATTATTCGAAATATGACAGTATGTACATTATGTATGAATAAAAAGGAAAAATTGAGCAATCTCAACCGGCTGAAACGATTTGCCGGTCAAACAGACCAGATTTAGAGTAGCATACTTCTGTTGATCGTGTCTAGCTAAACAAACTTCTGTTTTTTTTATGGGATTTTATGGGAAAAACAAAACAAACTTCTGTTTTTTTCATGGTAAAAACAAAACAAATTTCTGTTGCTTGTGTTCGGCTGGGCTGGGCTACTAACAGCAAGAATCAACAAACAGGCTCATCCATCGTCCTCGTCTCCGTCTCTCCAGCCGAGACAAAGACAAAGACCACCTCCTCTCCCCTTCAGACGCCACCAACTCTCCCTCTCGCGCTACCGCTCGCACAACCGCCACCAATGGCCGCTGCGGCGGCGGCGGCGGCGGCCACGAGCACGGGAGACGAGCGCCACCACCCGGAGCAGCAGCGGCGGCGGCACATGGGGAGGAGGGCGGCGGCGGACTTCGCGATGAGCGGCGCGGCGGCGGTGGTGGCCAAGACGGGGGCGGCGCCGGTGGAGCGCGTGAAGCTGCTGCTGCAGAACCAGGCGGAGATGCTGCGCCGCGGGAGCCTCACGCGCCCCTACGCCGGCATCGCCGACGCCTTCGCCCGCGTGCTCCGCGAGGAGGGCGTCGCTGCGCTCTGGCGCGGGAACCAGGCCAACGTCATCCGATACTTCCCCACCCAGGTATGCCTGCTCCCCCTCTCTTTCCCTACTCCTACTTCCTTCGCTGGTCCAGCCGTCCGTTCGCTGTGCATTCTCGATTGAGTGGTTGCATCGGTTGATCTGGCAAGCGATTGAATGGTGTCTGAACTGAACCGGATGGATTTCACTATATCAGAATGGAGACAATCACGAAGGTTTCAGTAGATTCAGTGCAATAGTATGATGATGCCCGTGGGCTGATCGAGTGACGGTTATCTGCTGATTAACTACACCCACACATATTTTGGGTGGCCTCGGTTGCCTCAAAACTCCGCCTCCTTGAAAACAAAACAATAAGCTGCTCGCAACTAGGATGCTGTCTGACTGGTAGCTTAGCCCCCATCTTTTTTTTTTTTTGAAGGGATCAACACTGCGTTCTCAAAACAGAGTACAACACAAACTGAAAAAGCTCAGGAAAACGCAGACGAACAGAGCCAAGAAACCCAGTACAACAGCGAAGCCTGAAGAACCACAGAGGCTGAACGCTGAACCACCAGAACGCCTGGAGCAGAACCTCGTCGCCGACGAAACGCCGAAGAAGAAGGTCCCAGGTCGCCACCAACCTCGGGAAGAAGGCACCACACTCATGAAGAAGGCCGCAGGAGCCGCCCGCCGCAAGCAACGGGACCGAAGAACGCTGAAAGAATACGGCCATGGCGCCTCCACCCTGCTTCCACCCTTCATCCAACTTTCCCTGCACTGAGCTCGAACATGGCCTGCCGGAGCCACCGCCGAAGAACTGCCTTGACCGCACCAACACCCCTCGCCACCACGGCCGGCCGGAGAAGGAAGGAGCAAGACGAACCTGAAGACGGCGGAGAACTCCGAGATCCCGCTGAAGCCACTCCTTTACAGGCAGAGGAGGCAGCCAGCGCCAAGCGCTAGCTCCCCGCTGCACCACCCCCAGCACCCCCATGGCATGGCCAGGAGGAGCCACACCAAGACGAGGGAGGGGGCGAGGGACCAAAACTCCACAAGGCCGCCGTCACCCCCGCCACGACGACCGCCCTCGGAGCACAAAACCTCGCCAGATCCGCCGATCCGGGAGGGAACTACGCCTGGAGCTCGCCGACACCGCTCCGCAGAGCACCGCCGGGGTGGAGATCGAGCTCCAGCACACTTATTCCACGCCGCCGCCGCCACCTCCACCCAAGCCGCGCCGACAGGAAACCTAACCCTAAACCTACTATCTACAAGCCTCGGGCACAGATCGGAGGTCCCTCCACTCCCCCACCGCCGCACGGACGGCCGGAGAGGGAGGGAGCCGCCGATCTGGCCATCGGCGGAGCACCAGAACAGGGAACTCTCCCTTTTCGCCTTTCCGCCTTGCTCTCTACTGTAGACGGGAGGGGAAAGGGGACACGACCTAGTGGTTGTTGGTAGCTTAGCCCCCATCTTTTTCTCACCACAGAATACAATGTGCCTGCCTTTTGGCCAATTCTAATTTTATATCTAGGACTGGGAAGCAGGAATGGCTTAGACTCTGATCCGTTAGGTGTGTAAGAGTTATACCAGATTTACAAGAAAAAACTAAGATCGCTGTGTCTTGAATATAATACAAACTGGTTGACTACGGCAATATGAAAAACCATGGTGATGCAGCTGACTTATTTAGGTGGCGGGACTCGGTATTATCTTCACCACTAGTTACTATAGTTCTATCGCCATGCCTTTACAACCGGTTACTGTAGTTCTATAAGTAGCCATGTTTTTCATCATGGATACATATTGAAATTAGGAAAATAGCTACCGTGCGTATAGTTTGGTATTGTAGATGAGACTTACGCTACTGCCTTTGTGCACTCTTCTGCAGGTTCTTTATAATATCTAAGAATGAGAACCACATTCTTTTTCATGATGAACTACCAAAGATGACCCTCTATACATGTATTGATGTATGTACCCTTAGCTCTGTGAAATGAGAAAAACTTTGTTTTCATGAAAAAACTCTGAAGCCTCACTCGTGCACTTCCTGTGCAGGCTTGTAACTTTGCGTTCAAAGGCTACTTCAAGAGCATCTTTGGCTATGACAAGGAGAAGGACGGGAAATGGAAATGGCTAGCTGGAAATGTAGCATGTGGCAGTGCTGCGGGAGCTACAACGTCGTCACTGCTATACCATCTGGACTATGCACGGACACGGCTAGCTACTGACTCAATTGAATCTCGGCAAAGCAAGCGTCAGTTCAGGGGGTTGCTAGATGTCTACAAGAAGACAGTCAAAACTGATGGTCTTCCTGGACTCTACCGAGGCTTCAGCGTGTCTATTGTGGGTATCACTCTATACCGGGGTCTCTATTTTGGCATCTACGACACCATGAAGCCTCTCGTCCTAGTAGGCCCGTTGGAGGTAACACCATTAACTCTTGTGACATGTCACAGATGAGGTTGCGGCGCATAGAATCAAGTTGACACACACACACACTGAATTACTATCTGTTGGATGCTCTTGCAGGGAAATTTCCTGGCCAGTTTTGCCTTGGGATGGTCAATAACTACATTCTCTGGGGCCTGCGCCTATCCATTCGACACACTCCGACGAAGAATGATGTTAACTTCAGGCCAACCGTTCAAATACAGGAACGCCCTCCATGCCTTAAGACACATTGTTTCCACCGAAGGGTTCTTCACACTGTTCCGAGGGGTTGGTGCAAATATCCTCTCTGGAATGGCAGGAGCTGGAGTTCTCTCCGGATACGACCAGCTCCAACGGCTTGCAAGTCGGCACGATTACAAGTTCGAGAGCAAGATTAAAAAAGGAACAACTATATGAATCTGGCAGCAGACCAAAACTCTTAACTACATATCGGTTAACCAGAAAATGAACGTTTCTTGCAGGCGAATCCTTTTGAGTTTTGAACATCATGACGATTAGACTTGAGCCTTCAAGTGTAAATTAATATGTGAAGGCTAAAGTCGATGCCCGCATGTACACGGTCAATGTAAAATGTTGATAAAACTTGTGGATAGAATGTGCATAATGCAGTGATCAATGGAATGTTCATGTTCGATTTCGTAACAGTATTTATCTTTTTCAACCTCGTGTGTTGCACGCAGTTCCCTAAATTCAGCGAGTATTGGTACTCCAGCTTTAACACAGATATCTTGGGATGCTTGGCAACATCATCCTGCAGGTGTTGCTTGACGGCTTCCCTGTAGGAACTGTAACATCCCAAATTTTGGAACCAAAAAAAAAAAAAAAAACTTAGTTTTACCAGACCCCAAAATTCAGAACCAACAAAAACTTTTTGAAATGCTTTGCTGATGATTGTGTTTTCCTTCCCATTGCTATGTTTGAACTAGTGTGGCTTGTTGTTTGAGTTGTTTGACTAGTAAGTCCAAGACCCAACCAATATAACTATATATTAAACTTGGTGATCATGTCATGACAAGAACAAAATATTCCATATATCTCCTCCACTCTTATTTGGACCAACTTATTCTCAAATGATGCTTTGTTTAGCAACAACCAAAATACCCACTCCTTGAGAGAATAAAAGTGTTTTCCAAAATTATATGTTTCCAAAAATATGGAGATCTATATCTTGATATTTCCCTTGTATTGGTAGCCCTTATTTTAAACTCGTACTTTCATTTCTTTGAAAACAATAAAGGTGGGAAGTATATTGCCCACATATTTTAGCAACCCTTTTGGAAAAATATCAAATTATGAAGTTGAGCTTTTCCCACCTTATTCTTGTCAGGACGATACTAGATCACCACCCCACCACTTATCTGAGTGATTAAAACTTGGTTGAAAACTTATACTTGGTTGTCTAGTGTTGGTTGTTAATTCCTGCCCAATTGATTGCTTGTGTTGTTTGTCTGCTAAACAAGGACCTGAAGAAAGAAAAGAAAAATCAAAATAAAAAGATCAACACATAAAATCATGAGAAACATCAACACATAAAACCATGTGTGACAAATGTCACAAAATTCTCCAAATGAGAAATTGATATTATCTTTCCAACCAAATTCAGTGGGGTGACATAAGGATCACTCCCACTTTGCTCTTACATTCTTTTCCCTCTCCAAAAATATTTCTAAAAATCTTGAATTTAAATTTCATTTCTTTCTTTAGTAAATTCAAATCACCAAGTGTGCTATGTTGCACATATCAAATAAATTTCACCACCATACCATAAATCTTGGACATTATACAGGAAACCAATTATAAAATAAAATTGTAGAAAACTGAATTTAAAATTCGTTGAAGCATTTCAACGAACACATGGTGGACACTGCCGAGATCTTCCCCAATTCTTTGAAACCGAAATCAAATCGATCGATTTGATGTTTCTTTCTTCGATTCCTTGCTGCCACACCCTTCCTCTCACCTCACTGAGCCACCAGAGCAAGGGGAGAGCGAGCAATTTGGTCGAGGGACCCGTGGCCATGCCCGTGCGCACGCCACCGCTCTGCCCATGCCGGCCGATGATGGCGTGTCGAGGAGAGCAGCCGCACTGGCCCCTCTCTGCGTCTACCGTCACCTCCACTCTGCCCCGCGTTCATCAGAACGGAGTAGACCACGCCCTGACGCCCAGCCTCGCCGTACCCCTGCAGCCGTGCGCCGCTCGCCATGTCACGGCCGCGCGTGGACGCCGACCCCGCTCTTCTCCACCACGGCACCCCAGCTCGTGTGTCTCGTCACCGACGCGCTCCTGTCACCCCTCAACTTCGCGGACACGCCCACACCACCTCTGGTGCTCTGCAGCGACACCAACGACCCGTCGCACTCCGCTGCCACGCCATGGACGCCGTGCGTCCCGAGCTCACCCCCGAGCCACACGCGACCACTCTCTCCCTCTGAGCCCCAGCAGAGCAACCCCACTCCGTAACCACACAGTACCACCGCCAATGACGTGCTCCCCCACCCCCTAGCTCCTCTCGTGCACCCTGTCCACGGCACGCCGACGTTCGGCAATAAAAAGCCACCCCCGCACCCGTGCCTCCACACCCCGCCATTTCCCTCTCCCGCACTCCCCACACACCCCGTGCACCTCCAGGAGGGAGGAGCCCCTCCCTCGAAGCCCCATTTGCCTCTGAGTTTCCTCGAGCTTCGCCGGAGCCGAAGGTGGAGGTCGATCACGGCCCGGCCGTGATACTCCCTCTTTCTTTCCTCTCTGGCCTGCATCCTCACCACCATTATCACCGCCCTCACCAGCCGTAGTTTCTCCTTGTTTCGTGCACAGACGCATCCAGGAGACGTCGCCGGAGTTGGAGCACGGCCGCGAAGGAGCAGCCGAGCTTCACCGACGCCGTTGCAGCCTTCCCCAGCACGCACAAGTTCGCCCCCGAGCTTTCCCGTACCCTCCGCCGTCGAACTCCATCCTCTGCCTCGTCCCTAGGACACCCAGGTACACCCCTGGCCCCCCTCGCCGTCGCCGGAGCTCCGGCGCCGCCGCGGGTAACGTATTCATCATCGCGGGCTCTGTGAGCCGTTGGATCTAGATCCAACGGCCGCATACCGTTTCATTTCCTGTTAGGCTGACAGGGTTGGCCCCACCTGTCATAAGTTTAAACATTATCCACACGCGGGAATTATCCACTGAGTCACTGACTAGTAGGCCCCACATGTCAGGATTTTCAACATTATCCAGAGGAGAGGAATTTCCTAATTCTTTTTCTCTGGAATTTCAGTACTGGACCTAGTTTATAAATTCAATATCTCGAGATTTAGGAATCCAAATAAATCAAACTCAAATGTTCTGGAAAGCTTATGAAAATATTTAACTCACCAAAGTGGTCTCATATCATTTAAATAAATAATAAAAATGTATTATTAAAAATGCTCCAGAAGGTTTAAAACACTAAACCATTTGTTTCTGGAGTTATATAAATCCAAATAACTCGAAACCAATTTTGGTAGCTTTGTATTTGGATCCTTTAGCTCCCCAAATTTTGATAGAATTAATTGAGTAGTGTAAAACCCTTAGCTTTTGGTTGAACTTCAGTACACCCTTCTGCACTAAACCAATTAGTGTGAATTAATAGTAAGTCCAATTAAACTAAAACCAATTTTGTTAGGTCACATTCAACCAAGGTTAGTTACCCCTAAAAGGATTTAAATTTTGGAGCAACTTAATTTGTTTGGTAGCTAAAACTTGATTAAAGTCCTTCTGGACTAAAACAAATGTGTAGGGAGTTTGGTAACTCCAAATGACCCCAATCCAATTGGGTGGTCTTCTACACATCAGTAGCTATCCATAGAATTTTAGTTTGAATTTTTGTGACAAACATAGATTAAATGGTGAATTAATTGGTGTACAACTAGTTTCTGTCTTAATTTGGAAATAAGTAAATAAAGATTAATTCAATTAAATTAAAACCACCTTGTGTTGCTTGATGTGTGCAGTAGCTATTTGTAGCATTTGTGATTGTAATGATGTGGTGATGCTTGAGCTAGTGTAGTGATTGTTTGTCTTGCTTGTTTAACGTTTAGACGATACCGTTGACGGATTTATCGAGGAAGGAGGTTTTATTGAACCAGAAGACCAGGATCAGTACCACTTTGTGGAGCAAGGCAAGCTACTTCACTGAGCTTGCATCTATATACATCTATTTTGATTTACCTGTTTTACTTATAATTAGCATAATGATTTACGTGGTGTTTGCCACGAAAGCTATGATTTTGAAAACCCTTTTCCAAATTACAAGTATATTATTAAGACACCCGATATAGAGGTGTCAGTGGTATACAATGATTTCGAAATGAATTTGTTTTACTCCAAAACCTTCTGTGAAAAATCTTTTTGGTGGGATTACGAACCACCCAAGTTTTGGTTAAAAGTATTTTGCTAAGAAAATTGGAAATGATCGTGAAAACCTTTTCAAAAGTTTATGAAAAACTATTTTGTCACTCTATGTAGAGATATCAGTTGTTTATATAAAACTATAGGATGGGAAAAACATTGTTTATTCAAAACTCCTTTGAAAATCCTTGGATGAATTATGGTATACCGGGATGTCGGTATGGAAGTGGAAAGTGTTGGTGATGTTTATGAAAAATGCACATTGTGTCTTTGTACCATGACTACCAGCCGATAACCTGTGCGACCACATTTACCCACATATGGGCAAGGGCGTAGTCATATAATTTGCTCGTGTTAGTACTGGATGCCTCAACAACGAGGATGACCTCGTTCCATGAGGGGATGGTTTGGTGACCTGCCCCTGACCTGGGTCCTCTTAAGAAGTCTACCGGAAGCCGGTATGAGCGTAGAAGAAAGAGGATTGAAGGGCTCCCTTGGGTCCGCCGGGCAGAACTACGAAGTCCTCACACTTAGTTTCGAGGATTTAAGTGTCGATGGAAGTTCGTAGGAGGATCCTATACTAGCATGAGCAAAGGACAGGCTATGGCCGGGAACTCAACTTCGCATACCTCTGGTATGGCGGGACGTGGCTGACACGATGAGTGACCGGATGGGTGTGGGAAAAGCGTGCTACCTCTGCAGAGGGTAAAACTATTCGAATAGCCGAGTCCTCGGATATGGACAGTTGGGAGGCTGTCCTAAGACCATGTGCAAGTTTTACAAAGTTTTGGGTTTGAAAGGAAAATGAGTGGAAATTGTTTTATGCAACTATACCGAGGGTATGGTATGAGGTTGCTGGTAAAATAAGTAACCATGAAGGGGTATGATCAGAAACCAGGAGGTTTCGGAGAAAGGGACAAGATGGTGATTTTCGAGGAAAAAGTTTTAAAGGGTTTTCTCACCTTTTAAAACGAAGGTATATTTTCGGGAAAAAGGTTTAAAAAGACTTCTTACCTTTTTCAACAAAGGTAGGTGAGAAAACTACTTTCCAAAATGATTTGTCTTCAACAGGATTACAAATCTACTCTTCCCTTTTTAAATAAAGATATAGTGATGTTTTCCTAAAAATAAAAGTCTTTTAAAATTAAAACTAGTGCATGCTCCTGTTGGGGTAGCTTGCGAGTACAATCAAATGTACTCATATTGGTTTCGTCCCTGGCTATTGTCTTAGCCAGATTGTGGAAGAAGAAGCAGTTCGAAGAAGAGGAGTTCACTGACGTCCTTGCGAACTAGGGCGCTTCCCAGTCAGCTGCCTGTAGGGTTAAGGCGAATGACTTGGGCTCCACGTTGTTTGGTGATTCCGCTGCAAGTACCTGTTGAAGCTTATGACTTCAATCACGTAAGTATATTTATTCGGTATTTTTGGGGTGTTCTGTGATACCAATTCGAGTTATGTGCAGCAACAGACTGATCACGGGATTGTTGCAGGAAACATAACGAGTATCTCGGGTACTTAATCCGGGGTCCTCACAGACTTGGTATCAGAGCCATCCTGACTGTAACAGACCTTAGTTAGCATGGACGTGAGTTAGGAAGAGAATATTTTGTTAAAAATATGTTAATACCAAAAATATATCTTTATCTAGGGAAGTCCAAAAATGACTTCCACTCTTCTCATCCTCTAAAATAATTTCTGAGTCTTACCCTTCTATTTTGAAATTTACCAAGGATTTCTCTACTCCCTCTTACCTGTTCAAAATACTTGACGATGAACCCAATGGAGACCTAATTAGCCAGCACCTACAAGAAGAAGCATCCATCTTGAATATTCAACATTCAACATCAGGTGATCGATCTACAAAGGCCGAGATCATCAACATCAACAAATCAAGAGATCTCCGAAGACCTCCGCTCAACATCAACAATTCTACTCAAGTGCAAATTCGACCCTCTCACTTCTTCCAGCAGAAGCCTAAGGAGACAAAGTGAAGACTTCACCGACCCTGTATAACCAAGGTCCCTAGGAAAAACATATGATAGGAACTTTAGTTATACTACCCAACTGCAACGAGTATTAGGCGTCCATCGGTACTAAATGTACCTTGAGTGTTTATTGTCTGTTTGTGATGTTCCCCTACAGTGAGTCAACGGATTTGACCCATCCCTGCCTAACAGCATGGCCAGGCGTCGGTTCACAGTAGAGTACAGTAGGACTTGTCCCCACTACATAAGAGACGCCCACCGGGTTCTTCCATAGAAAGGAGCCGACACAACCTAGCTTATATAAGGCCCCGTTCCATCTTCCGTCTATACCCACCCTCACTCCCCGTCCTTAGCAACCCAACTCTCCTGAGGCAGGAATCCTGCGTTTTATCCTTTCTCCCGAGCCAAAACAACCCAATGACAAACCCCAGGGTCATTCTGGAAACCACTGCCGAGGAGCATGGCGGATTTCCACTGATACTTTGGAAGGCCGTCTGCCATATTCTTGGTCGGCCTGCCCGCCCCCGATATGTGGTGTTAGAGAACTCCCTCCCGCCTGCCGGGCGTGAATTCCAAGTCGACGTGCACATCAACTCGTGTCCGTTGGGCACAAGTCAGGCCTACTTGATCCATGGTAGGAGCATGCCTACTCTAGATCAAGCCCTCCAGGTAGCAGCCTGGGAAGGCCTTGTCCGTCTCCGGTATGCAGAACCGGCGATGGCGCAGAGTCGAGCTTTCCAACTTCTTCCCGTCACTCCTCCGCTTGGAGAGGAACCTGCTCAAATTCCCATCGGAAGGGAAGTCGACCCTGCCGTAATCACCCTGGTTACTTACGGAGCCTCAATGACAAGATTTTTCCACTCCCTGATGGCGGAACTCATAATCACAAGGCGCCACCTTGCTCGTGCCCCGGGAACTGGTCGAGCAAGGAACCTATCCACTTCCCACCGTGGGCAAGCTCAGGAGGCAAGACAGTCGTCCTAGATGATTTGCTGGACCACAGTGTTGATGCATCTGTGACACAAGCCCTAGCCCGAGTTCAGCAGCCACCCCGGAGCGAGGTGTAATCCTCGAAGGCGTACCTGTAGTTCCCCACCCCGAGGACGACAGAGATGTGGACACCACTCTTTTTCTCGGCCACGCTCCACCAACAACCAGAGGCCGTCAAGCAGAGTAAAACCCCTGTCTAGTTAGCCGGGTGACGTTTGTATGTTGGTAGGTGAGAAATAAGAGGATGTTTGTCTGTTGTTTGTTTTTCTCGTGTTTCTTGTAATGCAAGGTTGTTGTCTGTTCCCCGGCTGATGTCAATCAGCCCGAAATAAAAAAACTTGGTGTTCTTATCATCTTGTTAACCACTTGGTTGACACCTGATGGAATGTCATGCTCTTTCCTCAGTTAAAGGTTTAAAAGAAACAACAGATCACTTAAACCAGGACCGTATATGTGACCCCAGACGCATATACCCCCCCCCCCTGTGAATTAATGCAAACTTTGAATGGGACTATTTTGTAGTATGCAAATTATTTTGTGTGTGGTCTCCTACATGTCTTCATCACAAGGTTCCTCACCCCCTTTATGAACCTTGTGCTCACTGCATGTTAAAGAAAGGGCCCGAGCCCTCCACGAGATGTAATCCTCACAAGCCTTAAAATGCTTGCTGAGTGTCAATGCTCGCTGGAACACAGAAGGATTTCTTGTAGGGTGTTTTTGGTTGTTGTGTTCAACCTATACGGTTGAAATGTATGCTACCACTGCAAATGGTTGCGACCATATGATGCAGTGTTATATATATGTATATATTTTCTCACTAAAGCAAGATTATTCTAGTACCTCTGCATCCCATCTGTGCTGCAAGACCAGAGTTGTGGCAACCAAGAAAATTTCGAAAATGCAAATCTTGCCCCAGTTCATCAGTGCAGACCAGATCGATACAACCACGGAATTCAGTACAGAAGCGAGAATTTCAGAAAAATGGGGATACAAACTCTACTCCTACGAAGAACACTGCCAGCACTCAGCCCGGATGCAACGGCACCCAGAGGTTCCTACTCCCTCTCGAGCTCCATGACGCCACCGGAAGATGAGCCTGGCTCACCCGAAGCCGCATCACGAGTCGCGCGACGGCGATAGACGACCCGAGCAGCCGGCTCACCTCCAGCGGGAAGATCTGCCACCTCATCCACCGGCACTGCAGCTGGTTCCTCCACCACAGCTAACTCCACCGCCGCCGCAAGCTCCTCCACCGCAGCTGGCCCCTCCGCCGCATCTGGCTCCTCCGGCGCAGCTGGCGCCACTGTCGCAGCACCAGCCCCAGCGCCAGACCACAAATTGCACAAGGCCACGGCTAGGAGGACTACTGCCACGAACAGCATGCTGTACACCATCGAAATCAAGAACACGAAGAGTACGAAGGTGAAGAAGCCCTCGATGAAGCCCGCATCCTCCATCGTATCAACGTAAGCTCTGAAGAAATCACTAATGAAGCCCATGGTGGCGATGCGATAGGAGAAATATTTTCGAAGGTTACTAACTTATAACCAGAGCTCGGATGCCGCACCTCGACACCGCTTTGCGCGGGAACAAGGGAAGGAATCCCGAGCAGTACTCGCCTTAATGGCGCGAAACCACCTAGACGTCGTGTCCCAAAGCCGTGTCTGCCGCTGCATCGACGAACCGCACGCGCAGCAGTGCCGCAGGCGAGTGCTTCGCGCACTAAGAGCTGGGCGAGTGCGAAGCCAGGGTGAGCAAGGAGGAAGAAGAGAAGAAAGGGAGGGAGAGACTGACAGGTGGACACTGGTCCTACATGCCAGTGAGTAAGCAGACAACCTCCGTGTTCCTCTATCCTTTATTTCGAGACCGTATCCCTCGCTTTTGCCAAAAATGCTGTTTGTAGATGTTCCCGTCCTACTGTGTCTATAAGCCAATTATTAGTGGCACAGATATCTTTGTATAAAAAGAACCCTGCATTTCCCCAAAAAAAACCCGTGCCCTCGTACTCTCCTGTACCCCTGGGCAAATCTCGAGGACGAGATTTATTTTAAGGGGGGAAGGATCTGTAACATCCCAAATTTTGGAACCAAAAAAAAAAAACTTAGTTTTACCAGACCCCAAAATTCAGAACCAACAAAAACTTTTTGAAATGCTTTGCTGATGATTGTGTTTTCCTTCCCATTGCTATGTTTGAACTAGTGTGGCTTGTTGTTTGAGTTGTTTGACTAGTAAGTCCAAGACCCAACCAATATAACTATATATTAAACTTGGTGATCATGTCATGACAAGAACAAAATATTCCATATATCTCCTCCACTCTTATTTGGACCAACTTATTCTCAAATGATGCTTTGTTTAGCAACAACCAAAATACCCACTCCTTGAGAGAATAAAAGTGTTTTCCAAAATTATATGTTTCCAAAAATATGGAGATCTATATCTTGATATTTCCCTTGTATTGGTAGCCCTTATTTTAAACTCGTACTTTCATTTCTTTGAAAACAATAAAGGTGGGAAGTATATTGCCCACATATTTTAGCAACCCTTTTGGAAAAATATCAAATTATGAAGTTGAGCTTTTCCCACCTTATTCTTGTCAGGACGATACTAGATCACCACCCCACCACTTATCTGAGTGATTAAAACTTGGTTGAAAACTTATACTTGGTTATCTAGTGTTGGTTGTTAATTTCCTGCCCAATTGATTGCTTGTGTTGTTTGTCTGCTAAACAAGGACCTGAAGAAAGAAAAGAAAAAATCAAAATAAAAAGATCAACACATAAAATCATGAGAAACATCAACACATAAAACCATGTGTGACAAATGTCACAAAATTCTCCAAATGAGAAATTGATATTATCTTTCCAACCAAATTCAGTGGGGTGACATAAGGATCACTCCCACTTTGCTCTTACATTCTTTTCCCTCTCCAAAAATATTTCTAAAAATCTTGAATTTAAATTTCATTTCTTTCTTTAGTAAATTCAAATCACCAAGTGTGCTATGTTGCACATATCAAATAAATTTCACCACCATACCATAAATCTTGGACATTATACAGGAAACCAATTATAAAATAAAATTGTAGAAAACTGAATTTAAAATTCGTTGAAGCATTTCAACGAACACATGGTGGACACTGCCGAGATCTTCCCCAATTCTTTGAAACCGAAATCAAATCGATCGATTTGATGTTTCTTTCTTCGATTCCTTGCTGCCACACCCTTCCTCTCACCTCACTGAGCCACCAGAGCAAGGGGAGAGCGAGCAATTTGGTCGAGGGACCCGTGGCCATGCCCGTGCGCACGCCACCGCTCTGCCCATGCCGGCCGATGATGGCGTGTCGAGGAGAGCAGCCGCACTGGCCCCTCTCTGCGTCTACCGTCACCTCCACTCTGCCCCGCGTTCATCAGAACGGAGTAGACCACGCCCTGCCGCCCAGCCACGCCGTACCCCTGCAGCCGTGCGCCGCTCGCCATGTCACGGCCGCGCGTGGACGCCGACCCCGCTCTTCTCCACCACGGCACCCCAGCTCGTGTGTCTCGTCACCGACGCGCTCCTGTCACCCCTCAACTTCGCGGACACGCCCACACCACCTCTGGTACTCTGCAGCGACACCAACGACCCGTCGCACTCCGCTGCCACGCCATGGACGCCGTGCAGCCTTCCCCAGCACGCACAAGTTCGCCCCGAGCTTTCCCGTACCCTCCGCCGTCGAACTCCATCCTCTGCCTCATCCCTAGGACACCCAGGTACACCCCTGGCCCCCCTCGCCGTCGCCGGAGCTCCGGCGCCGCCGCGGGTAACGTATTCATCATCGCGGGCTCTGTGAGCCGTTGGATCTAGATCCAACGGCCGCATACCGTTTCATTTCCTGTTAGGCTGACAGGGTTGGCCCCACCTGTCATAAGTTTAAACATTATCCACACGCGGGAATTATCCACTGAGTCACTGACTAGTAGGCCCCACATGTCAGGATTTTCAACATTATCCAGAGGAAAGGAATTTCCTAATTCTTTTTCTCTGGAATTTAAGTACTAGACCTAGTTTATAAATTCAATATCTCGAGATTTAGGAATCCAAATAAATCAAACTCAAATGTTATGGAAAGCTTATGAAAATATTTAACTCACCAAAGTGGTCTCATATCATTTAAATAAATAATAAAAATGTATTATTAAAAATGCTCCAGAAGGTTTAAAACACTAAACCATTTGTTTCTGGAGTTATATAAATCCAAATAACTCGAAACCAATTTTGGTAGCTCTGTATTTGTATCCTTTAGCTCCCCAAATTTTGATAGAATTAATTGAGTAGTGTAAAACCCTTAGCTTTTGGTTGAACTTCAGCACACCCTTCTGCACTAAACCAATTAGTGTGAATTAATAGTAAGTCCAATTAAACTAAAACCAATTTTGTTAGGTCACATTCAACCAAGGTTAGTTACCCCTAAAAGGATTTAAATTTTGGAGCAACTTAATTTGTTTGGTAGCTAAAACTTGATTAAAGTCCTTCTGGACTAAAACAAATGTGTAGGGAGTTTGGTAACTCCAAATGACCCCAATCCAATTGGGTGGTCTTCTACACATCAGTAGCTATCCATAGAATTTTAGTTTGAATTTTTGTGACAAACATAGATTAAATGGTGAATTAATTGGTGTACAACTAGTTTCTGTCTTAATTTGGAAATAAGTAAATAAAGATTAATGCAATTAAATTAAAACCACCTTGTGTTGCTTGATGTGTGCAGTAGCTATTTGTAGCATTTGTGATTGTAATGATGTGGTGATGCTTGAGCTAGTGTAGTGATTGTTTGTCTTGCTTGTTTAACGTTTAGACGATACCGTTGACGGATTTATCGAGGAAGGAGGTTTTATTGAACCAGAAGACCAGGATCCGTACCACTTTGTGGAGCAAGGCAAGCTACTTCACTGAGCTTGCATCTATATACTCTATTTTGATTTACCTGTTTTACTATAAATAGCATAAATGATTTATGTGGTGTTGCCACGAAAGCTGTGATTTTGAAAACCCTTTTCCAAAATTCCATGTATATTATTGAGACACCCGATATAGAGGTGTCAATGGTCCACAATGATTTCGAAATGAATTTGTTTTACTCCAACGCCTTCTATGAAAATCTTTTGGTGGGGCTACGAACCACCCAAGTTTTGATTAAAAGTATTTTGCTATGAAAATTGGAAATGATTGTGAAAACCTTTTCAAGGGTTTATGAAAAACTATTTTGCCACTCTATGTAGAAAGATCAGTTCGTTTATATAAAACTATAGGATGGGAAAATCCATTGTTTTTACAAAACTCCTTTGAAAATCCTTGGATGGATTTTGGTATGCCGAGATGTCGGTATGGAAGTGGAAAAATTGTAGTATGGTGATGTTTATGAAAAATGCACATTGTGTCTTTGTACTATGACTACCAGCCGATAACCGTGCGACCACATTTACCCACATATGGGCAAGGGCGTAGTCATATAGTTTTCTCGTGTTAGTACTGGATGCCTCAATAACGAGGATAACCTCGTTCCATGAGGGGATGGTCTGAGGACCTACCCCTGACCTGGGTCCTCTTAAAAGAAGTCTACCGGAAGCCGGTATGAGCGTAAAGAAGAAAGAGGATTGAAGGGCTCCCTTGGGTCCGCCGGACAGAACTACGAGTCCTCACACTTAGTTTCTGAGGATTTAAGTGTCGATGGAAAGTGTCGTAGAGGCAGGGTCCTATACTAGCATGAGCAAAGGACAGGCTATGGCCGGGAACTCAACTTCGCATACCCCTGGTATGGCGGGACGTGGCTGACACGATGAGTGACCGGATGGGTGTGGGAAAAGCGTGCTACCTCTGCAGAGGGTAAACAAACTATTCGAATAGCCGAGTCCTTGGATATGGACAGTTGGGAGGCTGTCCTAAGACCATGTGCAAGTTTTACAAAGTTTTTGGTTTGAAAGGAAAATGAGTGGAAATTGTTTTATGCAACTATACCGAGGGTATGGTATGAGGTTGCTGGTAAAATAAATAACCATGAAGGGGTATGGTCAGAAACCAGGAGGTTTCGGAGAAAGGGACAAGGTGGTGATTTTCGAGGAAAAAGTTTTAAAGGGTTTTCTCACCTTTTAAAACGAAGGTATATCTTCAGGAAAAAGGTTTAAAAAGACTTCTTACCTTTTTCAACAAAGGTAGGTGAGAAAACTACTTTCCAAAATGATTTGTCTTCAACAGGATTACAAATCTACTCTTCCCTTTTTAAATAAAGATATAGTGATGTTTTCCTAAAAATAAAAGTCTTTTAAAATTAGAAACTAGTGCATGCTCCTGTTGGGGTAGCTTGCGAGTACAATCAAATGTACTCATATTGGTTTCGTCCCTGGCTATTGTCTTAGCCAGATTGTGGAAGAAGAAGCAGTTCGAAGAAGAGGAGTTCACTGACGTCCTTGCGAACTAGGGCGCTTCCCAGTCAGCTGCCTGTAGGGTTAAGGCGAATGACTTGGGCTCCACGTTGTTTGGTGATTCCGCTGCAAGTACCTGTTGAAGCTTATGACTTCAATCACGTAAGTATATTTATTCGGTATTTTTGGGGTGTTCTGTGATACCAATTCGAGTTATGTGCAGCAACAGACTGATCACGGGATTGTTGCAGGAAACATAACGAGTATCTCGGGTACTTAATCCGGGGTCCTCACAGGAACCCCTTCAGCCAGATTTCCTTGAGGTCCCATAGGTTCTCTAGCCCACAAAGCTCCAAAGTTGACATAGTAGAGGAGTGAACCACTAGTACCCACGACCGATTTCGGTATCCAATCTCCAAAAATCATCTCTGACCTTTAGACCCCGCAGTCGATCTTAAGGATTTCGGGGGCTTCGAATTTTTTTCTCCACTCTACGAGTTCTCCCACCTACCATAACGAAGCTTGCCACCTTGACTTGGTTTGACACAAAGACGCTAAAATCCCAACTCCATAAGCCCATAAGAGCATCTCCAAGAGCTTACCTAAAATATGGGTAGGCAAATTGGTTTTAGGTAGAGGAGAGAGAAGGTATAGGTGAATTTTTGACACATTGGACCACCTGGCCGAATGAATTGTCAAAAAAGACCACTTGTGAGTCAAATTGCCAAATCTACCGTGGCGGCGTCTGCGCCAGGCGACACGTGGCGGAGGCCGCCATGGGCGACGGCGGCCACCAAGGCCGCCGGTGGTGGCGGCACGTTTGGATTCTCTGTTTCCCGTCAGGCGTTGTTTCGTCTCGGGCCCCACATGCATGCATGCATGCATGCGTTGTTAATTCGTTTCTTATTCCTCTCGAGACGGTGCATGCATGCAGTTAAGGCTCAAACGTGGTGCAGGTGCTGTCGCTGGGAGGCAAAGGCCGCCACCGCCCGCGGCGGCCACCGTCCACGTCGACGCGCGCCTGACGGGAAACAGAGAATCCAAACGTGCCGCCACCGGTCCTTGGTGGCCGCCGTCGCCCATGGCGGCCTCCGCCACGTGTCGCCTGGCGCAGACGCCGCCACGGTAGATTTGGCAATTTGACTCACAGGTGGTCCTTTTTGACAATTCATTCGGCCAAGTGGTCCAATGTGTCAAAAATTCGGTATAGGTAAGCCAAAAAATTCTGCTTTTCAAGCTTACCTAAATGTGGATACCTAAATTAGCATCTACACGTGGGTCCCACATGTCAGTGGGACAGATTTATTTTCTTTTCTTTTTCCCCTCTATCTTCCTCCTCTTCTTCTTCCACGCCTCTGTCCAGGCCCGACGCCCTGCCCCGCCACCTCGACCTCGCCCCTCCCGGCCCTCCCCCCGGCGAGAGAAGTCCAATTTACCCCCCTAAACTTGTCTCATAGTTCACTTTACAACCCTTAACTCTGAGTTGGTTCAACTTTCACCCTTAAAGAGTAGAAACTGTTGGGAATACACCCTTTCACCGTTTTAACAGGTCTGACATGGGTTTTTTAGCCACGTCCACGGTTTTTTTAATCCCACGACATATAGTAGCCCTAAAAAAATACATAGGTAGTTGTACATGCACGCAAGGCCGCAAGGGTTTCCAGAGCACAGGAACATAATATCTCATGAGAAGAGAGATATGCAGGTACTCTAATTCATGTAGGAGAAGGTACAATACATGTACGGGTATGTTGTGGGTGCATATAGGAAAAAGACCCACTGATGTGGCAATAAAAACCAGGTCAAACCTTTCAAACGGTGAAAGGGGCGTAATCCGAGCGGTTTATGGAGTTTAGGGGTGAAAGTTGAACCAACCAAGAGTTAAGGGTTGTAAAGTGAACTTTGGGACAAATTTAGGGGTGTAAATTGGACTTCTCTCCTCCCCGGCAAGCCTCTACCTCGCCCAGCCCCGCCGCCTCGACCTCGCCTCTCCTCCGCTGCAGCCCAGCCCCCGGCCGCCCCCACCCTGGCCAGCCTCCACCTCGCCCCGGCCGCAGGAGGTCAGGAGCTCGATGCGGGAGGTCGCGGTCGGCGGCGGCTTGAAATAGCGGCGGCGCGGCAGGAGGTCGGGGGAGGTGCGGAGGTCGACGGCGGTCTCGATTCGGGGCGATTCCGGCCAGGAGAAGGGCGGCGGGGGTCGAGGAAGGGTGGGGCAGAGCGATTGGCGGCGCGCCGGTGACCACCTGCCCGCTTTGGGACCAAGCACTAGAATCTCCTAATTCAATGCCCCACCTGATGTTGCTTCAGGTTCTCATTGTAAGTGGTTTCAACTCTTTCACTCACTCACCAGTTAGTCACTAGTCAGACAACTTTTTCTTTGACATAGAACCCTAAAATTCATTAAGACATGGTGAGGTCACCGGTCACCGCACGGGTTACAAACAACGGGTAGTTCGACGCCCACGTAGTGTGATCCTTAAGAACATCACCCGCACCAAAAGAAGCCAGCACATGCGCTGGCATATTACATCCTCGCACAACATCATGATCGAGTACGTACGGGCTAAACGCGGCTGGTCAAGGGACTCTGACGTTAATGCTTGGGGGCAGAAAACTCGTTGGCCTATCTGATGCAGACTTCAGGAATAAGTTATGTCGCGTCCGGCGAAATATGAGCATCAATAAAGCTCATGATCAGCTTCAGTTTCAGATCACCGAATAGAGTGCTCAGGCTTGAGAAATCAAACACTTGTGACTCAACTGCTAGCTTGAGGTTCTGTCTCAAATATAACTTGTCCCATACCCAGTCGATCAGCAGCATCAACCACTTGTGACAGCGCCAGAGCTTCAGCATGGAGTGGGCCCGAAAAAAGTAGAAAGGCGCCCAACTGCTACGAACACAACATAGCATTACTATCCTTGCAAATATTTCCCCGCCCTCTTGTTCTTGTATTTTCAGTGAATAGCCTTGAAGGTATAGCATGATGCAGGAGATGCCAACAAATCCTAACCAACGCCCATTGCGTCGGTTCGTCCACCCAACGCGTACCCCTCCGTGTACAACGCACTCTACTCGACGCGACTATTGGGCCGGCCCTTTTTTTTCTCCAGCTCGGTTTTTTTTCGGTTTGGGAAGATTCTAGATTTTTTTTTTCATTTTTTCTTCTGATTTACTAGTTTTTTCTGGTTTCGGTCGTTTTATATGTTTTTGGTTTTTCTTTTTGTTTTTTACTCCTTTTTAATTCATGAACATTTTCATATTTTTGAGCCTCATGAGCAACTATATATAGACGTAGAGGGCATTATCTTGGAGTACAAGTCTAGTCAGAATCCTATGGAAACAAATCCTATCTCTATCCTATACTATCATAACAAACATATATGCCATACTCTCACATGGAGGCATTTTCATGGAGGGTTTAGCCAAGTGGAGGCATTTTCCTATCCCTTCATGTAATAACCTGTTCGCCCTAAGCCATCCCCGATGTTATGGTCTTCTCTGAAATACATAAGGCAATCATCCACCAATCTCAACGAGTACATTTCGTTGCCACGTAAGTTGCTTTCTCTAGAGCAGGTGGCTTTAGAGTAGTAGATGTTGTTTCTCACAAAACCACAACGCTCATCCCCACTGGCACCTACACCGCCTTAGGGTTTCTTGGCCTCAAGAACAAGGCATAATCGCCGAGGCTCATAACTTCTGCCCAGTATAATATAGGATATGAGCAATAAACATACTCATGAGTACTCATGACTCATCTCGGTTACAAGTCTGGAGGGTGTAGCCACATGAAGGCATTTTCCCACCCCGTCGTGTAATACCCTGTTTGCCCTAGGCCATCCTCGATGGTTCGGTCTTCTCTGCAATACATAAGGCGATCATCCACCAATCTCAGTGAGTACACTTCGTCGCCACGCAAGTTGCTTTCTGTAGATCGAGTAGCTTTAGTGTAGTAGATGTGGTTTCTCTCGAAACCAAGGCGATCAGCCCCCAACGGCACGTGCACCGCCTTAGAATTTCCTGGCCCCAAGAACAAGGCATAGTCGCCGAGGCTCGTAACTTCTTCCCACTTGTGCAGGTATGCCTCGCTCGTGTCGGCGTCGACAAGCTCGAAGATCTTGAAGAAAGGCTCACGGTTGGGCAACCACCTGGTCATTATCGCCTTCAATGGCTTTCCATGTAGCTCCACAATGTAGCTGTCTAACGCCTTTGGGCCATGGGCCATGGCGCTTTTGGATGGCCAGTTTGTGGGTGGATGTGATCATAGGCAAGCCCTCTCCCTTTGTGTCGATTTTAAACCTTATAATCTCCTCATTGGGGAACAGAATGCCATAGAGATCACCATCACAGAAGGCGATGTCCGCGAACATGGTATTCTCCCAGTTTTGCTTGATCCACCCGCTGCCGCAACCGACCTTGCACAGGGCAATACTGCGCGTCTGGTCCATGAGGATGGCGAGGACACAACCGCTAGAAGTGGTGGGATCATCGGAGAGGATGACAGGAGAGATGGGATTCCACCGGCAAACGGCCAATGGATTAGCCGGCCACGAGGAGCATACCTCCACCTCGGCGCCGGAGAAGAGGTTTACAAGTACGAGCTTGCGCGTGATGTGGTCGAGCGCTGCGACCCAGCCGCCTTGGTGCGAGCCCATGAGCCACTTGTTAGCTGCCTTGTCGTGGACGCGCAGGGCCCAGCGATCATCAAGGTTGCAGCCGCACAGTTGCTTCGTCTCGCCAGTCGGGCTGCGGGGCGAGAGGAGAAGAAGCGGGGCTGCCGGCGGCGCTGGGAGCCGCGCTGCGGCGGCGCGCCACGGCCCGCAGACAGCATCGAGGCGCACGCGGTCACGCAGGGAGGTTATCTTGAGGCGGATGTTGCCAAGAATGTCGTCGGGGAGGTTGGACCACCGCGCTCGCGCTGACGACGGTCTGCCGCCGCTCGCGACGGAGGTCGTGTGCGTCGTTGTCATCTCGTACTACAGTCGTAGGGGAATTCAATAACGATCGAGTAGTGGAAGGTATATAAGCTGCAAACGCATCCGTTTCCGGGGGGTCGATCCGTATTCTCCATCTCCTCAATCTCGTGTCAGATACAAACTCAACTAATACTGATCTCTTGTCGGATGCAAACTCAATCTCGTGCCGGATATAAGCGGCAGCAAGGCATGCACGAACCGTGCTCAACTAATACTGATCTGGCTTGTGCCTCGTGGAGCCAGCTGAACACACACATTATTACTTACTCCCTCCTTGACTAAGACTTGAAGCTGCAAACGCATGCTCTTGACATCAGTCAACGTGTCTATTTTCTTTTCACATGTTGACTATACTAGCCTAGAAACTTGACCCTAACTTTTTCAGTCTAATAAAATGACATTTAGTGGAGAGAAAAAATGATTACATATGTTTGGATTTAGTTTATTCTATTGATATGTTCTAATAATGTTTTGTGATATGCAGATGTGAGTCCGCCAAATTTCTGATAGCCCCACTGCAAGATGAGGAGGACATGAAGATAATTTTTTTGACAAGAATGTTGTGACCAATGTGACTGCTAGGGTGCCTCCATCATCTCAGATCCGAATTTATCAATTTAGGATCAATATTGATGAGGATGGTGAAGGTTAGGGATGTGAAGGTGAAGAAGACCCTCTTGTTACACCTTTGCGTGCACATGCCAAGAACTATAAGAGAGCATGCCCGTACTCACTTAGTCCCTCGGCAACACAAAACACGTGTAGTGCCACTTTGGACCATATGATGGCTATCATGGAAAAGAAGGCTGAGAAGGAGAGGAACCGGCTGATGGAGGTAGAGAAGAATAGGAATTCAAAACATCTGCGGGTCAAGCCAAGGATTCTGTAAAGCAGGAGATTAGGCAGATGGTTGCCTAAATCTTGGAGGATGGAACTAAGTCCGAAAGTCAGGAGTACTTCTATGTTGCACAACTTTTGATTATACAGCAGTATCGTGATGTATTCAATTGTTTGGAGGAGGCTAGGATTGGATTAGGATGACATGGGAGCGGTATAACAAGAAGTAGTGTTATGAACTTGTATTGCCATGACCCTATGTTATTTGTTTTGAGCTTATATTTGTCAAGAACTTTTGTTATCTGTGTAGAACTTGTATTGTCGAGAATCTATGTTATCTGAAACTTGTACTGTCATGAATCTTTGTTCTGCTTAGAACTTGTATTGTCATGAACATCTGCTTTTTTCGTCCAACTACAGATGAATTCTTGAAATGACAACTCTCATGAAGAGTTGGATATTTGCTACTATGTGTGCGGCTTGTATTCCAGAAGATAGTGAGAATGTTCTTTATGCGTTTAGAAGATTGCCTTTAATGTCAGAGATGCAATGGGTCTTGGAGAGGATGAAAGATCCAAACAAATTTTACAAGTGTTTTAGGATGAGGAGGTCAGTTTTTACAATGTTGCATGATATTCTTGTTGCTGACTATGGTCTCAAGTTCACTTCTCATATGTCCAGTAAATAATCACTACCTATCTTTCTGCTGCAAATCATTTTGAGCTTAGTATTCCTACCGTCGGTAAGAAGTTTCATCATGTTTTAAATTGTAGACCGTATGGCAGGGTGATTATCAATACACTAACAGGAAAGGTTATACAAGTCTGAATATGCTGGAAATATGTGATTTCGACATGAGTTTCACATTTGTTAGGCATGTACTAGACTCCCTCACGCCGCCTCCCTCCCTAGCGGCCGGGGGAGAAACCCTAGTCCCCAGCCACCGCCACCCCCTCCACCTACTCTCTCCTCTTGTCGTCCACATAGGCAGCCGCCGGGGAACCCTACGCGCCGCTGATGAAGGGGACGACGGGGGCTCACGCATCGCGGTCGTGGTGTGGCTGGGAGGAGCAACGCTCAACGGTGTTTTTGAACGGCGGCGCGACCTCCTGCGGACATGGCACCGGCGACATCCCCTTCTCTGGGAATGTTTGGCCAGGGGGCGGCTCCATGTGGCGACGGATCACGGGATCCCCGGCCCAGGTTCGTCGCAGCAGGCGCGTGGCGGCCGGAGCTTTCTCCGGCGTTGACGGCTCTGGATGCGGGAGAACCTTAGCCCTTCGGGCGTGTGGATTGGAGATGGTGGCGGCACCGACCTCGTGGTTGGTGGTGATCTAGCCGATGGCGGGTTTGGAGAGGCGAGGTTGCCGGTGAAAACTGCACCGACTTCGGTCATGGTGGACGATAGCGCCGTGTTTGAGTCGTCGCCTTGTTGAAGGCATCGTGGCTGCATTTCTCGTCTTCTCGCTTGGGCAGCTCCAGGGAAACCCCAGATCTAGGTCTCCCAGTTCGGACAATGGCGGCGTGCGACGTCGTTTCTCCCAACTAGCGACATCGTTTTTGGATCAGGTGTTGGCTGGAAGGGACCTGACGTGGAGCGACGTGTTTTCTTCCGCGTCGAAGGTGGGGCATTGTCTGTTCGGTTGATCATCTCCGGAGATTTCTAAGATGAATTGTTCATTTTTTGAAAATGCTTCATATTTCGAAATATGTTTATATTTTGAAAATGTTCATTTTTAAAAATGGTTCAGGTACAGATTTTAAAAATGTTCATTTTTTAAATTCATGAACATTTTACAATGGTCAGAGCCTGCAATCCCAAGAGAGGACCTCCGCCCAGGAACGTAGGCGGGCCTTGCGGCTTCATATGGCGGATGGGCCGTGTACAGGCTCAACTGAAGTAGTAGTGCCGATGCGATAGAAGATATAGCCGCCTCGGTCGCCGTCGAGTGGTGGAGCGAACACACGTCACTCTCCACCATGGAACCTCCTCCTTTCCCCCCGATCGACTGCCATCATGGATGGATCGATCATCCGTTTCCATCCATCGCCGTTTGCTTTCCTCGCTTTGGCAGCCACCACCGTGATTCTTATTCTTATCCCATGGCTACACAACGCTGCTGCGCCTTTCACGGCGAATCCCGTCGTCTTCACGAAAATATCCACGCATCAGCCGGATCCCATCGTACGATAACAAAGATGTCCAAGATTGATTGAGTTTTAGTGCTAATTCTATCAAATCAAACCTTCCCCGGGAAGCCGGCCGCTACATTATACAGTACTACTAGGTAGCAAAGCAAAGCGGATCTTCCCCGCCGTGAAACCCATCCCAGCCGCCCGCCGGCCGAGCGATCGTCTCCTTCCTCTCGCCTTCTTGGGACACGCCACTCGTGACGCCTGTTCCTCCATGGTTTTCTTTCTTTTTTCTCGATGAGTATTCAAATCTGCTTCGCACTCTCTCAATACCAACTTTTCACCTTTGAGACGGATGGCCACATAATATATATTCCGACGTGTACGTACTGGTCAGTGCGAGCAAATAAAGAAGGTATTTAGTGGGGACGAATCTGTACGGGATCCCGGCGAGATTCAGCCCATTCTCCCTGTAACGTCCTTGTCGAGCGCACACTTGTCTCCGGGGGACCCCTATAAGGTCCGGGCCGCGCCAGCCGCCACCGAGAACCCAACCACGACCAACGACGACACCGGCGAGATGCAGCGCGCCGCGGCTTCTTCTATCTCCTCCTCCCGCGCCACGGCCTGGGCGGCCGCGTCCACCTCGCGCCATGCCGGCGTCGCCTCCTGCTCCGCCACCGGCCGCCGGGACACCGTCGTGTCTCTCAGGGTTCGCGGGCAGCGGCAGCTGGTTGTCCCCGTTCCCTTGTCCTTGCTCGCGGGAGACGGCCGGCGAGGACGGCCACTGCTGCGGCGGCGACCGCGGCCGAGCTGCCCCCAGCGGACGAGGTGGCGGCCACAGCGGACGGCGCCGGCATTGCCGGGACGGTGCAGCTCGGCGCGCTGATCGTCGCCTGGTACCTCCTCAACATCTACTTCAACATCTACAATAAACAGGTCCGATACTGAATTCGATCCTCTCCATTCCATTCCAGTCCAACCAAGATCCCCTCCCCTGTTCCTCGCCGTCGTAGCTGCGCTTGATCAACTAACCCGGTTCGCGAAAAAATTGCAGGTCCTGCAGGCAATGCCGTTCCCCTACACCATCACCGCCTTCCAGCTCGGCTTCGGCTCGCTCGCCATCCTCTTCATGTGGGCGGCCAGGCTCCACCCGCTCCCCAAGCTCTCCACCGCGCAGGTCCGTCAGGACAACAAAATTTTCATTTGCTTCGTCTGAGCTTCCCCCAGTTATTAGACTGAAGCTTCTATTCCCATTTGGTCGCCGCAGCTGGCCAGGATAGCGCCGCTCGCCGCCGGGCACATGCTGGGCACGGTGTTCACCAACATGAGCCTGGGCGCGGTCGCCGTCTCCTTCACGCACACCGTCAAGGCCTCCGAGCCATTCTTCACCGTCCTGCTCTCCGCCTTCTTCCTCGGAGAGGTAACGCCCCTTTTCCTGAACCGAAATGAAACTGAAGAACAAATTGCTGGTTTTGTTTATAGCTCAATCCGTTCGCCCGTCTCGCCTGCAGTGGCCGTCCCTGCTGGTGCTGGGCTCTCTGGTGCCGATCGTCGGCGGCGTCGCGCTGGCATCTCTGACCGAAGTCTCCTTCAACTGGTTTGTCCCGTCTCCCCGGCCGTCAGAGAATAATCACTTTTGTTTCCTTTAGTTAATCATGCCCCGATGATGATTATATTCCCTTTTTGGCCGTTGAACCCGTAATAATTGGAGGAATCCTCATGTCGCTTTCTCCCGTTGGCTCAGGGTCGGATTCTGGAGCGCCATGGCATCGAACCTCCTCAACCAGACGAGGAATGTGCTCAGCAAGCGGCTTCTCGGCGGCGAAGAGGTGATTTAAGCATCTTCTTCTTAGCCATGATCAGCGGTATCTTTTGATTCCGTCCAACGGATGATGATTTAGTTGGTTTGTTTAATTGCTGCAGGAGGAATCCATGGACGACATAAACCTCTTCTCCCTGATCACCGTGCTGTCCTTCTTGCTGTCCTGCCCGCTGATGCTGCTCGCGGAAGGGGTCAAGTTCTCCCCTGCGTACCTGCAGAGCACTGTGAGTTCACTCACTCTGTCAGCAAAATTCAGACAAGAACAGGAGTCCATCATTGGACTGTCGCACCATAATAACTCATCAACAAACAATTACTCCTAGTACTAATTTAAAATACACTCAACTATTCAGCTAAAATAATAAAATGCACAATGTAGGACCTGAACCTCCAGGAACTCTGCGTGAGGGCAGCGCTGGCCGGCCTCTGCTTCCATGGGTACCAGAAGGTGAGTGGGAGGGACAACAGAATCACAGTGTCTCCAGAAACATTTTGTGTTGTGTAACTGACAAGGCCCACCACCTCCGTCCTGGCAATGGCAGATCTCCTACATGATCCTGGCGAGGTGTCGCCCGTGACCCACTCCGTCGCCAACTGCGTGAAGCGGGTGGTGGTCATCGTCTCCTCCGTCCTCTTCTTCAGGACGCCCATCTCACCTGTCAATGCACTGGGTAAAAACATAACTTACCCTGCATCTCCTCTTCTTACTTGATCAGATTTACTTTTACTGATTCCTCTTCTGACTTGCAGGAACTGGTGCTGCACTGGGAGGAGTTTTCCTCTACTCCAGGCTCAAGAAAACTAAACCCAAGAATCAATGATGAGTAGCAGTAGCCTTGGTCACAGTAGTTCTCCAAGGAAGTTTTTCGTTTCTTTCTCTTTTTCAAACACGTGTTTTTGAGGTAGAAAGATTAGGTCGACATATATTGATGAGGAAATGTACACCTGCCATCCCCAGTTGTACACTTGTACCACGGGGCTACAGTTTCTTTTCGAATGTTCCCGATGCAAGAAAATTGTAACATCCTCCTTGAATAATGTCAAATCAGAAATGCTTGATGTTTAAGCGTAAAATCAGTAGTGATCCTTCACACAAGTGTCAAAGCACAAGTGTCAATGGTGAGACACGTTGCTTAGCAGAGACGAGGCACAAATGTTGTCCAGGAGTTCAGCACTTGTAAATCATAGGGCATTCGGTTCAACATCAAGACATCATGCCGAGAGCATTTACAACAGCCGACTTCCATAACTTTCATGGTTCCGTCCAAAATTCGCGGCTCAAAGCGGTTCGTTTCCGAGGGATTATAACACTACTACCAGGTATAAGTAGCTAACAAGCCTGAAGTTCCAGGTTTCACAAAGGTACGAGGTTTTAACACCACCATACGGACACAGAGTATCAAGCGCCTCCAAGGCACCACATCGACATAGCAAAAGACCCGACACAACTTAACCCAAGTCAGCAAAGTTCCAGGACACTCTTTGCTTTAAACGACCATAAGGGATAACTATAATTTGGTTAGGGAACCAACTCCATCTACTCCATTTCGTTGATGTTTAAGCGTAAAATCAGTAGTGATCCTTCACACAAGTGTCAAAGCACAAGTGTCAATGGTGAGACACGTTGCTTAGCAGAGACGAGGCACAAATGTTGTCCAGGAGTTCAGCACTTGTAAATCATAGGGCATTCGGTTCAACATCAAGACATCATGCCGAGAGCATTTACAACAGCCGACTTCCATAACTTTCATGGTTCCGTCCAAAATTCGCGGCTCAAAGCGGTTCGTTTCCGAGGGATTATAACACTACTACCAGGTATAAGTAGCTAACAAGCCTGAAGTTCCAGGTTTCACAAAGGTACGAGGTTTTAACACCACCATACGGACACAGAGTATCAAGCGCCTCCAAGGCACCACATCGACATAGCAAAAGACCCGACACAACTTAACCTAAGTCAGCAAAGTTCCAGGACACTCTTTGCTTTAAACGACCATAAGGGATAACTATAATTTGGTTAGGGAACCAACTCCATCTACTCCATTTCGTCACCATCCGTGATGCTAGGTTGGATCTTGCAGATAACATTTACCAGTTGGAGACCCCAACAGCCTTGGGAGGACTCCTGCTCCTACAGTCACTACCTCGCGAAGGGCCGCTGTAGAACCTGCAAATTGAACAAAGAGGATAATTAAATAGAGCCTTTGTGGAGTTCTGTTTATAGAGAAAAATAAATAAAATATAGAACAAAACATGCAACAAGTCACTTTCCGCTTCAAGTAAAAAAAAAAGGCATTAAATCAATTGTTCAATCAGGCAAAACAGCCATTCCACCAAAAAAATACCCCATCAACAAAGATTATCTAGAACCAAGATAGCTTATTAACAGTACAATCAGATATTATCTTGTTTATTACTACATGGATTTAAAGGAGAAAGTATGCATGCCTACAGGTCAACTCCAAAGTTGGTGACCATGTGTCCAGTGCGATGCATTTTTATGATACAGAACCATATCTTATTGGATACAGTACCTTCCATGAACTATTCAACCAGATTTTCACCCAATCACCACAGATGATCTTAAGAGGCTAGAGCAAGATCACTTCAAATACTACAATCAGATATTTGCTTGTTTATTCATGAATTCAAAGGACACAAACCATGGGCACAGGTGAACTAGTTGGTGGCCATGTTCCTCTGTCGAATGAGATGGATGCTATGAGGTAGAAGCATATTCTAGAGAATATAGTACCTTTCATGAAAGCTGAGACCTTCACCAGATTGATTGTTGCTGCCGCTGTTATATCAAATGGCAATTGATTAGTTATCAGGTATTGGATATAAGCTGGAAAAAGGGAGTTATACACTAACCTGGCAGGGAAGCTTGAAACACCACTGGTCTGATTGTTGTTACTGCTGTTATGAAAGATGTAAGCGATGGTTATCACGTATGGATGGGCCAGAAAAGGAAATAGAGAATCATTGGTGCCATACCTGGTATTGAAGCTAGGAGTGCCACCGTATTGATTGCCACTGCTGCTGTTATAGGCACTGCAAATAATGATCCATCAGGCATGTGCTACTCCCAAAGGAAGGTTTCAAAAAGAAAATGATACAAACCTTGACTGAAAGCTTGAACTATCCCGAGTCTGGCCACCAAAAGATCCCTGGCTACCGTAGGAATCATTAGAAGATGCCCAACGCCCCCGCGGCCTGCCACCATAACCTCCTCGGCCGACCATATCTCGTAACTGTGGTGAGACAACTTGGTTTGCACCCTCCAAAATCTTCACAAGTTCTGCAGCATACTTTGCATCCTGGTCACAGAAGAATGTATATGCAATTCCGGTTGCACCAGCTCTACCTGTTCTCCCAATTCTATGGACATAGTCCTCAACACCCGTTGGGAAATCATAGTTCACCACAACTCTGTGGCAAAAGATTTAGGAAGGATTGTCAGTGAAACAAATTTTAAACCTACAGATTAGTACAACATGTATTCAGCGATCACTATTACGAACTAGACCATGAAACATATTTACAAAGAGAGGCTTAAAAGTAATAAGTTGAAAAGATAGTTCAAACCTGATATCCTTTACGTCTAAGCCTCGAGCAGCCACATCAGTAGCTACAAGAACTGGGCACCTGCCGCTTCGAAATTCACTCAACACTGAGTCCCTCTCAGCCTGTGATTTATCACCATGAATGGCAGATGCACCATACTGCCGTGATAGATTTCGTGACAGCTGATCACACATCCTCTTCGTGGAGCAAAATATAATGATTTTAGATCCAGGCTCCTGTGATCTGATGATCTGATCAAGGCGTCTCCCTTTCTCCATAGATGTGGTAACTTCCACATGCTGCAAAGTGTAACAAACCACTTCAAAACAATGAAACAAAATATATCTTAGTAATATAAGCATCCAAAAAAAATAGCATTTTGTGTTACCTGAGTGATCGACTTATTTGCAACCAGCTGATCAGTGTTCCCAATGTTAACCTGAATAGGGTTAGTCAGCAAATCTGACGCTATTTTCCTCACCTCTTTTGGCCAAGTAGCAGTGAACATAAGAGTTTGCCTCTTAGGCTGTACTTGTTTCACAATTTTTCTTATTTGTGGCTCAAATCCCATATCAAGCATGCGGTCAGCTTCATCAAGAACAAGATATGCTACTTGACGAAGGCTCACTTTTCCCATTTCTAGAATGTCATTCAACCTTCCAGGAGTTGCAACAACAATATCAGCGCCACGCTCTAAATCTCTTAGCTGAGGGCCTTTTGGAGCACCTCCATATAGACACTGCAAGAGAAATGTTATGATTAAATAATATCCTATTAGAACAACTGTATTTAGTTTACATAAAACCAAATTTAAGTTCTTAGATATGAGCATATTTCTAGCATCTGGCAATGTGGAAACACAAGTGCACATTACGGATGTGAGTAGGAAGATACAAGGAACATACAGTAGATGATATTCTCGATGATCTGCCAAACTTGAGTGCTTCATCTTGAATCTGTGTTGCCAGTTCCCTGGTTGGAGACAGAACCAGCACCGTTGGTCCTTCCCGTGAATTGTTTCGCAGGTTCTTAACAAGAATAAACCCTGGAAGTAGATAACCCAGGGTTTTTCCAGACCCTGTCTTCGCCACAGCTACAATATCACGACCTTTTAGAGAAATAGGCCATGATTGAGCTTGGATAGGACTTGGAGCAGAAAATCCAGCTTGTTGCACCTGTAAGCATGAGTAATATGTGAATAACTGAATACTATAGCTGATATAGCATATATGTGCAAGCCCAGACGAACAAGAGGACAAAGAATAAAAGACTTCTTATGTCCTGTAACATAACTTTTTAGCTAATATAGATACCAAACGTAGCATATATTGCAGCGGAAGATGAAAAAAAAGTTTTTTTTCGATACACAGAAAACTGGACAAAGCAACAAACTACTCAAACTCTGATTAGAATTGTTGACTTCAAAGAGAGTGTAATGCGGTGTACTATTTGTATGCATTATGTGCACCTACCTCCCTTAGAATCTCCGAAGGGAAGCCCGTGGACTGAAACGACATGAATGGCGCTGGCTTTTCATTTCCCTGGTAAATAGAAGGTATGGATTGGCTAAGCAACATTGCACATAACAACAAAGAGTAATTGGGGGTATAAAAGAGGCTGAACACATACAATGACAGTGATCTCATGCTTCTGACGGTATGCATCTACTGACATGCTGCTTCCATTGTTAGCCTGTGAAACTGGGTTAGTGGAAGGCACAGCTGCAGGGTTTGCTCCAGCTGAATAGCGCTGCTGAAAAGAAAGGACAGCATGTTACCATTACGGAGCAGAACAAGAAATGTACATCAACCACGAGTGAGCCCTATGTATCATGGTCTATGTGGCACTCTAATTGCATTTATGTAGCAATGCAGAGTGACTTGTGACTTGCAACGTGTAAGAGATGTGTTACCTCCAAAGAAGGATCGCTCCTGGGCTTGTGGTCAGCATATGGCCCACTTTGCGCATGGTTTCCTGAAGACTCGTTGCGGCGCTGCTGAAAACAGGAACAACATCACATGATACTGAGTAGTACGAATTACAATTCCACTACTTAAGAGTAAAGACAGTTAGGCAGGCCAAGAAACAGAACTTTCCACTTCACAATTAGTGGCATTCTTGTCCAAACCATACTCAGGTACATAATGAGACAAATACAATGCAAAAACACATAATGTAATGCGATAGGCCAAAAAAAGTAAACTCTCTGCTCCAAAGTTGGTGGCATTCTTGTTCTAAACCATGCTCAGGTACATGGTGAGACATACAATACAATGCAAAATAACATAATGTAACACCAACAGGTGATAGGCCCCAAAAAACTGAACTTTCTGCTCCTAATCTAGTGGCATTCCTGTTCTAACCCATGCTTGTGTACACGACGAGGTAATATACAGTGCAAAGCACATAATGCGACACCCAGCATGCATGCGAATGATCATAACATGAGGAAAAGATGACCAGACCTAGGTATAATCCGGGGCGCATTCTGCGAGCTGCTTGCCGCAGCCTGCGCCTGGGATGACTGGTAAGTAAGCGACAGACAAACAACGGATCAAAAAGCAAATCTCGCCACCATTTCACAGATAGGGGAGGAGAAAAGAAAACCCCAAAAAAGAGGATCTTTCGGGCGGGCGGCGCGTTACCTCCGGCGGCGGGTCCCTGTTCCTGGCCCTCTCCTCCTGGTACTGGGGCTGCGGCACGGGGGGGCGGAGCGGGGGCGGCGGGAGGGGGGCCCATGGGGCGGTCGTACTGGACGGCCTTGGTCTCCGGGTTCCAGAAGTAGAGGTAGCCGGTGGTGCCGTCGATGAGGCCCCTCCAGGGCTTGGGCAGCGTCGGATCTGGCGGCGCGTAGCGGGGTCCCGACGTCGCCATTCCTCTTTCGCAACCCTACGCGAGGAAAGAAAAAACCCCAACCAAACGCGAATCAGATCAAAGATAGCAATGGGGGGAAAGGAGATCGGGGACGGACGGAACGAACCCTAAAGATCGGCGGCGGGTTCGGTGTTGCGGCGGCGGACGGAGGAAAGGGTGGTGGATGGCGTTGGTGGTGCGCCTTCCTACTGAACCCTTCCTTTCCTCGTCGATGAGGCGGCCTCCGCTGGCGTGGTTAAGTAGATTGAGAAAGCGGAGGCCTCGATGGGGAGGAGAGGAGCTCACAGCCACGCGGCCGACGGACCTCGGAATGGAATGGAAATGAGTAAATGACAGGTCGGGTGGGACAAGTGGTGGTGGGATCGGGGAGCTCAAAAGGTGCAAGGCCCCAGGGCCCAGTTTCCTAGTTTCGGCCCAGACACCGACTCCGCTACCTGCTGCTACTACAGCTTGCTCTTTCTAGGGTGCGAGTGCATTGGATTCCTACTGCTGCCATGCTTTGAAAGTTGGAAAGAATGGAGCTTTCAGTGATCCCTTTATTTTATAAAACTATCAAAATCATATTTATAAGTTTTTCAAAATCTAAAAAAATCCTGCATGTTGTAGAAATGATATATCCAACAAATGTGTAGAATTTCAAACGGAAATACTTTATATTATAATCTACCCGGAAATTATAAATGTGATCTGACTATGCATACTTGCAAATGTACTCCCTATGTACCATAATATAACATGTTTTAGTTATTTCAATACGGACTACATACGGAGCAAAATCAGTGTCAAGATGTTTTTTGTGGAAAATATTTTGCAATATGATTTCTCATACTTATAGGATTAATCCCGGCAATTTGACCCATGGGCACCCGACCCTAATGGGTAGGGTATTTGTCGCTATTTTTCACCCATAGGCGACCCAATTATTCGTGGGCGGGGTATGGGCACAAATGTTTACTCGTGGGCAACCCGATGGTTGGCTCGATTAGCTGACATGTAAGCCCTTTGGTACAAAAGGTCTAGCAAGTAGCAACATGCCCAGCCCAATCCATACCTGATTGGCCCAGTCCAACGGTGACCAGACTCCAGACTCAATCCTAACCCTAGTCCCTGCCTCCCCTGGTGACCTGGTCGTCCACTCGTCCACACACCCACAGCCGCACATGACACATGTGCAGGATCCCCTCCCCTCTAGGCTCCAGCCCTCCTCCTTCCCTTCATGGTAGAAAATCGCCGTTGCCGCTCGATTTTCCATGAAATAGCCGCCCGCCGCCATCGGTAAAGACCTACTCCTACTTTATTGATATTTATGATGAGATGATCTAAAACTACAAGGTTATGAGTTCACTACTTGGAGTCGAGATTGCTAGAGCGTAAAGTGTTATGCCTCTAGTTCTGCTTTCCCCCAGGGGGTGTGCGGAGACGGGCTTATATACACGGTCGGCTCCAGGTTTACAAGCTTACCCCGAATCGGTTCGGGGTCGGTGTCCTACTTGGAGTTTATTATGTCTTATGTCTTGCCTTTCAAGTTAGGGCACCGTCTTGTACCATGACTTCATCTTCCAGTCATATTGGTCTTGTGTTGGCCCACTTTGTACGTATAACCCCATGGAGAGGGGCGGTTGTGAGCGGGTCATGTTCCACCTTGGTCATGTGGGATGTCGCATTTAGTGAGCCTACCCGGTTCGGTATTCCCCCGACGGTAAGCACATGTATAAGCACAAAATTCACTCTCATATCTATACAAGCACACAAAAAATTACTCCCTCCATTCCAAATTATAAGACGTTTTAGCTTTTTCCTGATTTACACGTATCTAGACACGTTTTAGTGTGTAGTTTCACTCATTTTAGTTTGTATGTCGTCTATATTGAAATATTCAAAACATTTTGTAATTTGGAATGGAGGGACTACTACAAATACCAAACTCTAGGAACAAAAATTTACACAAATAAAAATGTTGCCCCACTGTACTTGTTTTGTAAGAAACAAAGCAGATAGAACCAGAAATGGTCGAGGAGTTTATAGTTATGTATGGTACAACGTAAAATTGGATAGTACTCAAAGCTTGAAGGTTTATTATATCGTGGGGCGTGCCCCATAGAAAAATGTCAAACCACTTGCAAGATTTTGCTTTGCATCGAATTAAACCATCACTATCCCGCAAAGTTCGTGGCATCGTACCAGAAAATCAAAACGGGAAGTACCAGTGGCTAAAGACAAAAAAATCAAAGCTACAACGAATTCCAAAAAAATGATGCAAAGTCTGAATTAATGCCGAGACATCACTGCTACATATGATTCATAATCACTTAGTAAAAGAATATAAACATATTTGAATATAAGTAAAACCTAAAACATACTAATGTCAAAGCTCTACTATTTTTCTTGAAAATCTCTTCTAATTTTGTCGATTAAGAGTTTTGTATATCCCTCCCAACATCAAGTCATCAAGAAACCATGGAAATCGTCTTGCGCAAGTCGGTGTTGATGATCTTTGTCGCCACAGAGTCCCTTGCAACTATTGCAAGCAATGCCAGCTCAATGAGAAGATAAACCGCACAAAACATGGTATGCCTTTCAAATATCACAACCATATCTAAGATTTTCAATTCTCTACATATGAATAATGACTGAGCTAATACAATTAAAATTTTAGCCAATAAAATATACAAAGCCAAAGTAGAACCATGAAACATTGTTTAAAGTCAGATTTTGCTAAATTGAGAATTAGTTAGTCCTTTCAAAGAGAAAGATTTGCTAAATTGAGAATTAGTTAGCGGAAATCCATATCGGCTCATAGATCTAGATGCACCCACTGCTTAAAAAATATTTTTTTAAATGTCAAAATATTTTAAATAAAATTTTCGGATATACTAGATGACATTTAATGCTAGCACAAAAAGTTTCACAAAGAAAAGACATTTTTTGTGGTCTGTGCAAAAAAGATAAATCCGGGGTTTTCAAAATGACTTTGTACGCGATTGTTTTTTGTCTTTTTTGCACATGTCACAAAAATGTATTTTCTTCGCGAAACTTTTTGTGCTAACATAAAATGTCATGATGTATATCTGAAATTTTATTTGGAATTTTTTGACATTTTGAAGAAAAAAAACTAAAAATGTGTTTTACATAACGGGTGCATCCGCACCCATGACCCGAAATGCCGTGTCCGTTAGTTAGTCATTTCAAAGAAAAGAGTTGTTTTTCGACTAAACTAGATCTATTTCATAAAAACAAGCATAACTTTCTTGTACGGAGTCCGTTTTTAACATAAGATCAGTTAAGTTGTTCAGAAAAAAACACGTGCATCTGAGTATTTTCACTAAAAATCAAAGATAGGGATGCCGCCCTACCTTGCTCTAAGGGAGCTTCGCCCGGGAAAAAGAAAGGTCGTCTTCGTGTTTGTCCACATACAACGAATAGTGAATAACTCTGCCAGCTGCAATCTGTAAAAAGAAAGCTCCTCCAGCGTAAGCATGAAAACCGTTTACAAGCCATCAAAATTCAACAGTTCAAACAGAATATGTTAGTCGGCCAGACGTGGAGATCTACAGAATGGTTCAACAGTGAGGAATCAACATCATCAGACATGAGTGCCAAAAACTATCTTCTTCTCCACCAATACATAAGACATTTATGTCCACAAGTCGGTGTCATGCATCTTTCGCTCCAGCTGCTTTCTTTGACAAATTCGACAAAGCGATTAAATCTGGACCGTTCTTCCTACAAATACAGCCACTGTAGGTCTGTAGCCCACAGCACAGTATTTCAGTAAGCACACATATTCCTCCATTCACAAAAAACAAGTATGACAGGCCACACCCACGTTACCACATCAGACCTACAACTATGTTATTCTTCTCGTGAAACGCATTCGCGCTAGTCATAAAGCCCCTCTTGCTCCCAGATGTCCACGAGGAAATCAACCATCTCCTGCAAATTCATCATATGGGTTTAACAACATGCCTCACGTGGAATGGTAAATAGAGCTTTTTTTAGATCAATTGAACTGATTTAGATCTTACATGGAGAGGGATAGGTTGAGGAAATGGTTTGTTTGATCCAAGCAAACTCTCATATGCTGCATTCCAACTGCATGAGTAAATGGTTTTGGTGAGGATAGAGATTCAGACCACTTGCCTTACTATTGTTCAGTCTAAAGCTTCCTCAGATACATGATTTTAGAACGTTCTTAGGTTCAAATTCAAACCTATTAACGATTTGAGCAAAGAAAGCAAAAGAACAAGAGGAATCATCCTTCATTTCATCTAAGTATATCCAACTGGTTTTCAGTGTCTTTTCTGAAACATTAATGGTTGCCACTTGCCAAAGATTGATGCTAGATACTTGCTTGTTTTTTGTATAACTACAGGACTACACAATTCTAGAGACAGAAACTAAGCTTCTATAACATATCAAAGATCAATTATACAGAGAAAAGAGATCAGACATCAAGAAGATATAAGAAGCAATAGTTTGCTTTAAAACTTCGGACATGATTTTAGCAAGGAACAGAATCATAGACTGAACATGGCATGGTTACGGTACAATGTACAGAATGGGACAACAAAGAAGTGGTAATTCTATAAACTAGCACCATTAGAACATGTGCTCATGTGGTTGGCATCTAGGCCAAGGGTAGTTTGGCGGTGTCCATTGTAACGTGTGTTTAACATCTGTTGGTCGTGGTCTTGTCTCGAGTGGTCGGGTGTTTGGGCCTAATCTTAGGCTTGTAATTATCATTCCTTCTATCAATGCATCGAGACGCAAGCTTTGCGTTTTCTCAACAACAACAAAAAAGGAGAGCCTGGAGAAATAGAACCCAGTAAGGGCAGCACTTACCCAAATCCCCTGTATCAAAACAAGGTGTTCACAATACCTGAGATAGATCTAACTTAGGTCCAGAAAAGGTGTGAATAAGCATAACTAAGCAGTATGAAGGATACAACAAACAATCATTCAGAGTCAGAGAAAAGGTTGTGCGGGCATAATCAAAATGAATCATGTAAAGTTTTGTGTCTTCCTCTTTTTTTCACCTATGGATATGACGTTTCAATTCATACCTTAATACTGGTTCCTGGACCTGCTTCACCAGAGGTTGTTGCTGCCTTGTATTCTCAGTCCACTCGTCCCTAGTTTGTTTCCAAAGAGAAAAACCTGCAACGAATTTTTTACCTGATCAGATTACCATGTCAACTAAGACTCTTCACAGGCACACATGTGACAGTCCTTTAATCCTTCACACATAAATGGTTACTGGACTTCTATTTCCCCTTATTATTCAGCAAGAAAATCCTAATATACTTACGACAGTAGTTTGCCTGCACAAATTCACTGTACTGCAAAATTTAGTAGGGAAATTTGCAAGACATCATGCAAAATAAAGTATGAATTGAAAGTTTCCAAATAAGTTCTCTGTCAGAACTAGAAACACAAAAAAATGGAAGTGTTTTCCACACAACTAAACCAAACAGTGTGAAATCAAAGTTCCTAATTAACTTCCTACTTAGAACATAGTAAGCCAATTGCATCGATCTTGATAAAAATCAATAGGTAACTGACTACGGTTGGACGTGAACAGTGTTTTAGATCAAGTAATTGTATCTTTCTAACGCACCACCAAGCTAAGATTGATATTATTCTCAGCTGAAATTACAATGCTGGATGATTATAAGCAGATAGAAGAAAATCTAGATGCTTTCCGCAACTAAAATGACTAAATATGCCCCACGCCCAAAGACAGCAGAATGAGTGAATATCAGGGTCGATGCTTGCAAAGCTGTCTAGATAATGTAGTAAAAACACTCATGTTGAGCATAATATATGCCAACATAGTTCAAAAAGGAATTACCGTGATTAGCAGATTCAGCAAGATTATGGCTGCTTCCAACTCCATGCTGAAAAAGGTCCCAAGAGGATGTGTGGATTGGTTCTCGTAGATCTGCCGGATCAACCTCGATGGTGGTTGTACTCCAAAACTCTTCCCCCACGGTGGGGTTTTGGGCATGGGTAATCAACCTCCTCGTAAGCTCGCCGACATGCTTTACGGCCTCCTCACAGCATCCAAAACAGCCTCTGCTCTGTTTGCAAGGAGTTTGAACATGACGACGATTAGCATAGAATCACTCACAGAAGGAGTAACACTTCAAGCACGATATCCCCTCTACACTACAAGCTAGTTAAGAACTAGGTAGCGATGCTAGCTTAGAAGAAAAACTAAGTATGAAACGAGTAAAGAGTAACCATTACAACGAGATCACGCTCCCTTATAGTACCAAGCAATCGCCATGCTAGACTGCAAAACGTCATTACCGATCACACACCAACAGTGGCGGAGCCAGGAGTATACTGCTACCTATGTGGCCAGACAAGCAGAAAAATGGCCCAACAAGAGGGGAGAGTAGAATATATAGTCATGCGAAGCTCGCCCACCCGGAGCAGATGAAGATGCAGGCGGAGGAGAGCAGCTGCGGGATGGCGCGCCAGTCCCACCTCTCCCCCAGGTCAACATCCCAGTCGCCGACCCTCCCCGCCGATCCGCCACCAGCGCGCGCCGCCGCCATGCGCACGCCTCCACCACCACCGGTCACTCCGCTCGCCGGCTCGATGCAGAAAACCCAAGATTCCGGCTAGGTTGGCCGCCTAGGTACGGAATCGCAGCGGCAATGAGAATGGAATCGTCGGATCGGAGTCGAGCGAGCCGCCGACCGCGGCGATTTATGAGGGATGGGCGATGGATTTGGGATAAGGAGGAGGGTGGTGGGGTTGACGAAGATTGCACGGATGGATGATGCGATCCGATTCGACAGTGCCTCTCTGGCTTTCGGCGACAGAGGACATGGCACGTCGCGGTCTCCACACAGAACAGGCCGACGTCCCTCCCGTCTCTTCAACCCATTGGACCGACTTCCACACCAAGTGATCTTCGCTCTTGCACCACAAACAGAGAGATACTGCTATTTTCGTACTAGATGCGTGTTCTCCTCTAATTTTAAAATCGTGTTGTGTTCTTGTTTAATTTTAACTAGATTGTGACCGCGCAGCGAGATTTAGTATATATGGCCAGTTTGATATGATTATTAGTTTTAAATTTGTCCGGCGCAACATACATGTCGTGCGAAAACATGATGCCACTTTGATAGGGATATTTTCATTACGTGTATTTTTTTTGCATGATAATACGGTTCTCATTGATAAATAAAAGACGAGATACAAAATACGTATACACCGATCTTACAGATCTGTAAAGATGGGATAAACCTATGTGACAAACCAACGCCTATCCATCTTGTTCGGCACCACCGTAGCAGCAACCAAAGAAAAAAATAGACAGATCACTTCTTCACCCGAGTTTGACGCGGCTTCATCGCTGATCATCAGCTTTTCGGACCTCCAAAGTAGTTTGCCATAGGACAAACCATTGCCGTTGAAAGAATCAGACCGGGGCAGCATGACCCCGGACACGTCATCGAACTTCAGCACTGGCACCCCCGCACGACGACGTCGGAGTAGGGAACCAAAACCGTCAGCCTCCAACCACGAACCCAGCACAAGGTGCACCATCTTCCATCTGTCACAAGTGCAGACCACCGTCTGCACGTACTCCTGGACGATTCCTCTCTGCTCCACCGTGGCGCCGGAGACAACGCCGTAGCAACGGGGACAGAACAGGAGGAAAAACCCATCTGATGGAGTCGCTGCTGCCGCCTCGCCGACACCATCCATGAATCCTACAGCCACCGATCTGAAAGATCGGCAAGCACACAATGCCACCAACTCCGAGACGCCGGCATGAAGGACAACGCCGGTGTGGGAGTAGAGTTGAGTCAGATTTATTTGCCTGAGCGCCGCTCCCACCACCCCAACGACGCACCATGCCAGAACCTTCCTAACCCTAACTACCATGCAAAAACGGAGGTCCCTCTCCCTCCTGTCGCCGGAGCGGCAAGCGGAAGGAGAGGGCCCCAGCTCTTCCGCTGGTGACAAATTTGACCTTTGCGGCTCGTCGTGTAAGAACAAATTTCCTTTTTGTTTGTTCATGAAGGAAATATATTATTATCAAGGCGATGCCACTTACATCTAGTCTCTGCACCAACACGATATTAAGATCGTTGGCTTGGGCTTCTTCGGCTTCGCGGCACCACAACCTCACCTGCGTGATTGCGAGTGATGACTAAGCCGTTGTGCGCCCGCTGTTTGTATCAAAGGCACCATGGTGCCTGGGGTCTTCTCCGTGTTTCGCTGGGGGCATTTAGATTTTGTTGAGCCATGTTGAATGGGTAGTCGGCGCTTTCATAACTGCATTTACACGTGGGGATTTACCTTTCCCTTTAGAATTCAACTTATGTAGCAACATGACTGAGTTGCCATTAGATTGTATCGCAAGTGTCAAGTCCGCCACAGAAGTAAGGGCTTGTTTGCTTGGACTAGAACTGGAGCTTCTACAATTTTTAGGTCCCTAAACGCTTAAGCCCAGCCAACCACCTTATTTTTTGCGTCGGGCTTCGTTAAGCGCTTGTTGCATTTTCACTGCAAGCCAAGAAGCACCGTAGCTTCACGCAGCTTGGAACTTAACAAAACGAATCGGTACAGGGACATGCCCCTCTAACTCGAGTTATTTATGATGGAATGCCACTGCAAGGAAACATCACAGGCCATACCGCTTTGCCCCGCATCGGCCAGCACATTCCATTCTACTCCAAACCACACAACTCCAAAAAAAAGAAAGGAAAACGAGACTTGCAAGAGGGCTAGACCCTTTTTTTAGTGGTGATATGTCAAAACGTATATATTTTCCAATCACTTCGTTTAGCGTTTGTCCGCAATCTCACCAAACTTTGCATAAAACTACCAGAACTAATATCCTTTTAGCAAAAAAAATATTTCTATCTATTTTTCATGCAATAAACGAGGGAAATAATATAAAACAAAATATGTTTGACAATTTTGTGGAAAGGTGGACTCAACATGACAAAGAAGAGAGCCAGAAGCCCATTTGGCCGAGTTAGAGGCCCCACAGAGCGTCCGCCCCTTTCGGGCGCTCGGTGGGCCTAGCTGCACTGGGTGCTCTGTTGGCCGTCTCCTTTCCCATACGCTTCATATATAGAGAAAACCCTTTTGTAAAGTCGTAGAGGTTTCCACAAAGAGAGTCAATGTCATCACGATCATCATTTTAATAGAGTTTTCCCCTCTCGACGCGGGAGAGGAGCATTTCAACGTCTTCATCCCCTCATCATCGCAAAGCCAATCTCCATCATCGTTGCTTCACCCTTCTCCATCATGTTTGAGTAGTTCCCCGTAGCCATATTGGGTGGATGAGATCAATCATGAAATGATGAATTGTTGTAAAAAAATGTGGTGTGTAGGTTGAGTATATGAGTATATATGTTCTTGCCGATATGTTCATTCAAACTTGCTATGTGTAATGCTTGTAATTCCGGTCCAAGTGATATGATCTTAGATCTGAACCATATATTGTTTCACTAAATATTTGTGTTGAGTATATGTGTTGTGCATATTGTGTATCTGGGCCCACCTCCTAGTTTCCTTGTATAGTTGAGGTCGGTGCCCACCGTTGTACATCATATATACGTGCTTTGCACCTGAGTAATACAATGTGTGCAATTCCCAACATACATGGTATCAGATTTTAGGTTTCAATCCTAGCTTCCGCTCCAGCCACCGCCGCCGCGCCCCTCTGGCTGCGCCGCCGCCGCCGCTCTACTCCTCCTCGCCGCCGCTCTCCCGCCGCCGCGACTCCCTCCCTCCACCCGAAGCCGCCGCCGCTGCCCCTCTCACAGCCGCCGCCGCTTCCTCTTGCCGTCATGTCGTCCGTCACCTCGTCCTCCTCCGGCAACTCCAACCCGTTCGCCGACGCCAACCCTCCTGACGTCAACCACATCCGCAACCTCAACATCTACGAGCGGGTTCCGGTTCGTCTCTCCCAGACGGACGCCTCCTACTACGCGTGGAAGACGTACTTCTCCCTCGTGCTTCGGGAGTACCACCTCATTGATCATGTGGACGGCTCCGTCGACTCCAGCCTCGTCCCCGCCTTCCATGACTGGTCCACCATCGACACCACGATCGTCCAGTGGTTCTTCCTCACCATCTCGCCGGACCTGTTCCAGACGGTTGTGCAAGACGGCGATGACGCCCACGCCGTGTGGACCAAGCTGAATGGGCTCTTCACCGACAATCGCCTTCAACGTCGTGTCTTTTTGCAGCAGGAGTTTTTGGGTGCCACCAGGACAACTCCTCCGTCGACGACTACTGTCGCCGCCTCAAGACTCTTGCTGACGAGCTCCGCGCCATTGGCACGAAGATCGATGATGACCTTCTCCTCAGCACGCTGATGCATGTAAAATGCATACATGAACTTTGCACTTTAATTGCTTATATTCCAATCATATTTGCATCATATAAGGGTTATATCAATGATTTATAATGATTTTGGGAATACTTCATAGTTTTCCCATTTATTTGGAATTAACCCTGTTTTTCCAGAAAACGTCTTTTTTAGTGTTTCAGACTTTCCAGGAGCTTCGGGACTCCAAAAAGGGCAAGGTCAAAGAGCACGGTTCAGAATTTTCGAGACGAAGGCAATGGGCTTAAATTGAAGACCAGAAACCCAACAGGCTGGAAATGGGAGGGTCCCACGCGGCCTAAAGTATATGGCCGCGTGGGCCCAGCTCGTTTCCACCTCGGAGCTCCGTGGCCGTCGATCTTTCGTCCACCGACTTCGTCTTGACCTAAAAACGCCTATAAAAAATGTCCCCTGGCGTTTCGCGAAAGGAGGCGGCGGAGAAACACGAAACCACGAAACAGAGAAACAGAAGGCTGCCGCCGAAGAAGATCGGAGGGGGGAAACGCCGCCGGAATCGCCTCCGGAGGGCTCCACCCCCCTCCGGCGTGTTCATCATCAACATCTTCATCGCCGTTGCTGCCTCCCATGATGAGGAGGGAGTAGTTCTTCATCGGGACTGAGGGCTCTACCGGTAGCTATGTGGTTCATCTCTCTCTCCCATGATGTGATCTTTATGTGATCATGAGCTTTGTAATCTAATTGAATTCATGGATGTTTCTCCTTCATTGTTTGTGCTACTCAAATGGTTTTATTAATGTAATTTCCGGAGTCACCTTTGTCCCATGGTGTGAAGTTGACAGTGTGCGCACCGTGTGTGACTCTTAGGCTAAAGGTTACAGAAATACTTACCATGAGTTATTCTTTGTGTTGGATGTCACTATAAAATTGTGGTATTTGTTTAGTACTATTTTGGGGCACTCATAGTGACCTTGGGGTTCCCTAGATGTGGAAGACAGACTTTAAGGTGTGCTTTTGTAGCCCTACACGATGGTCTTGGTGTTCTATGATATTGTGGTGTTTGTTCACTCAGACTTTAAGGTGTGCTCTTGTAGCTCTACGCAGTAGATTGGTATTTCTATCCAACGGGAGAATAGTTCGGAGTAGCAAAGTGAAGAGGAAATATCTATGTATTCAATTGTTGGGAGTGTCCACTAGTGAAAGTATGATCCCTAGGCCTTATTTCCAAACATCCTAGAAAACCTTTGTCTTGTCCTCTTGCATTGAAGAGGATTGGGACACTTCCACATTCTTGCCTTGTTACATCAAACTTCCATCCATTAAATCAACCACCTTGTCCCTTAAACTTGTTTAGTGCATAATCAACTAAAACTTGTGACACTTTAGTTGTAGGGAATAGATAACTTTTCCTTCTTACTCCTGCGGATCGATACCTTACTTCCACATTGAGAGGTGCTACAGTGATCCCCTGCTCTTGGGGGTTATCAAGTACTTTTCTGGCGCCGTTGCCGGGGAGCGTAGCGCTTAAGTTTCTATTCTTGTGTGCACTAGACTAAGCTTGGGGAGGTTCCTTTTATATCTTGCAATCATCTAAGCTTGGGGAGGTTCCTTTAAACTTGTTTGGTTGTAAGTTCCTCATTACTTTTACTATGGGTTTTCTGTTTGATTATACACCTGAGCAACTTGCAACATTTACACTTGAGGAACTTGGAATATTACAAGAAGCTGATGATTTCTTTTCTCGAGCAGATGCTATTAAACGTAAAAAGTTAACTCTTGCTGCCATGGAAAGAACTAATATTTTGCAGGAAGAAGATGACAAAAGCTTAAGCTTGGGGATGCCCGTGCTACCCCAAGAAGATGATGAAAAGGATGAACAACTAGAGAATGAAGAGGGGGAATTTTATTTTGATGATACTATGCCTCCAATATATGATGATTATAATCATTGTGATATTTCAGTCCACCTACTATTGAGGATAAAATTTATGTTGATTATAATATGCCTCATATATATGATGTTTACAATGATGATTATGATGTTTTCAGTCCATCTACTATTGAGGATAAAATTCACTATGATTATTCTATGCCTCCAATTTATGATGATTACAATGATGGATGTGCTAGTTTTACTCCCACTATTACTAATGAAATTGATTATGCTTGTGTGGAGAGTAATAGTACTGTTATGCTTATGGATCATGATAATAATGCTTTATGTGACAGCTATATTGTTGATTTTATTCATGATGCCGCTGAAAATTATTTTGAGAGAGGAAAGTATGGTTATAGAAATCTTCACGTTACTAAATTTATCCTCTTTATGATAAAGGTTTTGGCCTTTCTCTTGATTTGCTTTTATTTGTTGCCCCGCCGCCTCCCGCTGCCCCGGCCGCGCCCTCCGACGCCGTACCCGCCGCAGCAACAGCAGCCGCCACTGCTGCCTACTCCGTACGGACCTCCCGCCCCTCCTGCGCCACCCACCGGGCAGCGCCGTGGCGGCCGGCGCGGCGGCCAGCTGCAGACGCAGGCCGCGGGCGTGCCTCCTCAGCAGCAGCAGCTTCAGGTGCCCCCTCCGTGGGCCGCCGGGTATAATCCATGGACCGGTGTCGTTCATGCGTACACCATGCCGGTCCCACGGGCCACTGCACCGACCCTTCCCGTGCCGCGTCCGCCGGCGCATCAGGCGTACTACGCGGCTCCGCAGGCTCCGCAGCCCTATGGAGGGTACCCGCCGCCACAGCTGGGTGGTGGCTACGGCTTTCCGATGGCATCTCCGCCACCGGCGCTGCCACCGGCACCTTGGGATCCGGCGCTCCTCGCCGCGCTGCACACCGCCCCTACGCCGAACAACTACACTGGAGGCGGCGATTGGTACATGGACACCGGGGTCACGGCTCACATGTTTGCTCATCCTGGTAATCTCACCTCCTTCACTCCCGTCACCACCGACCGCCGCATTATTGTCGGCGACGGTTCCACCCTTCCCATAACACACGTCGGGCACACTTCTTTTCCTTCTAATTCCACGCCTTTATCTTTGTCTAACATACTTGTCTCTCCTCATCTTATTAAGAATCTTATTTCCGTTTGTTGTTTTACTCGTGAAAATCTTGTAACTGTTGAATTTGACGGTTTTGGTTTTGTGTCAAGGACGCTCGAACCAGGATGGTACTGCACCGATGTGACAGCCCCGACGAGCTCTACCCGGTGCATTCGCCTCCCTTCGCCTCCTCCGCACCGGTCGCTCTCTCCGCTGGCGTCGATCTCTGGCACGCTCGTCTGGGTCATCCCAACCCCGTCACCCTTCGTCATATTCTTAGGAGTTTCAGTTTCAGTTGTAATAAGATAGAGGATGACAATAGAGGATCACACTTGTCATGTCTGTCGTGTCGGCAAACATGTTCGTCTCCTGTTTAATAACTCCACCACTGTTGCTTCTTTTCCTTTCCAGTTGATTCATAGCGATGTGTGGACCTCTCCTGTTCCTAGTAATTCGGGCTACTTATATTATCTGGTTATACTTGATGATTATTCTCACTATGTGTGGACCTTTCCTTTGCGACGAAAATCGGATGTTCTCTCCACTCTGACGGCTTTTTACTCTTATGTCCGTACGCAGTTTGGGCGTCCCATTCTTGCTCTTCAGACTGACAATGGAAAAGAGTTCGACAGCCTTGCTTTCCGCACATTTTGTCGCACCACGGCACAGTTTTTTGTCTCACATGCCCGTATACTTCACAGCAGAACGGTCGAGCCGAACGCGTTCTTCACACTCTGAATGACTGCGTTCGCACGCTCCTGTTTCATGCTAATGTGCCTCCTCGCTTCTGGCCGGATGCCCTTGCCACTGCATCACTTCTCCTTAACCTCCGACCCTGCCGCCCGCGGTGGAATTACGCACCTCATCACCTCCTATTTGGTACGCCACCGTCTTATGATGGTTTGCGTATTTTTGGGTGCCTTTGTTACCCTAGCACCGCCGACACTGCTCCTCATAAACTTGCACCACGTTCTGTCGCCTGCATTTTCCTCGGCTACCCTTCTAACTCCAAGGGCTATCGGTGCTATGATCCCATCTCCCACCGTGTCTTCACCTCCCGGCACGTTTACTTTGATGAGCATATGTTTCCGTTTCAGCAGGTACACCCGGCTGTTCCTCCCGCCACCGATGATGTGGGAGTCTCGACGCCTCCTCCAGGGCGCTCGCGCGCCGCTCCTGGCCCGCCCCTGGCTTCGAGACGCCCTTCGGCGCGGCGCCCCCGACGACCGTGGCCCTGGCGCCCTCTCCGACCGCGGCCCTGGCGCCCGCGGCACCTGCGCCTGCGGCCATGACGCCCGCAGCCCCGGCGCCCTTGGCGCCCTCTTCCCGGAGCCTGCGGTCGCACCACCCGCGGTCGGTCCGGTCACTCGCGCCCGTACATGCGCTTTCGCCCGAGCTCGCGCTATGCTTCCGACGAGTACGTCCACGCGACATCCACCTCTACGCCGTCGCCGTTGCCATCCTCCGTTCGAGCCGCTCTTCGTGACCCGCTCTGGATGGCTGCGATGCAAGAGGAGTTTGATGCCTTGCTGCGCAATCGGACGTGGCAGCTTGTTCCCCGTCCCCGGCACGCTAATGTGATTACCGGGAAGTGGGTCTTCAAACACAAGCTCCGTCCTGATGGTACCCTTGACCGCTACAAAGCGCGCTGGGTTGTTCGTGGTTTTCGGCAGCGAGCTGGCGTCGACTTCACCGACACTTTTGCTCCGGTTGTCAAGCCCGGGACGATTCGCACGGTTCTCCACCTTGCGGTTTCCCGTGCCTGGCCGGTGCACCAGATGGACGTCTCCAACGCCTTCCTTCACGGTCACCTCGAGGAGCAGGTCTTCTGCCAGCAGCCCACGGGGTTCGTCGATCCAGCACAGCCTGACCATGTCTGCCTGCTTTCGCGGTCCTTGTACGGACTCAAGCAGGCTCCTCGCGCTTGGTACCAGCGCATCGCGGCGTTTCTGCACCAGCTTGGATTTCGCTCTACCCGCTCGGACGCATCGCTCTTCGTCTATCACCAGGGCTCCGACACGGCCTACTTGCTGCTTTATGTCGACGACATCATCCTGACGGCATGTACAGCTGGTCTTCTCAGCCAGCTCACTGCTCGTCTTCGCGCTGAGTTCGCCATCAAGGACTTGGGCCCTTTGCACTACTTCCTCGGTGTTGAGGTGGTGCGCCGTCCGGATGGCTTCTTCCTTCATCAGCGGAAGTATGCTCATGAGCTCCTGGATCGTGCTGGCATGCTTAACTGCAAGCCCGCCGCTACGCCTGTTGATACGAAGGCCAAGCTCTCTGCCACGGCTGGTTCCCCTGCTTCAGATGCTGCATCCAATCGGTCTATCGTTGGCGCTCTTCAGTACCTCACTTTGACTAGACCGGAGATCCAGTATGCCGTCCAGCAGGTGTGTCTTCACATGCATGCTCCTCGGGACGCTCATTGGGCCGCTGTCAAGCGGATTCTTCGCTATGTTTGTGGCACTATGGACCTCGGCATCACGCTTCACGCCTCCACCGACACCGTCCTCACTGCCTACTCCGATGCCGACTGGGCGGGCTGTCCTGACACTCGTCGTTCCACCTCGGGCTACTGTGTCTTTCTTGGACCCTCGCTCATCTCGTGGTCGTCCAAGCGGCAGCCTACGGTATCTCGCTCCAGTGCTGAAGCTGAGTACCGCACTGTGGCCAACGCCGTCGCCGAGTGTTCGTGGCTACGACAGCTGCTTCAAGAGCTCTCTTGCCCTGTTGACCGTGCTACGGTGGTCTACTGTGACAACGTCTCCGCGGTCTACCTCTCCGCCAATCCGGTTCATCATCGTCGCACCAAGCATATTGAGTTAGATATCCACTTTGTTCGGGAACAGGTGGCTCTTGGCCATATTCGTGTTCTACACGTTCCTACTTCCCAACAATTTGCCGATATCATGACCAAGGGCTTACCTTCGGCGTCTTTTGAGGAGTTCCGGTCCAGTCTTTGCGTCAGCGGTGCCGCTTCGACTGCGGGGGGTGTTGAGTATATGTGTTGTGCATATTGTGTATCTGGGCCCACCTCCTAGTTTCCTTGTATAGTTGAGGTCGGTGCCCACCGCTGTACATCATATATACGTGCTTTGCACCTTGAGTAATACAATGTGTGCAATTCCCAACATACAATTTGTGTTTGGGTCGTACCAGCAAGCTGTATCACCCGTTATAGTTTGAAATCTGGAACCCCGTCAATGACAAAGAGGCATCTCAAGGGAAAGGGCTATAATTTGAGGAGTCCATGTATTCATAAAGCGTTAATGTGTTGATCTGCAAAAGGACATCCTTAACTACCCCTAGTTTATTTATGATCTCGATGAAATAAAGGGGCAGGACAATATATGTTGTGCAAAGTATCATGTTAGCACATACAACGGAGCTGGCAAGCCAACGGGCGTGTCCGGACAAAACGGGCCCACAAAATGGCAGAGCGAGAGGCCTGTTGGGTGTCGTTTTGTGTTTGGATCCCAATCGAGGTGATGGTGGTTGGGGAAGGGGGTGTTACTTGGTAAAAATAGCGTGCTAAGAGAAATAGCGGTTGCCTCTTCCAGATGCTATACACGCTATAGTGTGCTAACCGTGCTATATTTTATATAGCGTTTTGAAAAAAATACAAGATATAACTAAAATGAAAAAAATAACAAGAATAAACAATATATGCAAAACCATATACAAAAATTGTTCTCCAATTATCTAGAAGCCCAATAGCAATATCCAACAACATAGCATAAATTACTTATTCAGAATCATCTTCATTAGCGATATCATCTTCCGATTCAGAAAAGGAACCAGCTGATCGCACTTCATGACCACAATAAAAAGGAAGTAATTTCTTATGTTTCCTAAGGTGAAAAATTCGGACCCTTGAGCCGATAGGGTGGATTTTTTTTCCGAAACGTTAGGCTGGAAAAAATAGTATAGTAACGCCATGCCGTTTTAGCGTGGTATAGCGTGTTATTTTCGCGTATAGCACCAACTTTAGCATGGACTCACGAGATATGTTATAGCGCGCTATTTTTTCCATAGTTTTAACTCGTGTAGTGCTAATTGGTAGAGATGAAAGAAATGGAAACTTATTGACTACATTCCTATTAGGCATCTCCTTCTCGTTGTGCATTTTTCTTTAGGGATTTGAATCGCTGCATATTTGATATTTTCACGCAAATGCTTATGAGTAAAATGACACGGGGATTGCTAAAATGACACAAAAAACAATTTATAGTGATAGCACGATATTGTAAACTCTAAGCGAGGTCGAGGACAGAAAAGAAAGACATTTTCTCTACTGTTAATTAGATGCCCCATGTGGCTGTAACAAGGTCTTTTTGACTGCTAAAATGCTCCCTAATGAACAGTAAATTTGTAAAAAGTTATTTATAAATTCAAAAAAAATTGAACTGTTTTTGTGAGTCTACATGTTTGTGTCTTCTACCCGCCTTGTTCTAGGCAAAGAAGACAAAAATACAATGTTGTGAGAAGCGGGTTTTTAGCACCAATTTTTTTTCACAGGTCACAAAAAGATTTCTTTTCCTGAACTTTTTGCGTGGACATGCACATGAGGTAAAGTTTTTAGAAATTTTCACCATTTGGCATGCCTATTTTGGGAGTCGAATATCCATATACAGGTAAGGTCTGTAGGTACGACAAATGTAAACATTAACAATTTGATTAAACAGTAGCAAACAACAGAAACCGTGTCAAATATCCAAGTCTTTTATCTTACAAAGGTTCGTGGCAACACAGCAAATTTCCCTAGTCCTACCGTGTGTTCTCAAACCCTGCACAGCGCATGCATGCGCTTATTTCTTTCTCACAGCTATAATAACATGCTATTTTCTGAAACAAGTTCTGAAAATCACCAAAAGGAACTCCCAAACTGATCACGACAAGCCCGGGAAAGCGCGGCAGCAGAGTCTTATGTTGTGAGGATGGGGGGAAGGTAGTCGGACTTGGCGCCGAGGATGCGAGCTCGGGTGTCAGGGAAGAACTCCATCCCTGGCAGCTCTGTCACCACTCCGTCCCTGGCGACGTCGATGGGGTAGCTCAGCAGGTGGCCAGGGAGGTCCTGCTCCAGGTCGTTGCTGGAGTAGATGTCCCAGTACTTCTCCGCGATCTTGTTCACCTTCTGGATGCACTCGGGGCTCTCCGGGTGCTGGAACACGTCGTCCAGCATGCCCAGGTGCTCGTACCACAGGGCCATCCGGAAGCCGTGGATCTGGCCCCGGGCAGGCTGCCTGTTTGCCAGATGGTACGGCTGGTACGCGCCCATGGCGATCTCTGAGTCCCGGGCGCCATCCATCGACCTCTGGTTGATGTTGGCAGACCCGATGATAATGTACTCATCATCAACTGAAAAAAGGGAAAAAGTGAAGTTACTAGCTTGACCAATAGCTGGATCCTTTCCATCCACACAAGGGGAATACATAATCAGTTGTTCAATGATTTGCCAACAGGAGTAACTAACCAGCGATAGTTATCAAGATTCATTTTAAGAAATAAATCAAGATAAAGAATGCAATCTTCAAAGAAAATATGATTGTAAGATGGCAAGTACATTTTAGATATCTGGTTCTTTCTAATTTGAAAAAATAATTGATTGACTTTGATCTTTAATGGATAACGGAAGGACCCTGACTATGAGTTGCTATCAGTTTTTCCAATGAACGAACTGTGTGAAGATGAACAGATGTGGGCCATGCAATGCACAAACATGCTTTAGAAAAATAAAATCATGTGACCCATTCAAAACCTTGATACTGGAATTATAATGCAGCCGAAGGATTAAACGGAGCTGAAGGTGTACCTATCATCATTTTGGTATGAACGTAGATCATGAACCTCCTAGCCTCTTGAGCACGGATATAATCAGTGTCAGGTTCTGGTTGCTCCTGGGGTTCATATTCCCCTTCCTGCTTCACCTCGCGGTTACCCAAGCAGAAGAAAGTGAGGTAATCCTTGGGGTTTGCTTCAATTCCCTTTGCTTGGAGAGCCTGTGTGATGTCAGTGTACATCATCTCCATTGTTCTCCTTTGCCAGTCCAGAATTGCTTGTACAGATGCACTCTCTGGAACACCCTCAGGCCACATTGGCACCACGACATAAACAGTAAACTGTTCCCCAGCTTCAATCTTACTGACAATCTTCAGTGAAAGCTCCTTAGGAATCACATGCAGAGCACCAATATCTTCAGGCTTGATATCATCAGCCTTCCAGCCATAGGAACTTCCAAGGAAGTATTGGTTCTCAATGTAGATGAAGTCCTTTGCCCGCCGGATGGCATTTATGTATGCATCCTGGATACTCCTGTCAATGATTTGATCCTTTCCACTTACAAGCCCAGCTCTTGCAGCCTCCTCGGGGGCATCAGGGAAGCCAAATGCAGCGCCACCATCAATAGATCTGAAGAGCTGAACACTCCATCCATCTCTGTCCTCTGGGAACATGACGGGAGAAGGGGGATAATTATGTCAGAAAGATCTCTGAGCTGCACGAGAATATCTTTGCCACCCTGCTTTCTCCACCTCTGCTCGAAATTGTACAGAACATCCCAAGCAATTGGCCCTTCCAGCCGTGAATGGATATCATGCCATGGCTCTCTCGGGCCACCCTTGGTGATGGATGCAGTCGCAAAGTTAGGCTGGTGGAAGTCATCGTGGTTGACAGTGTCAAGTGTCCTAAACAAGGAATGGTACTGAGTGTCATATCTTCCGTCGCAGAGGTCAATGCCACCAACAAAGCTGACTATCCTCCTTTGCTCAGAGCCCTGGTTTGGCATTTCACCGTCAACAACCACTATTTTCTGATGGTGAGTGAACATAGTTGAGATCTGCAGATCCTGAACGATGCTGCCTGAATCATCAGGGTTACGGGGGCACAGAACGCAGTGCACGTCGGTGTCCCTGAAGAAATTTGCAGTGTCCTCATCATGTGTGGCCATCAAGCCATCCCTCTTCAGCAAGCCAACTGAGGTCCTATCATCCCACACCAGCATAAGGACCCGTACACCCTCGCTGGCCTTCTTCTTGAGCAACTCCCCGAGAGTGACATCTCCTCCAGGTTTGGGGCGATTGGTGTCCCTAATCAAGGTGATTGTAGTGTTCACAGACCAGCCGGTGATGTAAATCAAATGCTGTGCATTGGTTATGGCATCAAAGATATCTTCCCAGCATCTGTGAGGCTCATAGTTCTTGCCATCCGCAAGCGGAATCTGGGGAATGAAGTTGTCCGGGACATGAGCATCTTGGTACAGCCTAACATTACACCCTTGCCTCTGTGAGAAGAAGGTGTAAGGAACACCAGGGTACTTGGCACTCCGGATACCTCTGGCCCAGTTGCGGTCCTTGGTGATGTCAAAGTACTGAAGCTTCACGTGGATCTTGCTATCACGAATAGGCTGCCGGTCCGTGTCACAGATCTCCAGCCACCTATCAATCTCCTCACCATTCAGAAGCTCCGGGACAGGTAGGTAGGCCCTCCCGATGAGGTTCGCGCCGATCGCGTTGTCGGCCTTGACGGTGAAGATCACGTCGGCAGCAAGGTGCGCGGCGTAGATGTGGAACGACTCGTACCAGCGAGGGTTAACGGGCTCGTTGGACAACATCCTGGTACGCCCGACACGGGCCTTCTCCAGGTCAATGGTGGCGTACAGCTTGGAGGCGCCTTTGCCGACACTCACGGCGTCCTCAATCCCCTCCACAAGCTGTCAAGATAAGCTCGACGTGTCAGAACACTTAAAGAGCCAATATTGCGGACATGGTTACAGAACACACATTACATAGTACAACAGACTGTGGATTCAGACTAACAATTCAGTCAACGAATAAGCGACCATGATCAGGACAGCCTTTAAATTAGTGGGGAACTACCAACTGTGGTGGGCACATGGCATGAGCAAACTTTAGCAGATAAAAAAATGCAGTGATTCTCTTACATTCTGAGGTAATACCATTTGACTTCTTTTTACTAGTAATTACTATCACGGATGCACCATTTGTTCTTTATTATTAGTTGTGATTGCTTATCGAGACTGCCGCTGATAGATGTTCCATTTGTTTACTGTATACTGTAGACGTGGGCTCGCACGCACGCCGGGTCGGGCGTGGCAACAAGGATCGATCGATCCTGCTATGTGTACTGAGAGGAAGAAGAAAAAAACTGAAGAAGAAACTCAGCGTACCTTGCGGATGAACTTGGGTGCGCCGGCGGTGGTGCGGCCGGTGGAGAGCGCGGAGGCCTCGAAGATGGTGACGTGGAGGTTGCCATGGAGCAAGATCTGAGCCATGGCGGCCGGCTCCTACGAGCAAAGTCACTTGCCTGCACAAACAGGGAGCAGTTTAGCGGTAGCTACACAGGGGAAGGGGACAACGAAAGCGCGCGGAGCGAGGCCACCGGCAGACCGGGAGCGCGCGGAAGCAACAGCCGACCGCGGCCGCGGCTAGCTCGCCACGGGCTAGGCCACCATAGCTGCTACGACACAGTAAAGCACTGCACGGCTGCAACGAAAGGAAGCAGAAACGCACGCACCGACAGCGGCAAGCGCGGCGGATCTGGCCGGTAGAAGCAGCAGCAGCGCATACGGCACTAGTACGAGTAAGCTTAAGCGGCGAGCTAGTCGGAGGGAGAGGCTTACCCAGCAGTTACCACCACCGTCCGGCGAGGAGGAGGAGGAGCAGGCTGGTAAAAGAGGAAGTGGGAGACGAACGGGGGAGGAGATCGGATCCGATCCGATCGAGCGGTGATATACAACTGGAGCTGTAGAGTCTTTAGAGGGAAGGCGAGTTTTCTTTGGCGATTGTTTAGCCCACGCGGTGAGCACGTCACCGGCAATCGGGGCCGGTTCCCCGCCTACGCGATACGCGTCGTCGCCGCGGATCTCGAGAGGAAAAACTAAACTAAACCGAAGAATGTGATGGCCTATCCGGAAGAGTAGTGCGTCGCTACCATGGAGTTAAACCCATCGATCGCACCACGTCCCGATCCAATCATCCACCTCCGGGGGCCACGGAGGCATTCGTGATAATAAAACTCGTGCCACTTGTAACCATTTTTCTCTGTTCGGAAATACTACGTCAGTCCAAAATACATGATATCCTACAAGTGTGTCGTCAAACTCTAATTGTCACCAATACCTAAAATGAAGTGCAAGGGAAGAGAACGTGATACTGCTATCATATTACGTGGGTGCTGGACCGTATGGACTGAAAGAAATAACTGAAGACATGGCGAAAAGAAAAGATCAGTGGATGCTTCGGTTCGTTGGACCATTGATACAATGCATGATCTTGCAGTTGTTGCTGCTCCAAGGAAGAAGGTGAAAACACCAAACCGAGCGAGATGGAAACCACCAGACGTTGGAGTAGTTAAAATCAACGTCGATGTTGGCTTTTCGGAGCAGCATCGACACGGCTCAACATACATGGTGGTACGCGATCACGCGGGGAAGCTTATCAGAGGTCAAGCCATCTGGTATACATATGCCCAGTGTGCTCGTACAATGGAGGCAACAGCCATCCGAGATGGTACCAAACTGGCAGCTGATCTGGGGTATAGAAAGGTCATTTTTGAATCAGATGCTGCTGATGTTGTGAAGCTATGGAATTCTGCCAGTTTTGAGAGAGCTGATGTGGCAGCAATGTGTCACGAAATTGCAGAATTGAGTAAGGGTTTTGAAAGCTTTACTTTAGCTCATGTGGGTCGAGACGCAAACACTGCGGCCCACAAGTGTGCTAAGTAGGCTTCAGAGGAGAGACGGAGATGCATTTGGGTGAATTATACCCCTAATTTTCTCCGTAGTTGTTTTCAAACTGATTGTAACTTCTCTGATTAATATATAAAGCTCTTTTTGTCGCAAAAAGTGCAAAAAAAATTACCTAAAATGATTATCACAATTGATCAAGAGAGAAAACTATCGTCAGACTTCTCATAAAAAATAACTATAATTACTTATTTTTATCTAAGTATTCATGTAGGATAGCAACAAAATTGCATAAGCGCGTAGATAATTACTATTGTTACTTCTTTTCAAACACGTCCACAAACCGCACAAAGATGTATCTGAATTCTATGCAAATATCGATATTTCAACTGAATTTCAGTATGGCTAAAGTCACTAGTACAGAACGACACATCGGAAACGGGCCAAAAACCCATCGGAAACGGAGAAGTGGTCCGTGTCCCCGCCTCCGTGGCTGATGTGAAGGACCTCACCGGGAACGGAGGCCAAAAACCGTCATCGATGAGGCATGATTTTGGCTACGGTTGCCAACCAATCTCCGTTGCCGATGTATCGGAACATCAGAAACGGAGATTCTTTTTTACTCGTTTGCATTGAGGTTCCTTCATAAGCCTACAGCAGCAATACAGTTGCCAATTGACATTCAAAATCTCACAGCAGAAACACAAAGTTGCTAGCAAATCCATTCATAACGTATATAATAATTGTCACCATTACATAGCATCAAAAGATGATCAATTACACATGTCTCGCTAATCCTATCATTCTCATGCCTCACTAAACTGCAGCCAAAGACTCAAGTAGCGGTTTCATGCTTCTCCAAATCACATCTACAGCCAAATTGTTACACACATCCACAAAATAGATGGAGAAACTGAAAAACAGAAACCACACCGAGCCAAATTGCCAAATTCTTCGTACTGAGGCTTGCTCCATCTTGGACGGTGTCGCCGAAATATAATAACGTCACCGCTGTGATATTTCGGCCACACTGTCCAAGACCCTCTTAATTAAAAAAGTGTTTTGAACAGTGCAGCAAAAGTCACAACAGCGACGGTTCACGGATATGATCCCACTTTATATGTAGCACATTTAAAGCTTGTTTGGATTAGCCTTGTGTTTCTGGAAAAAAATACATGGATGGCTATAGTTAGAAAAGAGCCAAATATGATGCTACATGACATAAATATAATTTAAGATGAAAATAGTTTACACCTTAAGGGCCTATATCTGTGTGCTTGCTGTCCGATCGAAACGATTTGGAGGCAGAATTTCAAGGTGATGTTTCCTTCAAAAGCCTCACCATTTTTATGCAGTGTCACCGAAATATACTATTACTTCATACACTTGCAACACAAAACCATAACGAGGATTAGCACATTGACAAAAAGTTGTGACTAGTAGTGAGGGATCTATTCATCATCGGTACTACTACAAAGATTGAAATTAATTTACCCTACTAGACTTTAAATAGTGCAAGATTTAGTATTGAGATTATTCATCATCGTAGTACTACAAAGAGTTGAAATTAATTTACCCTACTAGACTTTAAATAGTGCAAGATTTAGTATTGAGGCATCTATTCATCATCGGCGGTACTACAAACAGACACAATACTAGACTTCAAATACTAGACAAGTTTTCTATGCTACTTTAAATAAAGTGTAAGATCTAGTCGGCGACATACTTGGGGAAGATGCGCGGCAATAGACCAGCAGATCCGCGTCGGCGACATACTCGGGGAAGATGTGCGGCGGCTCGCCGATGCACCGCTGGGGGAAATGCCGGCCCGACGCGCCGCTCAGATCTGCGAGATAAGGGTTAGCTCTGGTGCTGCTTGGAGCCGCCGCCACACTGTGACTGTGGAGTGAGAGTGAGAGCGTTAGGGTTGCCGCAGTGGCACATTTATAGCACAAAGTAGAACATCGCAAACGGAGGTGATAAACAACCGTTTCCTTTAATTTCTTCACTGACACACTGGGCCTACTTACGAAGGATCGATACAGTAGAATTGAACTAACTATCTACTCTACTTGTTCCGCTTACGCCCTGCCTCCGCGCCATTGTCAATCCGCGGCGCGGCGTCGCTTCTTGCCGGTTGCCTTCTCCTCAGGCGCGTGCTCCTTCTCCTCCGGCTCGTGCTCCTCCTTCTCCGGCCGCGCGTCCTTCTCCGGCGAATCCTTCTCTCGCGCCTCCTTCTCCGGAGCGTGCTCCTCCTTCTCCGGCGCGTCCTCCTCCGACGCCTCCTCCTCCGGCGCCTCCTCCGCCGCCTCCTCCGACTCCTCCACCTCGTCGGAGTCGTATTCTTCCTGGCTAGAATACGGCTCCGGGGGTCCTCTGGCTCCTCTTCCTCTGGCGACTCCTCCTCTTCGGAGTCGTCTTCTCCTTCGCGTGAAGATGTCGGGTCCGAGTCGTCGAGGCATCTTCTACAGAGCGTGAAGACGGCGGGTCCGAGTCGTCGGGGTCTGAGTCCGGCGGCCCGTCTTGATCCCACCATGGGACTTCACCGCGGTCTTCACGCTCGCATCGTCGCTCGGGACTTCCTCGTTCTGCCACCAGGGTTCCTCCATGGCGGTTCCAATCCCTCGTGTGGTAGAGAACGAAGGGGAGAATGCGAGAACTGCCTGGCTTCGCGTGGTTCCAGTCACATTTTATTAGCGTCGAGCAGGCGGTTCCAATCCCTCGTGAATTAAGCCGCATTGAACAGGCGCTTCCAGTTTGCAACTGCAATTTCTCAAGCACATCGCAAATGGATATCCATCAACAATCGTTGCCATAGATATACGTATTGGAAACGGAGGTGCATTTTTGACCGTTGCCAATAATATTGGTAACGGAGATCGAAAAGTCTCCGTAACCAATGTTGACGGACCAGCCGCGGCCCAGTTCTGCCAGGCCTCGTCCGCAACGCTAAAATCGCGATTCTCTGTCGCCTAACTCGTGCCGTTTCCATAGAGGGGTATCAGATGTGTCGTTCTGTACTAGTGAGTTATGTATCATTTCCCGCTCACGGTTGTAACCATAAGCGCGTACTCCCAATAGAAGTAAATACAAGCATGTGGATCTCTTTCATCATTCCAGGTTCAAAATTTATTGGTTAGTAGGTACTTCTAATTCATGATGAGCTTGCATATTATCTTTTATTAGTAGGAGAAGCATGATTAGAAGAAAATCATTAGTTTCCTAATTTATATATGGCGTGGGAATAAAGTTGGTCCACACAGTTATGTACAACTGGCTGTGAAAATATTTTATAATTACTTAGTTTTACATATTTTGATAAAAATAACTTTTAAAGTTGCACATTGTAGATTGGAGGTTGTGTCCATGTCTCAAACCTTGCGTATTTGTTTGGAATGGAAGGAGTATGTTCTCTCAAAATTTATTATCCAAGTGTCTTTGTCCTAGTGCTAGTTCTTTTGAATATATCAATCAATGACACAAAGTCACATCTCAGTTCTATGCAAATGTTGATACTGCAACTGAATTTTGGTATGACTAAGTTATGAAGGTATTATCATTTCATGGTCATATTTGTAACCATAGGTGTATACTCCCGATATAAGTAACTACATACATGTGGATCACTTTGATCATGTCATGTTCAGATATTTATTGGTACACTTGTAACAAGTACTAACTTATGCTGAGATTGCATATATCTTTTAACAGTGGAGAAGAGTGATGTTGTAGGAAACCATATTTTTCCTTTTACCATGAAAACCATAGGGGAAGCCCCACGGTATAATTTATTTATTAAAAGTAGTCTACAAGTACAAAATATCGACATTGGAAAAGAACAGAGGTTGAGATATTCAACCCATGATGTGGGGGAGACTACAGACTATCCAACCACACTGATAGAGGGTATTTGTTCTTAGCTTTAACTCTATGAAGGGTCAGCCGAATATCCTTTTTTGAAAAGGATCTTCCACCTTGCAAAGCTTGGCACTTGGTTCTCAAAGATGAAGCTGTTCCTTTCCTTCAAAATATTCCACGCAGCACAAACAACAATTTCCAGGAAGCAGGGGCCAACAAAATGAGTTTTGATCGATTTAAAAGTCTCGGAAAAGGAGTCCTCCCTTACCCAGCAAATCTTGACGTAGTTCTATCACCTGGCTACGAAGGTGCATTCAAAGAAGAGATGTTCTCTTGCTTCAAGCAAGTTAGCCCAGCACATAACACAATTGGGTCAAGATTTAAATGTTAGTGCCTTATAAGCATCATATCCTTGTGTTGATTCTGTCAATGATCATGAGCCAGGCAAAAACCTTAAGTTTAGGGATACTCTTGCTCTTCCACAGCCATTTGAAGATGTCCTCTGAATTGATACCATCAAACATGAATTGATAATAACTGGAGGCTGTGTAATTCCCTCTATTAATGGAGTAGATCCATGCATCATTTTCTGATCTTTCCTGGTTCTGAAGTGTACCCAGGTCTTGCTGAAATAGGAAAAGCTCCTGATAAGCTTGTGGTGATAGGGGAAGTATAAAGTGCTCGGATAGATTTTCCATATGAAAAGCATTTGAAACAGACATATCTTGTTCAATAGCAAAGGAATACAGCCTTTCAAATTTGTTTGCAAGCAACTGTTGACCAAGCCATTTGTCCTTCCACAGCAGAATAATACTTCCATCTCCAATGAACAAGTAGTCATACCTCTGTATTGCAAATGGAGAGCACAAATATCCTTCCACCAAAAGGAGCCAGCCTTTGGAGAAGCATGAGGAACATTTTAAATGACTGTGCCAAATCAGATCCACCCATGGGATGTCAGCTTTATTCATTAATTTATCCATATACTTCAGTAGCAGGGCATCATTTTCAATTTCTAAATTCAGAAGACCCAAGCCACCCTTGTTTTTTGGTCTGCAAACTGTTTCCCAAGCCACAAGAAATTGTGATTTGTTGTCCCAATCCTCTTTAGCCCAGATACAATGTCTCCTACCTCTGTTAATGCTTTTAATGAGAGTTTTTTGAATCTTGATGGAACACATACAAAAAGTAGGCAAGGCCGACAGAACATGATTCACATAATTAAGTTGACCAACATATGTGAGAAACCCGGAGCATGCATTCAGCCTTCTCTCAATGGAATCCACCAAAGGAGAAAGTTCATACACTGTCGGTTTGGTTGTGCCAAGAGGTAATCCTAAATAAGTAAAATGCATTGTACCAACTTGGCATTCCAAAATATTTGCAAGCTGGCCGGCTAGATGTTAATCACAATTGATTGGCATCAAACTAGATTTCTGAAAATTTACTGACAAACCAGTAGCCACAACAAAGTCATTGATGATATCTTTGACCAAACCCACTTGGACAGTACAGGCTTCCACGATAATAAGAGTATCGTCGGCATACTGAATTATAGGGAAGTCATGATTAGGAATATCCACAGGAGCATTTAAATTCCCCAATCTGAACTGATTAATTAATCATCGTTTGAAGAAAATCAGCTGTGCCCACAAAAAGCAAAGGAGATAATGGGTCTCCTTGCCTAACCCCTCGTTTACACAAGAACTTATTGCATGGGACCCCATTCACTAAGACAGAGGAGGTTCCTGTACTAAGCATAGCAGAAACCTATCTTAACCAGACATCATCAAACCCTTTCAACTTGAGAATTTTGAGGATTGCTGCATGTTCCATCATATCAAAAGCCTTGGAAAAATCAATCTTGAGGATAATGAGGTGCTTGCCTGACTGCTGACATGGATGAAGATACTCAAACGATCATGCAAGACAATCTTGAATAGTTCTTGACTTTATAAAGCCATATTGATTTTTGTGGACCATAGAGATAATGGAGGACTGAACAATCTTGAATAGTTATTGGAAAAACCATTATTTTTGTAAAATGAAATATGTTAGGAATAAATTTGGAATACAAATGGTCCAAATAATCATGTAAAATGGAATATGATGACTTGAAGCTGGTAGAACTTCATCGTCAAAATCAAGTTAAATGCCCAAGGCAAATGTAAGTATTTACTAGGTTTTTTTAATTTTACCTGCCTCAAGGTGCTTGTTGTGAGACCGGGTTATAGATTCGATAGACGTACTATAAAGATAATTTATCTGATAAATATTATAAAAAGTTTTGAATCGCCTATTTACCATCCTCGAGACGTCATTTAGGCTTTTTCGGTAACATCTTAATAAAGTCGTAGAGTCATTGCCAACAACTTGAACTTCAGAATACATCTGAGGTCTTTGAATGTATCTATTTACTTCTTGCATACCCACTTTATTGCATCTTGTTGCTATATATAGTTTGTTTTCATGCCGATCCAGTTACTAGTTGCTCTAATTTGATTAAATATGATAATCTCTTATTGATCCTCATCTAGTTGATGAACCTCGATCTTACACATTGTTATTTAAACCCAATTTAAGTATGACTGAAGTTATGTATTATTTTCCGATCACCGATGTATCCCTAAGTACGTAATTAAATTTAGACATGTGAATCTCCTTAATCATGTCATGTACAAACATTTATTGGTACAATTGTATTTGGTACTCCTGATTTATGTTGAGGTTGCATTCATTTCAATAGTAGGAGCGAGATGATTAGTATAAAATAATTACTTAAAAAAATATGCAAGGAAAAAGTTGCAGGAAATATTACAAATGTTCCATAATCATGTACAGTAATGGAAAATGTCTATAATTACTTTGTTTAAACTATTTGTACAAATTAACGCTTAAAGTTGCATGTTGGAGATTGGAGGTTGTGTGCATGTTTGAAACCTCATTTATTTTCTTGGAACACAAGGACCATGTTTTTAGCAATCTATTATCTAGGCATCGTTGTCCTATTGCTACTTCTTTTGAAGATATCTACCAATCGCACAAAGTCACTTCTTATTTTAAGAAAATATTGTTATTTCAAATTTTAATAAATACACACATACATGTGGATCTTTCTCACGTCATCTCCAAATTTTATTGGTACCCTTGTATTACATACTAATTAATGTTGAGCGTGCATAATCTTTACTAACAGTCAATAATTATTCCTAGAAAACCAATTTTGTAAAATGAAATATGTTACTCACTCCGATCCGTAAAAAATGTCAGAGCTGCGATCGGTGTCAGAAATGGCCTCCACAATCGTTTTCAAATATTTATTGGCACAACAAATCGTTATCCGCATACAATACATGATTTCCTTTTTTTACTTTATCACACATGAATCTCTTCAGGTTACCGCTTGATTCCTGGGAAACATTTCTGACACCAAACCGGCCAAAGGTACCGTCCATTTCCGTGTAGGACGAAAGACTTCGGAGGCGAGCGAGCGAAGCGAGTAGGCATTGACTTGGCCGGCTTCGAGAAGGCGAACGTGTGGTGGCCGGTGCTCCGTGGTCGTGCCGACGTCGTGGGGCATCGTGCTGAGGCTGGCCGCGTCCGCCCCGATGGACCAATGGCTACCCACCCGCGGCAGGCCACGCCCCTGCACGCAGAGCGTTCGACCGAATGCCCCGCCTGGATAGGTCACGCACATCCCGCCGACGCCAGACATCCAGGTCAGACGTTCCCGGCTGTCCAGGCCAACCTCAACCTCGCCTCACCTGTTGTCACTTTCAGTCGTGGCTCGTGGGCTTGCATATTGTGCTCGAGTGGTCGGGTGTGTCCCTGTCGACGAACTGTCGCTTTTCTGACGTGTCAAGAACTAGCACCAGCTGGAGAAACGGTTTAGTAGTCAATTATCTATATCTTCTATGGTTTGGATCTGCTTGGCCTGGAATGGTTTAATCTTTGTAGTACTGTCTGTCGAGTTGGTCCATGTGTTTATCAGCAGCTTTTCGTTGGAGAAAACTTATTAATTTACTGACAAACATGGTAAAGCAGGTTCACACTCCAAGTAGACTTCTCTCTCTTTTTGCTAAGATAAAACTTATTTTACCGTTATATATAGTAACAGGTTGGGACTCCAAGTAGAATTCTCTTTTGTTTTGTCATACAGTTGGACGATTCCGGAGCTAAAGTGGGTTTTCACTGATTTTGCAACTATGTGAAACGAGCAAACTGTGTCAAGAGTTTTCACTTTTGCTCTTGTATACTGCTGAACTAGGAATAGAAGTTTTGGTGTTACGTACCAAAAGAGAGTGAAGAGCAAGCGCAAGCGCCAGTCTAACTACCAGGTGGTTATGTGTCAGCATCCTTATTTAATTTCCTGTTCAGTTTCCATGTCACTGACTTTCCCGGTTTTGTGGCAAGCGACCGGTGTTCCTGTTACTCCGCCGGTCTAGTCTTGTTTGCAAAAGTGAAACCATGAGTTATATGGGAATTTGGATCTGATGGGTTTTTCTTAGCTTCATAAATCTCCAGCACGACACGTCCATTGGTGCTGAAGAAGACACCACAGAATAGTAGGTACATCCTATCTGTTAGACTATGCTCGTCAGTGCTAGGACACTGATGCCTCTCTTTATCAATTTGCAAGTAGCACGTGCTATACTTTGTTTTTGTCATCGTGAAATACGAAATGACTGGTGGGAGTCCATACTTGTCAAGCCCACTTGTGATAAACCCTTCCACTAACCGTTTCCCATGTCCATCACGAGTGTATACATACTAGCAGGCCTCCACTGTAGCTTTAGAATACACATGCTATTCCTGAACCACAAGCACCACTGAATTATTACTTCTTCGCTATTTTTTGGTAAATATGGGAAGTACTAGTCATGTAGATGGAGTTCAATAGTTCGTTCTCTGAATTATATGCATCTATTTGAACAACTGATTTTTATCTTCCAAGTGTTCACATCCACTGTGATCAGATATTCAGATAGCTGAATATTCCGTGCTCTGTCTGTCTTTAAGATCTGAGAGATAACCCTGCTCTCTACAGTCTACAGACCAAGGAGCTTTAAATATTATTCGTCTTACCTTGAAATGATTGGCATAAATTTGATTGTGTACGTTAGAAATATTAGCTCAGTAGCATGAATACCTTTCTGACATCAGGATGATCCTTTTCTGATTCGCAGATCAGGGTTATCCGTAATCAAATTCTAGACTTCTAGTATGAAACCTGAGCTAGTGCTATCAATGATACACGAGAATACCAAAACAGTCTCTAGAGTACTGCTCGTATAACCAGATGCATCAATGTTCCGTGTCTGATTATCCTGGTTGCAAAGATGGCATGAAGTCAGTTAATGTACTACTGATATGCTATGCTGGAGCGTATGTCTTGTTATGTGGGTGCAATTTGGCAATATAGCACTTTCAAACTTCAGGGCTTAGTGGCCGCTGCTATCGTACACAACAGAACACTTCTAGTATGAAACCTGAGCTAGTGCTATCAATGATACACGAGAATACCAAAACAGTCTCTAGGGTACTGCTCGTATAACCAGATGCATCAATGTTCTGTGTCTGATTATCCTGGTTGCAAAGAGGGCATGAAGTCAGTTAATATACTACTGATATGCTATGCTGGAGCGTATGTCTTGTTATGTGGGTGCAATTTGGCAATATAGCACTTTCAAACTTCAGGGCTTAGTGGCCGCTGCTATCGTACACAACAGAACAACTCTTGCATAATTTGATGAGGCATGTACTTATTTTAAAATATGCAGGTTGATATTCTAGCTGTAATCCATACCATTCAGTAGTGCATGATCCACTTGCTACTCCACTAACCAAAAATTCCGACAAGATTGTAGCAATTGCAGGATAGCACAAGCCCAGTGCCTATATAATGAACAATGCGATTACATGAGTGCCACAATCAGGATTGCTCTTGATAACCCTTACCCAGACCATGGTAGCATCAGAAATAGCTGCTCTTTTCTTTCTATGCAATGCTTTGCTGAGAGGTTCTTTGGTCCAAAGCCAAGGACTTCAGAGAGGTTTCTACGATTCCATCTGTCCTGATGCAGAGGATATAGTGAGGTCTACTGTCGAAAAGTATTACAACAATGATGCCACCATTGCCCCAGGCTTGCTCAGGCTGCACTTCCATGACTGTTTTGTCCAAGTTAGTTTTATAATTCTCTCATTTCTACTACTTCATGTTTCGGTACTCATGTTGTTACTCTGGATCCCATTCTATTTTTTCCATTTTACTTCGCAAACCATGGAAATGCATATAAAACTTGTCATTGGGAAGGAAAGGACCTCATGTCCTTCTGCTTCCATATCTGAGATATGTTTTGTTTGCATACTTTGTAGGGATGTGATGCTTCTGTTTTGATTTCTGGAGCATCTTCTGAAAGGACTGCCCCACAGAATTTTGGTCTTAGGGGATTTGAAATGATAGATGATGCCAAATCCCAGTTGGAAGCCACATGCCGTGGGGTGGTGTCGTGTGCTGATATATTGGCCCTAGCAGCACGTGATTCTGTTGATCTGGTGAGTCCATAACTATGCAAGTTTTTTGCTGCTCTTCCTTCTTTGACAGTATGATGACTGAATTTCCTGTTTGTCATTATAATTGAAGAGTGATATTTGACTTTCTCATTGCACATTTTGTATGGATTGTAAGACCGGTGGGCCAAGCTGGCCAGTACCTCTTGGACGAAGAGACGGGCGAATCTCATCAGCTTCAGATGCAAGGGCCTTGCCGTCTCCCGCCGATTCTGTATCGGTTCAGAGGCAAAAGTTTGCAGCTCAAGGCCTGACTGACCATGACCTCGTGACACTAGTTGGTAATCTTCCTTTGTCCTTGATACCCATGCATCATCTTCGGTGAACTGTGTCATTTTTCATATTTACGTTGTTTGACGTACCATACTGGAGTACAGTCTAATATTCCGGTGACAAGTGCTATAAAAATTCACAACTGACAACATGAACCTGTCGACAATCTGTAGGTGCTCACACCATCGGGCAGACGGACTGCGGGCTCTTCCGGTACCGGCTGTACAACTTCACGGCGACGGGCAACGCGGACCCCTCGATCAACCCGTCCTTCCTGCCGCAGCTACGCGCGCTGTGCCCTCCCAACGGCGACCTGTCGCGGCGGGTGGCGCTGGACAGAGACAGCGCGGGGTCGTTCGACGCGGCCTTCTTCAAGAACGTGAGGGACGGCAACGGCGTGCTGGAGTCGGACCAGCGGCTGTGGGGCGACGACGCGACGCAGGGCGTGGTGCAGAAGTACGCCGGCAACGTCCGCGGCCTCTTCGGGCTCCGGTTCGCCTACGAGTTCCCCAAGGCCATGGTGAGCCTGGGCGGCGTCGGCGTGAAGACCGGGCGGCAGGGTGAGATCAGGAGGAAGTGCTCCAGGATCAACTGAGACTCTGAGATGTAGGAGTATGTTCGAATAGGGTGATGCGATGCTCGTAGCCTTGTACCGTTGTATCGTACCCATGGATCGGTGGACAGCATGGACGAGTGTACTGTGTCCAAATAACTTTGTTCTGTGAGTAAGGAAGAGTTGATGATTGATGGCCCCGTGAATCTGTGGTGACTTTGGTTGTTAGTCTTTCCTCTGATTCTCTCCCTTGTCTCGTGTGTTTTTCAGGCAAGTGTTTTGTTGGAGATAATATGCAATAAAGAAATAAAAGCATCCGAATAGTGACATAACATAAGGGCATTTGGTCTAGTGGTATGATTCTCGCTTAGGGTGCGAGAGGTCCCGAGTTCAATTCTCGGAATGCCCCTGTTTTTTTTTGTATTTTTCCACGTGAATTTAGTGGGCTGGGATCGGGGATTGTGGACTTGTAATTGTGGTACACAGGCATCTGTCCAGTTTTTTGTTTTTTCAGCTGCTGTCTGTCTAGTTTGTTCAGCGAACACAATGATGCCAAGCAGTATTCATATTCTTCATCTGAGGTGCATGCACCACTGTTGGCCACCTCGTCCCTACCAAAAACCAACTTAACAGGATCTGCACACTCTCGTGTTCTTAGATCTTTACCAAAAACCAACGCAACAGGATCTGCACACTCTCGTGTTCTTAGATCCGCGACAGTTTCCGATCTCAGCTCAAAATTCAGGGACCCCAATCGAGGGAACACAAGAAAATACACTAGTGAGGCTGCATAGGAGAGCCCATCAATCTACATCTACATGGTATCATCATGGTGCACTCGGGAACGCAGCGCCATTCTTCACCGAGCTCAGCTCGCCTTGGAAGTTGGAGCTGAATCTACTGACTGCGCCTGGTGCGGCGGCAGGAACGGCAGCCCGCGTCGAGCCCGCTTCATGAGGTTATACTCCACCAGCCTCGGCACGTCCGGCACGATCTCGCGCACGCCCTCCAGCGCGCCGAACCGCTCCGCCCACGCCGCCACCAGCGGCGTCCTCGCCGGGTCGATCGTCCTCACGCCGCACATGGCCTCCGACGCCCTTAGCCACCCGATGAACCCGCCCAGCGTCACGTCAACCAGCCCCACCTTCTCGCCGCCGAAGAACTCCTTCTCCCCGAGCACCCCCTCGAACGTCTCCAGCACGGCGATGACCTCCGCCGCCGCCTCCACCCGCTCCTCCGCCGTCTTCCCGCCGTAGAGCGGGACCCACGTCGGCAGCAGCTTCTGGTCCACGTAGGCGGCCCAGAACCGGGCCGCGGCGCGCTCGTGCGGGTCGGAGGGGAGGAGGCGCGGGTGGCTGTCCAGGAACGCCTCGTCGACGTACTCCAGGATGACCAGCGACTCGGCGACGGGCCTGCCGGCGTGGACGAGCACGGGCACCTTGCCGCCGTGCGCCGGGTTGGAGGCGAGGAGGAGCCGGCTCTTGGTGCCATCGCCGAACAGGTCCTCCTCCACGTACGTGTAGGGGATGCCCTTGAGGTTCAGCGCGAACCGCGCGCGGAGCACGAACGGGCTCGACCAGAACCCCAGCAGCGTCAGCCCGGCCGCCTCGCTGGCTTCCGCCGCCGCTTCCGCCATTGTTGCCGATCGAGTTCTAGCTGCGATGATTCAACCGAGAGTCGCCGCTAGTATATATGGGTTTTTTAATGGCTGGTTGGGTGGATCTGGTGAGCCCTCACTGAAGAGTCCAGGGACCTACAAAGATTTCGCCAAAAACCACTCCCACCAAAGGCTCGCCCTAAATAAACGAGAACCACACACGCAGGTATAGACGGATAGGTGGAACCAGCGGACAAGGTAAGGCTTTCAAAGTGGCGCCTTCAGGAAGGGCACCCGGAGGTGTCGTCGTCACCAGCAATGGCCACATCCTTGCACGGTTTTCACCGGAGCCCGAAATACTAATGCCAGCAACCACCACGAGGACACAGGAGGACAGAGTTTCAGGCATTGCTTCCGGACGACCTCTCCAGGAGGCACGGTGCTCCAGCCACCGCTGAACACACCACAAGCACAAGCTAGAATGGGGCAAAACCTCCAATCCTCCAGATCGAACCCTAAACCATCAGGCCCACAAGGCCAAGCAAGGGGCAGCGAGGGATCTGGGAGAGCCCCGCACCCGAGCGGGACCGAGCTCCACGGAGAGGAAAGCACGGCTGACAAGCCGGAGAGAGCAGACGAAGGCCTGCTCGAACGTGGTTGTACACGAACGTGATCGGGGAAGAAATCGCAGCGCCACCGAATCTGCCGCACAGATTCGGCACGGACGAACCGGGGAGGCCTGCTCCATCGGCCGGTGAACTTTTGGGCCCCCAAGCCCCACCCAATCTTCGTACACCGCACCACCCGCCGCCAAGGGCCCAACGGCATCCGGGAGATCCCTGCACCCGAGGAGCGACGAGCTCCAACGGAGGAACCGCAAGCGGTCGAGGAAGAACCGCACCACCACCGACGAGGCGGCCAGATCGCGGTAGGGGAAGCCGGGAAGCCCGCCACCCACACCACGGTCGCAGCCCGGGCGACCCAGGTCAAGGCCCACACGGTCCAGATCTGGGCCCGCAAGACCCAGATCGGGGCTGCCGCCCTGAGCCACCGCCGCCTCTCTCCTCTTCAGCCATGTAGGCTGCAACCACCGCCGCCGCGACGTCCTCGCCCGCCGGCGGGGTTCTGGGCCGCCGCCCAGGCTCCACGCTTCCGGCCGCCATGGCCCCAAACCCGGCGACCTCCACCTGCGAGAACTGCTCCGCCCCGCCCCCTTTTGGGAGAGAGTGGTCCGCCGCCACCGCGGCTCAGGCCGGCGGCAGCGGCGGTGGGGGAGGGACGGTGGCGAGGCTGCTGGTGGCGCTGCTTTTGCCATTCATTCTTTTGTGTCGCTTACTCACTTTACTTATTGGCCATTCATTCTTTTCTAATTTGGACGACGAATGTTTTGTTTTCGGGCTAGATGTTGGCAGTGGGAGACATAAGAATGGGCTAAGCAGTGTACTATCATGAGTGTTCTGAAAAACAAATATAGCTACTTCCATTATATCCTTTGGACTGGGCTTGGCCTGGATAGAACTTAGAGCCCTGCTAGCCCACCCTTCGACATGGGTTCAACCTTTTTTTTTAGGACAAACATCATGGCGCATTTTGTTGATACCAAGCAGTAGTTACACTTTTTGCAAGTTTACAGTAAGATTCTCCGATCCATAAAAAGTGTCGTGGAAAATGAACTTGCCTAGTATAAATTCATAGCTATACTTGCGACACTTCTTGTGGATCGGAGGGAGCTCTCCTCAATTACAAATCCTTTTTTTTTGCGACTATCAATTACAATTTTTTCTAGGAAAACAAAACCGAGCTACCTGGTGCGCCACCTCGTCTACTTCATTGGACAATGGTGATGCTAGATCTCTCCACTTATTTGCTGCAAGTTCGCACAATCTACGGATGTCGTCGCTGTATCATTGTACCATGTATCTAGTCTCTATGCAAACTCCAATCACCTTGGAAGAACAAGACTCCACTCGGATGTCACTCCACTTGATCTAGTTTGTCGGGGCTAAAACTTTCCAAATTCCCGTTCACTTGGCGATCGAAGCACTTGCAACATGAGCAGGGATGGAACCAGGGGGCGCTGGGGCCATGGCTCCCCCATGGTTGATTTTTTTCCAGAAACCCCCACTAGAATAGAACGACACATCAGATACCCCTCTATGGAAACGGCACGAGTTAGGCGACAGAGAATCGCGCTTTCCGCGCGGCCGGTGCGTACAAACCTGACCTGAGCTGCGGCTGGCCCGCCCACATTGGCAACTGACCTTGTCCAATCTCCGTCACTTATTATATTGGCAACGGTTAATAAAATTGTCCGTTTCCAATATTTGCCTCTATGGTAACGGATAGAATTTTCCATCCGTTGAAAATGTTGACACGTGGAGGCTAGTGAAGGGGCAGATGGGGAGCTAGGCGGAGCAGACCCGCGAGTATAAATGGCGAGAGGTACAAGCAGCAGTCTCTTTGAAGCCCCAGTCCATCGCCTCCCGTTTTTCAAACTTCGCCAGATCCCCTCCATCCAAATCCGTGGTGAGAGGTACCAGCAGCGCTCGCGGCCGTGGACGAGGGCGCGGCTGTGGTAGGGGGCGCAGCGGCAATGCCATGTCGTCGGTGTCGCCCTCACCGTTCTCTGAAGACATGTCCCCGACGAGAGGTACCAGCAGCGGTCGTGGGCGCGCCGTGGATGAGGGCGCGGCAGTGGACGAGGGCGCGACCGTGGTTGGGGGTGCAGCGGCAATGCCACGCCGTCGGTGTCGGCCTCACCGTCCTCTGAAGACATGTCCCCGGAGCTGCGCGGCTTCGAGTTCTTGGTTATCCTGTACAAGGGCATCGAGAGGCGCCCGAGCCTCCCGAGGGCGTTCGCGGAGAAGCTCCAAGGCATGGTGGCAAATACCATGCATCTGAAGATGGTGCACTGCGAGAACGGCAGCTGGGCGGTGAAGACGGCCGTGAGTGCCGGGGGAATTTGTACCTCGGCCAGGGATGGAAGTCATTCGCCCAAGCATACAAGTTTGAGCAGGGGCACTTTTTGTGCTTCGAGTTCGACGGCGACAACGGGTTCTTCATCAAGATCTTTGACGGTACCTTATGCCGGAGGGAGGCCCTCGTGTACACCGACGACAAGCCCGAGTCTTCATCAGCAGCAGCTAGTAGTAGCATTAGCTAGTAGTAGCATATATGTAATCGTTTACTTCATTATTAATATCAAGTTCGTATGTAGTTTAGTCATCTTTATTATTAATATATGTATCCTATGTGGTTTATTGCCGTTTCCTATGTGGTCTCTGCGTTCATATGTAATTTCGACTATCTGTAAGTAGGTCTTCTCTGTTACTGGTATAAATGCAAAGAAACCGGTTGCAGTATTTAACCGTTTCCTTTGTGTACCTGCGTTCATATATATATATTGGCGCCCGGCTATCGACGGTCTCGCCGTCTCCTCCGACACCGCACGCCGGCACCTCCTCTCCGGCGAGATCTGTTGCTGCTAGCGTCGCAGCGCGTGTGGCAGATACCGACACCTCCACTCCGGCGAGATCTATCGCTGGTAGCGTCGCAGCGCGTGTGGCAGATGCCGGCACCTCCACTCCGGCGAGATCCATCGCTGGTAGCATCGCAGCGCGTGTGGCAGATGCCGGCACCTCCTCTCCGGCTAGATCTATCGCTGGTAGCGTCGCAGCGCGTGTGGCAGATGCCGGCACAACCTTTCCGGCGAGGCTGGCCTATGCAAGAGACCGGCACCTCCCCTCCCGCCGGGTGAAAGGTAAAAAATCTTATGTTTCTGTGACCGGCTGTGATGCCGATGAACTAGGTTCTACATATGAGCATTTCATCTCATAAACAAATTCACTCACAAACATGTGTACATATTATTACAAATAGTTCAACATAGACATTCAATGCCTAGTGCAAATTCACACACACATGTTCTGATAATTACAAACACTTATTGTTCAAGCACCAACTGTACAAACTAGTTCAACACCGATATCCAAGGCCTATTGCTATTCACCACCCATCATCCTCATCCGTCTTACTGCGCTTGGTGTTCTTTGATCCCTCACCATTCTTGCACCTAGGGCAGAGCATTTCCCGCCATGTTGGACGTAGCCTGTCCTTCAAGATTAGGATCTTGCGATACAACTCGTAGGTCACATACCCATCTATTGCTGCGTAGTCGAGCTTAACTTTGTACAACGGTATCCACTCCCAGAAATTGTGCTGCTTGGATGGGAACTCCTTCTTCATGTTGGAGTATGATGTGTCGATGAGGTCTGCCGCTAGATCACCCATTCCGTCCCTCTCGTCTTCACCCTTGATTTTGTATACAAGTTGGATGTCCACGTAGTACTCCGGTGGAATGTGGAAGCCGGCACGAGAAAGCACCTTGCGGTCATTGGTGATGTCCACGCTTGCGAAGGTGATATTCTTGCGTTGAAAGAATTTGCCCAACGCTGGACAATTCTTCTTGGACTTGCACCAGTGGAACACGAGGACATGCTGGCGCATGGCGAGTTGCAGGACAGCCATGTCCCGACGATTATGGGTGTACTCGATGTCAAGGCCGACGAACCGATGCTTCTCCTCTGCCAGCCATTCCTCGTACTTGTCGAGGATCCGCTCCACGGTATGCTCCTCGTTCGTGTACACCACCTCCAGAACGGTGGTGCCGCGGGCACCGACGGTAGATGTCTGTGTTATTCTGTTGCGGTCGTCCATGGCTGGTGGGGGATTGGGGTGGAACGAGGAAGAAGAGACAGAAGGAATGCAAACTGCCACAAAGTAGAGACAGTGGCAACCGAACAGAGCAGTTACTGGATATTTGCCGCCGATCTTAGCAGTTGCTTGAAAATGGCAACCGAATAGAGCAGTTGCTGGAAAATAGCCACCGATGTTCTTTTATATCCAGATGTATTTTGTATATTTCGCTAATCTTTTTTTTCTTTCACGCAGGAGTTTATTTTGGCAACACTGCATAAAAGTACCAACGTACCATTCCGAGAACCAGAAACCTTGAGGCAAGGAAATTTCGGGATGCTGGTCTTGGAGTAGGTACAGCGACGACGCAGAGCTCATTTTAGATGAGCTCCAAGTCAAAGATGGAAGGATGGCTTAATTAAGCCAGTTTTCCATTAGTTGCTTATAGGTTTAGAGTTCATGATTGTAGTCAATATGTAATAGGTGATATTACATTATGCCAATGTGTGATAGTCTGATAGATATGATTGTAGTCAAACTGTAAACAGTGATATTATTGTATACCAATGTAATGATGACATTTGTTCTATGTTATGAATTGAATAACGTTTTAGTGCATTGTGCAATCAGTCTTTCATGTATTGTGGCATATAACCGAAATATGAGAAAAGCTCAGTGCAAACGGGTGGATGGCAAACTCCGTATCTGATGAAGGAAAACTAAAGAAACGGAGGTCTGCGCACACCCGTTGCCAAATGGAGACCTCATCGGAAATGGTTTTTAACCTCCGTTACCGATGAGGGCCTTCACATCAGTGACAGGGGCGGGGACACGGACCCTTTCTCCGTTTCCGATGTGTCATTCTGTACTAGTGCCCAATTTGTAGTTTGAGCCCGAAATTTACTCAAATTTACCTATATGTGCCCCTCTATGTTACTTAATATGCATTTGGTCCCCCTTGTGTTATTTTCCTGGTTCCATCCCTTAACATGAGGATCAACATATGCAAGTCTGGAGATTCATATCCAGATATCATGCACTCTTGACTTCCATACCTTTGATGAGACATGGACTACTTGAGACCCGACCATTCGCTAGCTCAAGTTATGCAACAAATTACCAGCTCCCACCTCCTATGTCTCCTCTGACTACATATTCCCACCTCTACTTTCTTCCTCATTTGGCCCCTCCTTACCAGTGCTATCACAAATCTGAATGAGCTCCCACTGCTCCTCCTCTTTCCCTTCCTTATCTTCCTTCATCGTCAAACTACTCATGCAAATTTATATCCACCGCAACCGGCGGAAAGCAAATCAGACACTAGCACTCTCTCTCTCTAAGGCTCAAGGGCATCGAATTCACCCGGATCACCAAGACTAAAGAGTGAACGTTCGGTAATCGGTAGTTAAGATTTCACACAAACAAATCATGTATTTGGTTTTTTTTGGTTCTCCGGATGTAACAATCGACCTAGAGGACACGACACCCCCTCCCTACCAAAAACTTTGTGTGTGTTTAATGAAGACAACGATGCCAATGCTCGTGGTTCGTGGAGAGTCATGCTCGTGGTTCATGGAGAGCCATAATAGTGTACACCTATTATATAATCATCAATCACACGAGGCACACGTGTAGGCCCCACTGCCAGCCACGGCAACATCTACCGGGGCCCAGTCTTCATTTCTTCAACCTTGACAGATCAGATCAGGCTCGCAGTGGTGCCACATATAAATTTCAGTACGGCCAATAGGCAGCCAACCACCGTCGCTCCAGTCCACTGCAGCTCTGTCTCGCAACCACGATCGATCTTGGTCTCGCCATGGCGTGCAAGAGCCAGTCGCCGCCCCGCAGCTCCTCCTGCTCGCCGTCGTCTCCTGCCTGTCCTCGCCTCGCGGCTACGGCGTTCCGGCCGCAGCCACGCCCTGACGACAGCGACCTCGCGAAGACCACCACCACCAGCACCGTGGGCGGCCTGAGCGGGCGGACGTGCTGGTACACGGTGCAGATCAAGACGAGCTGCGCGTCGCCGGCGCACACGTCGGACACGATCAGCCTGGCGTTCGGGGACGTGTACAAGGACGAGGTGTACGCGGCGAGCCTGGGCGGCGCCGCCGGCGCGTTCGACCGGTGCGCCACCGACACGTTCAAGATCGGGGGCCCCTGCGGGTACGGCGTCTGCTACCTCTACCTCCGCCGCGCCGGCCGCTCCGGGTGGACGCCCGACTGGGTCCGGGTCTACGAGCCCACCGCCCCCAGCGCGCCCTCCACCTTCCGCTACGGCGACCCGCTCCCCAACAACGTCTGGTACGGCTTCGACCGCTGCCCGCACCGCGTCGCCTCCTCCTCGTCGTCCTCTGCCGACGCCGCTGCTGTCCAAGCAATGTAGCCATGGTCGGAGCAGATCGTGGACCTAGCTACCACGTGTGTGTACAATGATTTGCGGATCGAACACGCGTTTGCCACAGAGAGAGATTCATAGTAGGTATGAATTTATTTGTGCTATATGAGTGAGTGATTGCAATACGCGTCTGTAATAATCCCGGTCGAGATGTTATGCCACGAATAAAACCGCTCCGATCTTTCTGTTTTCTGTACTATGATGATTGTTTCTCCGGACTGACATTAGCGTAGCGATCGACTTGTTCAATGCGTGAAGCATGAAAGCAGTATGAGGTTTCCATGAATGTCAACGGATCCACACTGTTATGCCAGAGGATCGATCTGGATCCGCTGGGAAGTCAACAATCTCTTGGGAGAGTACTCGTAGATAAATTCTTTGACAATAAAGAAAACAATACGAAAGATCATCAGATCATGAACAAGAAAAATGAACAGAATCCTAATTGCCTTCCTTTTCGACCCAAGCAATGATGTTCGTCCTGCCACCGTCAACTGTGTTGGATAAGTTCATGATTAATTCTAGAATATAAATCATGATCAGAACAACTATTTGTCATGTGAAACTCGAATGTATTAGATGCATTACACAATATTAAACACTAGCAACATACATCTAACATCAAACATGATTAAAGAATTGATTAGAATACGTCGCACATACTGATCGGTCATATATGGGCGTTGGTGCGCAGTTGACGACAACGTTGACAAAAACCGGTTGAAATAGATGGGGTCGAAGATTACAGTAAGCAGCATCGGCCAACTTATATGGTAGATGACTCGTGATAAAAAAACATGAGTAGTCGCGCGAGGCATTTCCTGAAAATTTAATTCGCCTTCTCCCATACAGAATCGCAAGGGCAAGAGTTCTCAAAACCAGCTCTCTCGTCGTCGGCGGTGGCGGAGGACGAAAGAAATCAGAGGTAGGAAGAACTCTAACAAAATGATGGAAAGACTGAAATAGTGTTGAGATATTAACACTATATGATTCATACTTACTACAAATATAAACATATTTGAATATATGTAATAATTAAAAACATACCAATGAAAAAGCTCTATCTTTCTAAAAATCTTTCGTTAGTCGATCAAGACATTTTTAATATCCCTCGTTCGATGTAGCACATCACCATCTCATCAAGAAGCCATGACGAACATCTCACTGCACAACTCAGTATGATGATCTTTGTCGCCCAAAGTTCCTTTCAACTGTAATCAACAATGATGCATCAGCAGAGTTTAGGTCGTGGCTCGGGATTCGATAGTCAGTTTTCCGGCGTGTTTGATGGGTTCCTTTGTGCTTGGCTCTGCGGCTATGGAGTCGGAGCTGCGCTGGAGTGTGTCCAGGCAGTGATGATGACCGGCAACCGGTGGTCTTTCGCGGAGGACTCGTTTGGCGAAGCCCAACATTTTTCTCTTTTGACAAAGCTCTTCGTCAAAGTCGAAGTTGTCTGTTCGTTCGCGCGTGTGGCTGATTGTTGGCATGGGCTGACATGGGTTCCGCCGTTGTTTGTGGCGTAACTCCGTCGATGGTTACCGAAGGTGAACTTTGAGTCACTAGCTCGAGGAGGAGTGATGACGATGATGCGTGATGGGAATCCTAATTATGGTATTTATTCTTCGTGACATGTGTGTGTGCTTTGTGAGTGTGGCTAGATCGGCTGGCGTTGCCCATGTGGTCGTGACCACGGCGATATTGTGCATTTGTAGCGGTTTTGGGATGGTCCCGCTAATGAACTGGCCAATTATCTTCGCCTTTTTAAATAAAATGAGGCACAATTGCTTGTTTTGTTCGAGAAAAAATGGTAATCAAAACAAGAATTAGGGCATAGAATAATACCTAATTCCAGAAAGAATTGGGACAAAAGTTTTGATACCTCACAAACTGGGCCATGGGGTACTGGAGCTAGACCAGCTCTTGACCTTGGGAATTTGTAAATGACCGAAGTCGCAGAATGATTTGGTGTCCATTGGCAAGGGGACGACATGTGACCGATTGCTACGATACGAGAGACGACTGTTGGGGATATGCCCTAGAGGTAATAATATTAAGTTATTATTTATTCCCGGTTCATTATAAATGTTTATATCTCTATCCTACAACTGGTATGACACTTGAATATGAGATTGAAAGGAAAACTCATGTGCACGTGTAGAGAAGTAAACAAACTAGTGTTCCTAATGTAGTCTCTAAGATTAACATGCATGTTGTTTGATGATCATTTTCATGATCATGGACTAAGTAAAGTCGCCAATCATGAGAGTATAGTACTGAACTGACCCAATAATATGATCGTGCTGTGAGATAATACTTGTTACTGTTAATAGCTATGTATTATGAATTTATCATCTTGCATAAATCCTAAGATCATGAGAATATCTAGTGACCATTGCTTGACCGGTATGCTTAGACCATCATCTAACGCTATCATGAGTAAGGTTGATAATAACGTGGTTCTCATGTATATCCTATAGTATGCGTGGAACTAGATTGGGATCTTGCTCCTCCTGACGATGGAGAAATATGCTCGGGCCCTCTCAGTATTACGATATCATCCTATCATCTAGCCATATACAACGTGAAAGTTGTCGCGAGGATATCGAAATACGGAATGAGAGGGAGTTATATTGGTACGAGTCTAACGGGTATAGTGATTATTGAGTTTAATAACGACGATACCAACATCTCACCTCGGATATCACTATTGCCGTGAAGCAAAGAGATTAGCAATGTGAGTAAAAAATAGGTTCGCTCGAAGTATTCGTGTATGCATGGGAACCATCATGGGCGTCCACAGCTCCGCTCTTGGTTATTGCCGGAAATTGTTCTGGGCATGTTTATGTATTACCGAAGCTACTGGGTACACGCTTAAGGTGCTTTAATCTATATTGAGATATATTTTAGTAGGTAGGTAGATTTGAGAGACACCGAAAACATGGCGATGTTATCGGTGACACTCCGAAAGTGTTTCAGACAATTCTAGAGAGACATATGATATCAGAAGTGTTCGGGAATTTTATAAGCGGGCATAGATTTCCAAGGGTTATAGAAATAGTTTCTATCACTATCAAATAAGTTCCGAAATTTTATTTAGCAAACATATGATGTTTGGGATCAAAGTAATTGTTCTGGAGATTTTATCAGGAAGGTATATATTTATCCGGATAGAGAAGAAGTGCCGCGAGAGGATCCCTGGCTGCCCAAAGTGGCCTAAGTCCACATGGAGCAGCCGCATGGGCCCTAGGCCCAAAGTGGGCCGGCGACAAAGGCCACCTAGGGCTGCCGCCTCAAGTTGTTTGGGGGTTAGCAACCCCCTAGGGTTTGGTGTGGCTAGGGTTTGGGGGGTCGCGCCCCACCCTAGGCCCACCTAGGGCCGGCGGTGGCTTTGGAGACACACAAGTTGATATGAGAGTTTTGAGGTGTCCTCTCTCTCATGATATATTCTATCCTCTCTCTAGATCTCATGTGTTGAGAAATCTCTCTACCTCTCATATATATCTAATCTACATGTAGAACGGTAGAGAGAGGGATTTCGGGGAAGCCTCACACGTTGAATACGTGGGGTTCCAGTTGTATATAAAGGGCTCAAAGGCCAATTAGGGTTAGGGTTACAATGCGGTTACAAATAGTTAAATACATCGTATATACACTCTAACACCCCCTCCCCCCCCACAGTCTTAGCGGGAGGTTCTCGGACGCAGAGACTGGACCGAAAGTCGAGAAGAGCTGACGCGGAAATCCCTTTGTCATAATATCAGCAAACTGAAGTGCGGATGGAACATGAAGAACCCGAACGTCACCAAGGGACACCTTCTCGCGAACGAAGTGAATGTCAATCTCAATATGCTTGGTTCGACGGTGTTGAACCGGGTTGGAGGACATGTAGATCGCAGAAACATTGTCACAGTAGACAAGTGTGGCAGAGCGAAGAGGGTGATGGAGCTCTTGAAGAAGTTGCCGTAGCCAGCAGCATTCAGCCACAGCGTGAGCAACGGCCCGATACTCAGCTTTTGCACTAGAACGGGAGACAGCGGTCTGACGCTTCCAGGACCAAGAGATCAGACTATCTCCATAGTAGACACAATAACGAGAGGTCGAGCGACGAGAGTCGGGGCAACCAGCCCAGTCAGCGTCAGAATAGGCTGTCAGGGTAGTGGATGGAGGCGCGCACAGATGAAGTCCAAAATCCATGGTGCCATGAACATACTGAAGGACCCGCTTCACAAGAGCAAGGTGCGGAGCACGGGGAGCATGCACCGCGTAAGAGATATCCGGGCGCGTCAGAGTGAGGTACTGGAGAGCCCCGGCAAGACTTCTGTACTCAGTCGCATCAGAAATAAGGTCACCATCCGTAGCTGAAAGCTTGGAGTCGGTGTCAATAGGTGTCACGGCAGAATGACACTCAGACATACCAGCTCGATGTAGCACATCTGCGACATACTGATGCTGAGAGAGAAACAGACTATCTGATGATCGACTGACTGCAATGCCAAGGAAGAAGTGAAGGTTGCCGAGATCAGTCATGGCAAACTCAGTATGCAGCTTGTCCAAAAGCTGCTAAAAACCTGATGAAGAGGCTGTGACAACAATGTCATCAACATAGAGCAGTAGGTAAGCCATGTCCTGTCCAGAGCGCAACACCAGAGAGAGGTGTCGGTGACAGAGGCAACAAATCCCAGTGTAGCAAGGTAGGTAGCAAATCTGTGGTACCATGCGCGCGGTGCTTGTTTCAAACCATAGAGAGACTTGTGTAGTTGACAGACATGATCCGGTCTAGAAGCATCGACAAAACCAAGGGACTGCTGGCAGTAGACAAGCTCATCAAGGGTGCCATTGAGGAATGCATTCTTGACATCAAGCTGACGGATGGGCCAAGAATTTGAGATGGCGATGGTGAGAACCGTACGAATGGTAGCTGGTTTCACCACATGACTGAATGTCTCATCATAGTCGATGCATGGTCGTTGGGAGTAGCCACGAATGACCCAACGCGCCTTGTAGCGCGCTAAACTGCCATCAGAGTGGAATTTGTGCCAGAAAATCCACTTTCCTGTGACAACGTTGGCACGAGGAGGACGAGGGACAAGCGACCAGGTTTTGTTGTCGAGGAGGGCCTGGTGCTCATCGGCCATAGTCTGACGCCAATGGGGGTCCTGCATAGCCCTGCCGATACGTCGTCGGAACAGGAACGACGGAAGTCGCGGTTGCAGATAGATTGAGCCACTCAACCGGGCGAGACACACGGCCAGAGCGCGTGGTCTTGGTGGTCGACGAAGGAGGAACCGGGCCAGGAGTAGCAGTGGCGGGTCCAGTCGCCGAGGATGCAGAGGGGCGGTCCCTGCGTCGCGCGGCAAGAGGGCGTGGCACGGCAGAAGATCCTGCCGCGTCAGCAGAGGGTGGCGTGGTGGAGATTCCCGTCACGGCAAGAAATGGTGGCGCGGCAGAAATTCCTGCCGCGGCAGCCGTTGGTGTCTGCGGCGATGTAGGGGACGACGATGCAGTGGAACGAGGTGGCGAGGACGACAAAGGTGGGCCGGTGAAGAGGAAGTCGAGGCACCGTGGTGAAGCTGGCGGTGAAGATGCGGCTGCAAGCTGAAACGGGAAAACACACTCATCGAAAATAACGTGCCGTGAGATGAGTATTTTTCCTGTAGATGCATTGTACGTAGCAGCGATAGCCACGATGATTGGATGGATATCCAAGGAAAACACAAGGAGCTGACCGTGGGCTGAGCTTGTGTTTCGCGGTGGAGGCAATGTTAGGGTAACAAAGGCAACCAAAGACGCGTAGGGTGTCATATGGTGGAGGATGACCGGGTAAACGCGTGTAGGGAACGTTTGACAGAATGGCTTTGCTAGGACTCCTATTTAGGAGGTACGTGGCGGTAGCAAGAGACTCGGCCCAAAAATTGTCGGGAAGATGGACATGGAACGTAAGAGTTCTCATTGTGTCGTTAATAGGGCGAATAGCACGCTCAGCTTTACCATTTTGTTGCGAGGTGTAAGGGCACGCGAGACGTAGAGTGGTACCGTGGGTGGAGAGAAGGGTTTCGACGGTGGAGTTCAAGAACTCAGTGCCATTGTCTGTTTGGAGAGACCGTATGGTAGTGCCAAATTGGGTGCGTGCGTAGGAGAAATTTTTCTCTAGGGTACGAGAGGCACAAGATTTCTGTTTAAGCTGGAAAGACCAATAATAGTGCGAGTAGTCGTCGACAATAACAAGATAGTATCAAAAATCAGAATTACTAACAATTGGTGTGTCCACAAATCACAGTGTACTAAATCGAATATGGCAGTAGACATAGAGGTAGATGAACTAAACGGCAAGCGAACATGTTTGCCAAGTTGACAAGCGTGGCAAACAGAGGAACGATGAACTTTATTACACTTGATAAAAGATAAACGCTGAAGCGACGACATTGCATCTTGACCGGGATGACCTAGACGTTGGTGCCAGAGATCAGCAGTGGCGGTGGCGGTCAACGCAGCAGGGGAAGACCGAGGCATGGTGGCAGATCCAGGGAACGTGAAGAGATCACCGCTACTATTGCAGCGAAGAATCACACGACGCGTCGTCAGATCCTTCACAGAAAAACCAAGAGCATCAAACTCAACTGTGCAAGAATTATCATGAGTGAACTTTTGGATTGAAAGAAAATTGCGAATAATGTGAGGAACAAGAAGAAAGTTGTTGAGGTTAAAGCGATGCCCAGAAGGTGTGTGAAGAGATGCATGGCCAGAAGAAGAAATAGGGACGGTGTGTCCGTTTCCAACGGTGACGTGGTGTGGAGAAGAAAGAGGTTGTGGAGGGGAAGATGTTACAATCATCGTTGGTCATGAGGGACGACGCTTTGGAGTCCATGACCCAGCCACCTTGCTGGACCAGATTGTTGAGGGCGGCGATGAGGGCCGAGTTGTCCCAGCTCAGCGCGTTGGAGGATGACAAGGCGGACTGGTACCACTAGTACCAAACCTCGAATGGAAGACGGGACCTAGAGCCGGTCAAAGCAAAAAGAAAAACGGCCTTTTGGGACAAAACACCTCAGACGGCTGGAATTTTCTGTTCGTCTCTGATAACACCTGTGTCGGTTAATTTTTCTGACCGTCGCCAATGCATTTCCATTTGCGACGGCTTGGATATCTGACCGACGCAGAGTACTTCTTAGGCGGTCGTGATGGGTGTCTGTCGCTAGTAAACAGTTTGTGGCTGAATTTAGAAGAGTTCAGTTTCAGTATACTACGCTACTTTTGCTCTGTTCTTCTAATAGTGACAACAGCTTAATAAAACAGAGATAACGATCGACACCATTACATATAGCAGAAACAGAGTCATAGAAGCAGCTACAGATCGATCGAGGGCCTACACTGCGTACAAAAGAGCGATGTTGACAGCAAAGCGCTACACACATCAGTTCAGAGATAGATAGGAAGAAATAGAATAAATTAAAGCAAAGAGATCATGCCGGCCGGCCAGAGATCGATCTAGATCTAGACGCCGCGATGGAGGGCACGGACAATCGGGTACACCGGTGGGAGTCTCGCGTCATGGAGGAGCTCCGGGTTGACCTGGACGCAGCAGACGAGGGTGTCCCTCACCCAGAAGACGTCGCCGTGCATCTTCGCCGCCATGGGTGAATCCCAGAGCCTGACGTAGACCCCGCTGCCATCCGCGCTAGGGTCGACCTTGTACATGCGATGATCGCGGTACAGCGAATGCATGATGATGTTCGCCGCGCGCCATGCGGTGACGTATCCACCGATGGCGAAGAACTGGAGCACGTTCCCGCGGCCATAGGCAGCGGGGCCGAGGAACTCCACCGGGTGCGCGGCCTGCAGAGGAGTCTCGCCGACAACCTCGATGGTGGTCCAGGCCATTGTTGGCAGCGTCGAGCTCGATCTCTAGACCTCTTTTTGGATGTGGGAGAGAGATTGACCGAAAGTAGAGGAGAGGCGCGCGGATAAGAGTGTTGAGCGCGCTGCCGGCCGCGGGATCGAAATTTATAGCGGCGCGCGAGGGGGGAGACGTATAGGCGCAGCGGCGCGGCGTGCAGTCATAACTTTCCTCTGGCGAGCGCGGTGATCGAGCCGGCCAATACTTAAGCTCGCTCTCCGACGACCTGAGACTGCACGCGCTGTGAGCGAGCAGGCGCGCGGCTGCAAAGACTGCGACGCAGAGCTCGCCACGGTGCGCATGCACGGGGCGCATAGCAGCACGTGCAGCTTGACCGTACATGAACGGCAGGGCGCCACGCCTCGACCCAATGGGCAGGCGAGTGCGCGCACGTGGCGAGTACACCGGCGCGCCAAGCATGCACACGCTGCACAGCCTGCATACACAGGAGCGGCGCGCGTGTACCGGCCGGCATCGATGCAGAGCACACCGGCGCGCCAGGCATGCGCACGCTGCACAGCCTGCATACACGGGAGCGGAGCGCGTGTACCGGCCGACATCGATGCAGAGCTAGCTAGCCCTAAGTTGTGCGCCTGTCGGTAGTTCTAGCCCTGCTAATGTGCATTCATGGCTCGCGTGGGAGTTTTGTCGCAAACATAGGCCTAGCCTAGTGGCAAGGGGATGTTGATGCCTTCCTTGCCCACCCAAGTTCGAGTGCCTACGCTCGCAATTTCAGTGTTGCATATAAAAAGGTTGTTATCCTGCAGTGCCGTGGCTCCGGCAATTCACTATTATCGATTAATTAGTAGTCGATGATAGTGGGTTGTCGCATCCATCGAACTGTTGCATTGCAACCATTTTTTTTTGTTTTCCAGATATATATACACAAAATTTTACCTTTTTATTAATTATTTTCAATTTACATGCCATTTTTTACCTATATTAATGTGTTGTAGTAAGTATACATATCTACCGGTTGGGATTTTGTCGCAAACATAGGCTTAGCCTAGTGGCAAGGAGATGTGTTGATGTCTTCCTTGCCCACCCAAGTTCTAGTCCCCATGCTTGCAATTTAGGTGTTGCATATATATAATTGTTGGTTCAGATCCAGTAGTCCTGTGGGTCTGACAACTTATTATTATCGATTAATCGATAATAATGAGTTGTCCCATCCATTGAAATGCTGCATTGGAATCAATATTTTTTCCATTTACATATACGCGAAATTTTGAATTAAAGCATATGCCATTTTTTTTCCCTAAAAAAATATGAATGAAAATTTCCATATTTGCACTAAATGATATCAGTACATGTGTTGTAGTAAGTACTTAATTATAAAATATTTGTAGCTAACTAGGTCATATTTTGATAGACCAATATCCGGAGGGTCCGGACACACTCCGAGTTTGCCCTAAAATGATGTCCGTGTATTAGTAGTTATTTAAAATGTTATTATTGAATTTTATAATGCTACTTATCACAAAATGTTGGTACTGTGATTATTTGGGGATTTTTTAAAATCGAATATCTATTGTTTTGCATTTAATTGATTTTTGGCATTTTAATGAATTTTTTATATAATACGTAAACATGTCAGAAAATCTTGAAACTCCCTATGTGTATCACATGATACCTACATGCTGTGGTAACTATGTTACGTCATTCCAAAAAAAATATGAACTGAAGTTATACTGTGACGAGTACAATGTCCATGCCGGTTTATCACACCTTTTAGTATAAACTCCAATGCTTGTATACTAAATCATATAATCTCTTCATTATAATCTAAATTTATTGTGTATCAACTTAAATGAGCAGTACTAAGGATACGTAAACCTTATTTAAAATTTATAACATTTTTTCTTATTTGTTTGATCATTTATATGATTAGAGCAAAATCCGGAGTGACCGAACATATACGTAAGGTCCGAAGAGGGAATGTTGGCGGCAATGGCCAATTTTTTTGGCTCAAAATTAAGGGGGAGTGGATTTTTTCGCATTGCCGCCACGCAACCCTATCTCGACCCTGACCCTCCCGCCGCCGCGCCCTATTCCCCATTCCCCATTTCCCCGCCCCCCTCACAGTTCCCCATCGGTGCCCTTCTGCTCACCGCCGGCCACCGTTCCTCGTCGCTCTCAATCCCCAGCTCAGGTGCGTTCTTCCTCTGACCCGCTCCGCTCCGCTGCTCTCTAGTTGCTTACATCTTATCTGATAGCTCCGCTCCGCCGCTCTGGTAGCTTAGATCTTCTCCGAGCCGCCTCCTCTAGCTTAGATCTTCCCCTTTACTTCAGATCGATGGTCGGCCACATGCACGGCAGAGGTGGCCGGCGCGGCTCCCAGGCGGCCAGATTTGCTGCACGGGTGGATGCAGTGGATGCTCGGGCTGAGGCCGCGCGCACTCGGGCTGAGGTCCTCTCCGACAGGGCCGATGCCGCAGAGGTTCGGGCTGGTGAAGCCGCGGCTGCTCATGTGGTCGCGTGCGCTCGGGCCGATGCCGCGGAGGTTCGGGCTGCTGAAGCCAAGGCTGCTCATGGCGTCGTGACCACTCGGGCTAATATCGCATCCGCTCTGCTTGATGTTGCGTCCGCTCGGAATGATATCGCGGCCGCTCGGGCTGATGTTGCGGCAGAACTGCCTGATGTCGCGGCAGATCAGGCTGATGTCGTGGCCACTCGAGCAGATGTCCTCGTCGCTCAGGCTGACAAGACAATGCTTCAAGCCGAGCAAGATGTGGAGACCGGCGGCGCTGCTCTGGACGACAACCTGCAGCTGGCGTGAAGAGTACTAGCTACATGAACTATGACGAGTTGCCGCAAAGGATCTGTTTCAATTATGTTTAGTTTCATTATCTGAAATGTTAAATTCTGGCTGCTCGGGCTGAACATTAGCTTGTTCTAACTAGTAACCGAATTTGTTATCTAAATATGTACCATGTTGTTTGAATATGCAGTAATATGCATTTTAGAATTTGTATGCACATGTTGTGATTCCTGTTTATTTTAACTAATTAATGAGCAGGATACATAGGGCATGCCAAGTATGCAAAAATGATTGCGCAGGCATGAACTACACTGGATCCTTTAGTGTTTATCTGCAAGAGTGCCACCGGAAGTCAGTGGTAAGAAAGAAAGTCTTGTTCCACATCAAATATTTATACTGTCTTTGTGTTCATATCAGAATATACCTAATTTATGTTTTGCTTTTGCTGCTGCACAGATTGTACCATGCTATGCCAGGCAAGACTTCGAGTTAGTACGCAAAAGTTTGGTTTTTCATTGTCTTCGGTTCACATACAAAATTCATGTGAAAAACAAACATAGCAAGACTCGCTTGTGCGGAAAAGGATGGGAAGAGTTGATCAAGCTGAACAATCTCTGGGTAGGAGACATACTAGTTTTTAGCATGACCGGACCAAACCCAAAGATCTGTGTTTTGATTCTGGACTTTGGCAAAAACGCAGAGGACACCGACGAGAATTCTTCTGACAGTAATTCTGATGAGGATTCAAAGAGTGAAGAAGAGGATAGTTACATAGTTGCCCAAAGAGTCCATCTCAAGAACCATGAGAAGTACCGCCTCCTTCCGCTTTTACCCCAAAGAGCTAACTATGTTGGGGTTCCTTTTGTCACTCGTTTGACGAGCACAAATCTGAACCAACATGATATGGTAACGAACACTATCATATGCCTCTTTACCTCTGCAATGTACATATGTCTACATATATACTTATGTTGTCTCTTTACATACACATAAACTACCTAAGACGATAGCAGAAGAGGCTGGCCTACCGACTCAAGGCAATGCTGGAGTACGACTTGGAATAGCAGGGTTGTCACCACCATAACATACACAACAAAAAATGACGACCGCATTGTCTTGGGCAAGCCGGGGTGGAAGAATTTCCTCGAAGGCAAGAACTTTAAGGTTGATCAACCTGTGCTGATCATTCTTAGAAAACCCAATGACCTCAGCTTGGAAGTTATCATTGAGATGCAGATCATCTAGTAGTAGTACTTGTTTAGTTTTATGCATGTGGGTTTGGTGAAATTGAAATATTAAATATGTTGTTGTAGCTACCTTGGGTTGAAGTTTCTTTATGTGAATTGCTTTCTATGAATGTAACAAGGGACTGATTCCCTGATGGTGATGATCTGATAATTATTCTGTTTAGCTTCACAAAGTTGGACCCCCCCCCGGATTTATACCCGGAGGCAACGTATATTATGTCCGGATGGCTTTGTCGAACCCCACGGGTACCATGCGACGGCCAGCCATTATATACGTTGCTGATTAGTCACGATCACCGACGGGTGTTTCTGTTGGCCGTCTCTATGTTGGAGACGGCTGATTCTCCCGGCCGTCTGAGGGACGAGCTCATTACAGCCGATCCCAGTGAACCGACTCTAATGGAGCATACATTAGAGACCCCCGCGCAGAGACGGACAGTTTAACCGGCTAAGATGACTCTCTGGGGCCGGCTCTAATTTACGTTTCTATACTAGTGTACAGCGGCGCGGAGGTCGTGGTGTACGTGTGCGGGCGCGGGCCGAGGATGCCAGGCGCTGAGGGAGTGCGCCACTAGTTCTAGCCAGGGTTGAAGCAGACCCACGGCCCGGACGGCGCGGGAGGGCCCCGCGGTTTGGTGTGTAGGGGCGACCGTCGCCATTCTTGTTCTTCGGCTTGGAGGCGGGCTTGGGCTTACCGAAGGCGGAAGAGTCACCGCGGTAGCCTGCGCTGGTGCATGGTGGAGGTGCACGGGTCTGGGCGACCAGAGCCGTCGAGGCGGCGTTGGCCTGCTGCATCGCCTCCATGAGGAGCATGCTACGAACACGGAGGAAGGAGGGCAGCGGCTCCGTCATGGAGATCACGGTCGCGGCGGAGGCGAACCGCGGGCCGAGACCGCGCAAGGTGTTGAGGACGAGGGCTCGATCCGAGACGGGAGAGTCGTTGTCGGCGAGGGAATCGGAGAGCTGCTTCTGGTGGCGGCAGTACTCCGTGATCGACATGCCCCCCTGCACGAGCTGGCGGAAGTCATTGTCGAGGTAGATAGCATTGCTAGCTTTGTTGGCGGTTAAGAGTTCGTGCACAGCGAGCAAATGCTGGCGGGCCGTTTGGTTGCGGGCGAGCGCCATGTCCGTGACATCCTCGTCTAGGCCAGAGTGGAGGATCTTCAGGACGGCGTAGTCCTCGGAGAGCCAGGCGGCGTCCGTCGGAGCGGCGGCGGTGGTGCCGTCGATGTGACCAAGGAGGCCGGCGCGGCCGAGAGACGCGCGCATGTAGATCGTCCACTTGGTGTAGTTGATCGCTTGGAAAGAGAGGACGACAGGGGCAACATGTCGAGGGGCACCGCCAGGAGGGAGGGCGCCGGCGGGCACAAGGGCATCGGAGGTCACATCGGTCGCGGCGGAGCTCGTCATTGGAGGCAGCGGAAGAGGTAGCGGCTAGGGTTTAGATCGGTTTGCGATTAGGGTTTTAGGCTGATACCATGTAGAACTGTAGAGAGAGAGGGATTTGGGGGAAGCCTCACACGTTGAATATGTGGGGTTCCGGTTGTATATAAAGGGCTCAAAGGCCAATTAGGGTTAGGGTTACAGTGCGGTTACAAATAGTTAAATACAGCGCATATACACTCTAACACTACACCTATGCCGAAAGGCTATTCTCTCATCACCGGCAGCACGTCCTGGACGACGGTGTGCTGGCGGGTTGAAGTACGGGGCACGTGGATACTGGTGGAGAGATCATACCCTTTGATCTTGTACGTGGAAGCGCAGGGAGTCGGCGACATTCTCACCACCAGGCTTGGTCGAGAGAATTTTCAACAGGCTTCATCAACATCTACTTTCGATTCATGGTGTTGGTATGATTACTAGATCATCTCTGGCTTGTATCTTCATAGATTGATCTTGGGTGTTACGTACTATGGCGACATTTTTGTTTTCCATAGACGCAAACCAACAACGACGAGGACGTGCGTGTAATTTGCTATTTTTGATCGACGGTAAAAACAAGGCAGAACGGGAGTCACTATCTCATGTACATGGGCATAATAGTCAATGTGATGGTACTAGTCGCTAGTGTCAGATCCACCGAAAATAGCCCAACAGCCCCAACCGCAGAGTCTTCTTTTTTTTTTGTAGAAATATGGGTCAAATATACATGCCACATACCTAGGGGCCCCCTATGGGGGCCTGGGGCGGTCGCCTCTCCAGCCTGTAGGGTTGCGCAACGGAAAACAATTTTTTTTCGCTCTTAGGCAACTACCAAGATCTATCCATGAAGATGTAATCTACACAAAAGGGGTTAGATCTAGTACTTACAAACACCATAGCGGAAGTTGGCGTTTGTCGATGAAGTGTCGGCGAAGTCTGATGAAGATTCTCACGACCAAGCCTAGTGGTGAGAATGTCGTCGATTCCCCCGTTCAAGATCAAACGTATGATGTCTCTTCTAGTATCCACACATCCGGTGCGCCAATCCGTCATCGTTCCGCTATTCCAGAACTCGACGCCGACGAAGAGAGACATGAGATTTACAGAGAGGTAGAGCTCTCGGAGAGGGACACCTCAAAAATCTGAGAGCAAACCTGTGTGTCTCCCAATGAAGGAGGGGTGGGTATACCGTATATATAGGTGGAGGGAGGGGGAGGCTTGCTTGGGGAGCTTGGGAGCTTGTTTGGAGAGGACACCTCAAAAACCTGAGAGCAAACTTGTGTGTCTCCCAAACTTGTGTGCCTCCCAATGAGCAAACTTGTGTGTCTCCCAAAACCCTCCCCTTGGTGCGTCGGCCCTAGGGAGCCGCACCCCTCCCCTCCCAATGCGGCTAGGGGACTGGGAGTCCACCTACCATACTTCTCCTATTTTCTTATTTCATTTTCTTTAATTATGGGACTTTCCAAAAATCCACAAAACAATATTTTGGAAATCCCGGGAGGTGGTGTGCCGGCCAAGGTGGGCCATGTGGCCCATGCGGCTGGCCCCACTATGTTGGCGTAGCCTAGGGAACCCAGTGCCCCCTTCCGGCACTTCCCCCTTCCCGGGTTTTCTCCGAAACTCTTCCGAAACCCTATACACTCTTTAGATAAAAATCATCAAAATTATCCAACGATGTTAGAAACATTTTCTAGCACTCCGGGACAACTCATGTCTGCATATAAATACCTCGAATGGCATTCGGGTCCTCTCCGGCATTATAGGTCTCCCATAATAACTTCTCCGGAACACCTTGATACGTCTCAAACGTATCTATAATTTTTGATGTTCCATGTTGATATTATACCAATTGTTACATGTTTTACATACACTTCATATCATTTTTATACATTTTCTGGGGCTAACCTATTAACAAGATGCCACAGTGCCAGTTCCTGTTTTCTGCTGTTTTTGTATTTCAGAAAAGCTGTTAAGGAAATATTCTCGGAATTGGACGAAAATCAACGGAGGTCCCTATTTCACCGACACGTCCATGGAGTCCAAAGGAGAGAGGAGAAGCGCCAGGAGGCGGCCACACCTGGGCTCAGCACGGCCCCACCTCCTGCCGCGCCGAGGGGTGGTGTAGGCCCCTCGGGTGGCTTCCGACGCCGCCCTTTCGCCTATTTATTCCTCCCGTCTGGAAAACCCTAAATACCCGAGTCATATTCCACGAAAAGTTCCAGAGGCGCCGCCGTCGTCAACCCTAGCTCGGGAGGGTTCTGAAGCTCTTCCCGGCACCCTGCCGGAGAGAGGAATCATCATCGGAGGGCTCTACATCGCCATGCCTGCCTTCGGAGTGATGCGTGAGTAGTTCATCCTTGGACTATGGGTCCATAGCAGTAGCTAGATGGTTGTCTCTTCACTTTATTGTAACACCCTGGCCTACCCCCGGGCCGGGCCTGTCACCCGGCAGCTCTCTAGGATCTCTAGACTGGCCCCACAGATCAACACCGGTCTTTTCTGCGCACTTTGTCCTCACTCGTGCGCACCCGGGAAGTACTTCCCGGTCGGTCACCCATCCTTGGGAGTGCTCCGGGCAAAGCACGCTTAACCTCGGAGTTCCTTCCAGATGAGCTTCCGGAAAAGAAGTTGCAACTTATTGATATGAGTATTCTATCAATCCTGTTAAGCCCTGAGCCAGGATCTCACATCCTTCCCCCCTTAGAAGACCGACGCCCTCGTCGGTCAGCCCCAGTCCAGGAACTTCCCCTCTTGGTACACGTCTGTGCGCCCAGTGCCGGCACATGCTCCACATGTCGCGCCCCTGACCCGCACACGCCCGTGTTGCCGCGAGGGTCGGCTCTGATACCAAATGTAACACCCGGCCTACCCCCGGGCCGGGCCTGTCACCCCGGCAGCTCTCTAGGATCTCTAGTCTGGCCCCACAGATCAACACCGGTCTTTTCTGCGCACTTTGTCCTCACTCGTGCGCACCCGGGAAGTACTTCCCGGTCGGTCACCCATCCTTGGGAGTGCTCCGGGCAAAGCACGCTTAACCTCGGAGTTCCTTCCAGATGAGCTTCCGGAAAAGAAGTTGCAACTTATTGATATGAGTATTCTATCAATCCTGTTAAGCCCTGAGCCTGGATCTCACATTTATGCTATCATGTTTAGATCTTGTGAGCTGCCTAACATGATCAAGATCATCTTATTGTAATGCTACATGTTGTGTTTGTTGGGATCCGATGAATATTGAATACTATGATCAAGTTGATTATTAATCTATCTTTCATGTTATTTATGATCTTGCATGCTCTCCGTTACTAGTAGATGCTTTGGCCAAGTAGATGCTTGTAACTCCAGGAGGGGGTATTTATGCTAGATAGTGGGTTCATGCCTCCAGTAATCTGGGCGAGTGACAGCAACGTCTAAGGTTGTGGATGTGCTGTTGCCACTAGGGATAACATAACAATGCTATGTCTACGGTCATATGTATTTGTTTACATTACGTACATTACTTAATGCGATTATCCGTTGCTTGCAACTTAATTCCAACGGGGGACACGGATGTTAACCTGACGGTGGATTATTAGTCATAGATGCGGTTGGATAACAGTCTATGTATCTTGTCGTAATGCCCACTTAAATATCATGGTAGCCATCTTGTCATTTATATGCATTGTCATGCGCTCACTATTTTATCAATTGCCCAGCTGTAATTTGTTTACCCAACATGTTATTTATCTTTATGGAGAGACACCACTAGTGAACTATGGACCCCGGTCCATTCTTTTACACTGATAAAACCACCAACTGCAAACAATTGTTCTCTTTTACTTCCTGCAATTAAATACTATTTTCCACACCATACATTTAATCCTTTGTTACAGCAAGCCGGGAAGATTGACAACCTTCCCGTTTCGTTGGGGCAAAATAGTTTGATTGTGTTGTGTGCAGGTTCCACGTTGGTGATCGAGCAACGGCGCCACCAACAACCTTCTGAAGTGCTCCTACTCCTCCTGGATCTGACAACCTTGGTTTCTTACTGAGGGAAAACTTGCTGCTGCACTGCTTCATACCTTCCTCTTGGGGTCTCCCAACGAACGTGTGTTTCACGTCATCAAGCATATTTTTCTGGCGCCGTTGCCGGGGAGATAGAAGACTTCAGCAAGGGGAGTCTCACGCTTCCAATCTCTTTACTTTGTTTTTTGTCTTGCTTAGTTTACTTTTATTTTATCTTGTTTGCTTTAATTATCAAAAACACAAAAAATTAGTTACTTGCATCTAGTTTATTTTCGAATTGTTATTTTCTGTCCTGTTTTAATTTGCTAAAATGAGTACTCCTGAGAACACTAAGTTGTGCGATTTCACTAGCACAAACAACAATGATTTCATATGCACACCTATTGCTCCACCTGCTTCTAAAGCAGAATTTTATGAAATTAAACCTGCACTATTAAATCTTGTTATGAAAGAGCAATTTTCTGGTGTTAGTACTGATGACTGCTGCTCACCTTAATAACTTTGTTGAACTTTGTGAAATGCAAAAGCATAAGGAAGTAGACGGTGATATTATTAAATTGAAACTTTTTCCTTTCTCCTTGAGAGGACGTGCTAAAGAATGGTTGCTATCTTTGCCTAGAAATAGTATTGATTCATGGACTAAATGCAAAGATGCTTTCATTGGAAAATACTATCCTCCTGCTAAGATTATATCTTTGAGAAGTAGCATAATGAATTTTAAACAATTTGATAATGAACATGTTGCTCAAGCATGGGAGAGAATGAAATCATTGGTTAAGAATTGTCCCACTCATGGACTGACTACTTGGATGATCATCCAAACCTTCTATGCAGGATTAAATTTTTCTTCAAGGAATTTGTTGGATTCGGCCTCTGGAGGTACCTTCATGTCCATCACTTTGGGTGCTGCAACAAAGCTTCTAGATGATATGATGATAAATTATTCTGAGTGGCACACCGAGAGAGCTCCAACAGGTAAAAAGGTAAATTCTGTTGAAGAAACCTCTTCCTTGAGTGCTAAAATTGATACTATTATGTCTATGCTTGCAAATGGTCAAGTGCATGTTGATCCAAATAATGTTCCTTTAGCTCTTTGGTTGCTCAAGAAGAGCATGTTGATGTGAACTTCATTAAAAACAATAACTTCAACAACAATGCTTATAGGAATAATTTTGGTAATAGTAATTATAAGCCCTATCCTTCTAATGGTGGCAATGGTTATGGTAATTCCTATGGTAGTTCCTACAACAATAATAAAAGTGTACCCTCTGATCTTGAAGTTATGCTTAAGGATTTTATTAGTACACAAACTGCTTTCAATAAAACTGTTGAGGAAAAACTAGGGAAAATTGATGTTCTTGCCTCTAAGGTTGATAGTCTTGCTCTTGATGTTGAATTTTTGAAAATAAAGAACATGCCTCATGATGTTAAAGAGAGCAAAACTCTCAACGCTATACAAATTAAAATTGATAATAATGTGAGGATGCTAGCCGAATTGCATGCTAGGTGGGAAAGAGAGGATGAAATTGCTAGAAAGAATAGTATTGCTAGAGTTTGTACTATTTCTACTACTGAAAATGCTTTAACCTCAAGTGATAGCAAACCTCCTACTATAATGGTAAATAATTGTGTTGGCAATGTTTCTACTTCTATTGCAAAACGTTTTAAATTGCCTGATAACTCAGAAACTGTTCTTGATAAAAATGCTGAAATTTTAGTAATGAGGAAGATAATAGCTCCATTACCTTTGATGATAATGATTTTGATTTTGATGGTTGTAATCTTTCTGAAGTAATTATGTTCTTGCAAAAGCTAGCTAGGAGTCCTAAAGCAAGTGAAATAAACATGGCTTTTACTAAACATATTACTAATGCTCTCATACAAGTTAGGGAAGAAAAATTGAAACGTGAAGTATCCATCCCTAGGAAGTTAGAAGATGGTTGGGAGCCTATCATTAAAATGAAGTTGAATAACTTTGATTGCAATGCTTTGTGTGACCTTGGTGCTAGTGTTTCTGTTATGCCTAAAAGACTTTATGATATGCTTGATTTAGCACCTTTGGAAAATTGTTATTTGGATGTTCACCTCGCTGATGCTACGATAAAGAAACCTTTGGGTAGAATTGATGATGTTCTTATCATGGTTAATAACAACTTTGTCCCTGTTGATTTTGTTGTTTTGGATATTGAATGCAATCCATCTTGTCCTATTGTGCTTGGAAGACCTTTTCTTAGAACTATTGGTGCTATTATTGATATGAGAGAGGGGAATATTAAATATCAATTCCCGCTCAAGAAAGGTATGGAACACTTCCCTAGGAAGAAGATAAAACCACCTTTTGATTCTATTGTTCGAACAAATTATAATGTTGATGCTTCTACACTTGGTAATACTTGATGCATGCTTTGTGCCTAGCTAAAAGGCGTTAAAGAAAAGCGCTTATGGGAGGCAACCCATTATTTTTTTATTTCTGCAATTTTTCTTTTTATTGAGTCAAGGAACTTGTTTACTTCTGTAGCAACTCCTTTGTATCTTTACTTTTTCGCATTGTTGTGCCAAGAGAGTCTCTAATGATAAGATGATGCTAGATTTTGATTGCTGCGCAGAAACAGTTTTTTCTGTTCACTGTACAAAATTATAAATTCATAGAAATGTGATTTTAATCTGCAAATTTTTGTGCGTAATCCTGATGTATGTACGCATCTTTCTTAGTTCAAAGTTTTTCGATCTGAGCAACGTAAGTGCCTCGAAAAAATTCGTCTTTGCGGACTGTTCTGTTTTAGACAGATTATGTCTTTTATTTTGCATTCTCTCTTTTACTAGTGTTGGTGGAATTCTTTTTTGGGTGGAAGAGCTTCACATAACATCAGTGGCAGTAGTTAATGTTTAAAGTAACGGTCATATTGCGTCCTTACAGAACATGTGAGTTTTTGATTGATGCACTAACCCTCTAATGAGATTTACTTTGAGTTTGGTGTGGCGGAAGTTTTCAAGGGTCAAGAGAGAAGAGTATAATAGGATCAAGAAGAGTGAAGAGCTTAAGCTTGGGGAGGCTCCCATGGATCTCCCAGCATATTTCAAGAAGACTCAAGCGTCTAAGCTTGGGGATGCCCAAGGCATCCCCTTCTTCATCGTCAAAATTATCAGGTCATCTCTAGTGAAACTATATTTTAATTCTTTCACATCATATGTGCTGTTCTTGGAGCGTCTGTGTGCTTTTATTTTCAGTATGTTATTTTTATTTTCTGATATCAACTTGATTGGATCCTAGCATTCTTGATTGGGAGAGAGACACGCTCCGCTTTTTCATTAGAATACTCCTATTCTTCACTTATACTTGTTGAGTATTCATATCTAGCGCTGTTAGCTTTTAGCTCTTGTTTTCATGTATCTCTTGTCAGAGCTATTAGTTCTTTTAAAAAAGTACTCTCTTACTTCACTTATACTTGTTTGGAGAGTTATTGAAATAAATTGATTGGTGTTTGGTTGGAACAGAAAATGTTGCATGTGGTAAATGGTATAATGGAAAAGACTTAATACTCTTGTAGATCACTAACTTGGATAATTTGATACTTGTCAATTGTTTTGAGTTAACAAGTAGGTCATGATTAAACTTTTGCATCATGTAAGTTAAGCCCATTAGTGAAGAACTACCGTAAAGCTTGTTGAAATTTGGTTTGCATGAGTGGTATCTCTAAGGTCTAGATATTTTCTGTAAAAGGGTTTGGTTAACAAGGAAGACAGTATGGAGTCTTATAATTTTTGCAATATGTTGGTCATATAAAACTTGGTGTACCGGTTGATAGTCTTGTTTGCTTAAATAACCTTGCTAGCCTAAACTCTGTACTGAGAGGGAATGCTTCTCGTGCATCCAAATCCTTGAGCCAAAATCCATGCCATCTGTGTCCACCATAACTACCTATATGTGGTATTTCCTTGCCACCCAAGTAAATTTTTCATGTGCTACCTTTAAACTATTCAAAATTTACTACTCCTTTTTGTGTCAATGTTTACCAAGCTCATGAGGACGTGGTGGATGTCTTTATGTCACTTGTCAAGCAGACTTTACTTCAGACTAGCGGCATATACATCCGCTTATCTATTAATTTTGCAAAAAGAGCTGGCAACGGGGTGCCCAGTCCCAATTAATTACAACTTTAACCGCTTAATCTCTTCACATTTTGTCAACTGATTACTCAGTGAAACATCTGCATGTGTAAACCAAAGAGAAAAAGAGGGATGATCTGCCTTGCTGGTAGAAATAACGTCCTTCATGGGAGCCGCTCTTAAAAGTCTGTTTGGCCGGGGTCATATTGTACTTTCCACTACTGATTCGTTGACAATTAACATACACCTCTCAAAACTTAATTTTTACTCTCTATATGATTTCAAAAACTAAAAAGCTCTAGCACATGATTTAATCCCTGCTTCCTCTGCGAAGGGCCTTTCTTTTACTTTTATGTTGAGTCAGTTTTCCTACTTCTTTCTATCTTCCACAAGCAAACACTAGTGTCAACTTTGGTACAACAATTGTTATATGCTACATATTGGATTTATTATATTGCTTTGTGTTGACAATATCCATGAGATAAATATGTTAAAAGTTGAAGCAAACGCTGAAACTTAAATCTTCCTTTGTGTTGGTTAAATACCTTTTACTAGAATCTATTGCTTTTTGAGTTAACTCTTATGTAAACCTGTGGATGCAATGTCTCCAAAGTACTATTCATGAAAAGTTTTGCTTGTATGATTCAGTTGTTTACTCATTATCTATTTGGTAGCAAACTATAGACCATTGACTTGGATCACTTCATTCATTTACATGTGCCTTACAATACTATTTGATCAAGATTATGATGGTAGCATATCACTTCAAAAATTATTTGTTTTATCGTTTACCTACTCGAGGACGAGTAGGAACTAAGCTTGGGGATGCTGATACGTCTCAAACGTATCTATAATTTTTGATGTTCCATGCTTGTTTTATACCAATGGCATTCGGGTCCTCTCCGGCATTATAGGTCTCCCATAATAACTTCTCCGGAACACCTTGATACGTCTCAAACGTATCTATAATTTTTGATGTTCCATGTTGATATTATACCAATTGTTACATGTTTTACATACACTTCATATCATTTTTATACATTTTCTGGGACTAACCTATTAACAAGATGCCACAGTGTCAGTTCCTGTTTTCTGCTGTTTTTGTATTTCAGAAAATCTGTTAAGGAAATATTCTCGAAATTGGACGAAAATCAACGGAGGTCCCTATTTCACCGACACGTCCACGGAGTCCAAAGGAGAGACGGAGAAGCGCCAGGCGGCCACACCTAGGCTCGGCGCGGCCCCACCTCCTGCCGCGCCGAGGGGTGGCGTGGGCCCCTCGGGTGGCCTCTGACGCCGTCCTTTCGCCTATTTATTCCTCCCGTCTGGAAAACCCTAAATACCTGAGTCATATTCCACGAAAAGTTCCATAGGCGCCGCCGTCGTCAACCCTAGCTCGGGAGGGTTCTGAAGCTCTTCCCGGCACCCTGCCGGAGAGGGGAATCATCATCGGAGGGCTCTACATCGCCATGCCTGCCTCCGGAGTGATGCGTGAGTAGTTCATCCTTGGACTACGGGTCCATACCAGTAGCTAGATGGTTGTCTCTCCACTTTATGCTATCATGTTTAGATCTTGTGAGCTGCCTAACATGATCAAGATCATCTTATTGTAATGCTACATGTTGTGTTTGCTGGGATCCGATGAATATTGAATACTATGATCAAGTTGATTATTAATCTATCTTACATGTTATTTATGATCTTGCATGCTGATGCATGTAAAATGCATACATGAACTTTGCACTTTAATTGCTTATATTCTAATCATATTTGCATCATATAAGGGTTATATCAATGTTTTATCATGATTTTGGGAATACTTCATAGTTTTCCCATTTATTTGGAATTAACCCTGCACAGGCAGAAAACTCTAGTTTTGTATTTTAATGTTTCAGGGACCCAAACGTCAACGAAATCACCTGGAAATTTACGGGCGTCAATATTTGGAAGGAAGAAGGACTACGGAAAAAGGAAGCAAGCAAACGGAGGCCCGAGGGCCAAACGAGCATGGCCCACGCGGCCAGGTACTGTGGCCGCGTGGGACCCACCCGTTTGGGCCTCGTGGCTCCGTTGCCGTCGATCTTCGCTCCACCGCCTTCGTCTTGACCTAAAAACGCCTATAAAAAAGGTCCCCCGTCGTTCTCTGGAAGGAGCGCCGCAGAAACACAGAAACACCGAAACGGAGATCAGGAGCTGCAGATTTGAGGGGGAAAACTCCGGCGGGGCGCTGCCGGCGTGGTCTCCACCCTCTCCATCGACTTCTCCACCGTCTCCACGATGAAGAGGGAGTAGTCCACCTCTGGACTATGGGTTTGTGGAAGTAACTTATGTATCTCTCCTCTCTTGAGCTTCACTAATTAGGACCGTATGAGCTGCTGAACATGATTACGGTCACCGTTGTAATACCTTTGTGGTGGATCTTTATGAGTTAATATATGTTTGAGATTGCAATGTTTGTTTCAGTTATGAGTATAGATGCATATTATGTACCCCGTTCTTGTCTACTTGTTTTGATCAAGCATGTTTATGAGAGCGTGTGAGGGGGAACGTGTGCATTAGTTGGAGTAACGGGGGGTGGCTAGTGCAGTGAACGTGAGAGAAAGTTCTGCGATCCACTTTGGTATCTTTACCTTGCTTTGTTACCTCACTAGGGATAAACTAAAATACCATGCTACCGGGGATGTGGGCGTGACCATTGCCACTACTCCATGACTAGATCTAGCATGTTCTTATTTTCACTTCATGTCATGATACTTATTGCTATACTCTGATTTATCTTAATCACTGAGGTGTTATGATTTAGTTCGCATCTTGGTGGAGTATAAGAGAGGTTAATAACCAAAAGATTTCTATGTTAGGACGTGATGCCCATATATCTAAGTAACTTGTTATCAAACCCTGTGTTGCAATCTCATATGTTAACTTTGTGTGTTCCATTGTCTACCACTTTATAAAGAGAGAGTGCATTTGTGAAACCATGAACCCCGGTCCATTTTTAATCATAACAAACACCTTTCCCACACCATATACCACTTTTATATTTTCAGCCAACATTAAATCCGAAAATACAAAAATACTTTTCATCTTGCATACATCATTTAAAAACCCAAAAATATCATTTACCATTGCATCCACCATCATTGCATATTTATTTCCTGTTTGCATTGCATAACTATCCTGATATCATTCTTACACCTTGTACTTGACAACCACAGGTGAGGTTGAGGACCAAAACATCTAACCTTGTTTTGTAGGTAACCAAAAGAAGGATAAGAAGATAAATTTACCACTTCAGATTCCCCGAGAGTTCGATATTAAACCCTCGAGTCACCCCTCGTGGGGAAAAATGTCTTCCACTATACTATACACTCTGCACTTGGAGTCTCAACCTAAATCCCGTTATTTGTGCAGGCATCTAGACTTGCTCTTCGGGATCATCACATGCTCTCCGTTACTAGTAGATGCTTTGGCCAAGTAGATGCTTGTAACTCCAAGAGGGGGTATTTATGCTAGATAGTGGATTCATGCCTCCAGTAATCTAGGCGAGTGACAGCAACATCTAAGGTTGTGGATGTGTTGTTGCCACTAGGGATAACATAACAATGCTATGTCTACGGTCATATGTATTTGTTTACATTACGCACATTACTTAATGCGATTATCCGTTGCTTGCAACTTAATACCAACGGGGGACACGGATGTTAACCTGACGGTGGATTATTAGTCATAGATGCGGTTGGATAATGGTCTATGTATCTTGTCGTAATGCCCAATTAAATATCATGGTAGTCATCTTGTCATTTATATGCATTGTCATACGCTCACTATTTTATCAATTGACCAGCTGTAATTTGTTTACCCAACATGTTATTTATCTTTATGGAGAGACACCACTAGTGAACTGCGGACCCCGGTCCATTCTTTTACACTGATAAAACCACCAACTGCAAACAATTTTTCTCTTTTACTTCCTGTAATTAAATACTATTTTCCACACCATACGTTTAATCCTTTGTTACAGCAAGCCGGGAAGATTGACAACCTTCCTGTTTCGTTGGGGCAAAGTAGTTTGATTGTGTTGTGTGCAGGTTTCACGTTGGTGATCGAGCAACGGCGCCACCAACAACCTTCTGAAGTGCTCCTACTCCTCCTGGATCTGACAACCTTTGTTTCTTACTGAGGGAAAACTTGCTGCTGCACTTCTTCATACCTTCCTCTTGGGGTCTCCCAACGAACGTGTGTTTCACGTCATCACACCTCCGATTGACATCAGAGTTGTTCATGACATCGGAATAAATATGACTACTCTCATAATCAACTACAACCACATAATACTCTTAGTAAAAGATTGACACACCTTAAGTGTGTGACCCGGAAGGTTCGGCAATACACAGACATGTCCGGAGTACCTTCCGAACAATAACCAACATCGGGTCCTTGGATACCCATGATGGCTCATGTGCATTCACGAAGAACATAAGAACCTTTTGTGTTTCTCATAATTCTAATCCCCTTAGATTCACGACACTAACACTAGTACAGAACGACACATCGGATACCCCTCTATGGCAACGGCAGGAGTTAGGCGACGGTAAATCGCGACATCCCCCACGTGCCCGCACTGGGCCGTAAAGCAGGCCCACAACATCGGCAACGGGTGAATAGTGGAATATATGTTGGCAACGGAGGTTAGTTTACCTCCGTTACCGATGTGTGCTCATCGCACACGGACAGTTTCGTAATCTCCGTTGCCATTAGAAGCAGCCCGACAGCCGGCCTATAAGAACCTACTATGCCCTTCACTCTCACTCTCACTCACTTCCAACCCTAGCCGCCGCACAGTCTCCTCTCTCTCCACTCTCTCGCATGGCTTCCATCGTCGGTGCTGGTAGATCCGGCCATCGCGGCCGTGGCCGCCCCACCCTCCGGGCCTTCAGGCAGCAGCAGCGTCAGCTGGTGTTGCGGGACGAGCTTGCGGAACAGGCCGCCGATCCGGCCCCCGCGGGCCGGTCCCGCAGCCTTGGCGCTCGTCCGCACGGCGAAGGCTCCGGCCGCACCCGCTCATTTGGCCACCATTGCAGCTACCGCGAGATCCGTCAAGCGATGTACCCCGGCCGCCATCCGTCTTCCTCTTCCTCCTCCTCCTCGTCCTCGTCCTCCGACGAGGAGGAAGAGGAAGAGGAAGAGGAAGAGGAAGAGGAGGAGGATCGTGATCTGGAGATCGCTTGCCAACTCTCCCGCGCCGATTTCGAGCGCGAGCGCGTCGCGCGAGGACGCCAAGCGTCGTCAGGGCGAGGCCGATCTGGAGGCGGCGGTCCTCCTCTCTTAGGCGTCGACCCAGGTCGAACGCGCCGAGGAGGCGGTCTACCAGTCTGACCTCCGGGCCGCCATAGCCCTCTCTTTGGTCCACGGCGAGGGCAAGGCGCCGCCAGGGGAGGCCGGCGCTAGCTCCGTCGCCGGCGGCGACGCTAAGCGAGCCCGCCTCGCCTAATGTAAGACCTCAGTTCAGTAGGATAGCTGTTTTCTAGTTGTAAGTAGCTAATTGTTTATCCATAGATTTGCTCTGTTTTTAGTAGGTATTGTTTACACATAGATTTTAGCTATTTTCTAGTTGTAAGTAGCTAATTGTTTATCCATAGATTTGCTCTGTTTTTAGTAGGCATTGTTTACACATAGATTTTATCTGTGTTCTAGTTGTAAGTAGCTAATTGTTTATCCATAGATTTGCTCTGTTTTTAGTTGGCATTGTTTACACATCGATTTTAGTTGTTTTCTAGTTGTAAGTAGCTAATTGTTTATCCATAGATTTGCTCTGTTTTTAGTAGGCATTGTTTACACATAGATTTTACCTGTTTTCTAGTTGTAAGTAGCTAATTGTTTATCCATAGATTTGCTCTGTTTTTAGTAGGCATTGTTTACACATAGATTTTAGCTGTTTTCTAGTTGTAAGTAGCTAATTGTTTATCCATAGATTTGCTCTGTTTTTAGTAGGCATTGTTTACACATAGATTTTAGCTGTTTTCTAGTTATAAGTAGCTAATTGTTTATCCATAGATTTGCTCTGTTTTTAGTAGGCATTGTTTACACATAGATTTTAGCTGTTTTCTAGTTGTAAGTAGCTAATTGTTTATCCATAGATTTGCTCTGTTTTTAGTAGGCATTGTTTACACATAGATTTTAGTTGTTTTCTAGTTGTAAGTAGCTAATTGTTTATCCATGGATTTTCTCTGTTTTTAGTAGGCATTTGCTCTGATTTTAGCTTTGTTTCTGTTATGCCGATGATTAAAATTAGGTGACACCGTGTGATCCGGGGGTGGCGCTAGTTATCCTTGTGATATGCACAAATACACATCGATCTTGTGCATCCTACTTGGCTCGCTTGCTCCATCCCTGGAATTTGTGTGTCCAATCTACCTATATATGAGGCATTGTTTAGGCTATGTTCTAGTTGTAATTAGTTCTATATTTTCTGTAATGCCGATAAAGAAGCATATGTCTTGTGTATAGAGATGAAGGAGCTTACATTTTGATTTTTTTCATCTCCTTTAGGGCGAGGAGGAAACCTGGAGACTATGCGGCGGCCGTGAAGACGTAGGAGCGGGGCTCCGTCCACACGGTCCACTGAAGCCGGCGCCTCCAGGAGCAAGACTTTTGTGCAGTACTAAATAGGTAGAAGAAGACCACGCAATGAAGCTGGGCGAAGAGGAAGGTGAAGAACCGGCGGCCGTCAAGCAGGAACCACAGGGCTCCGTCGACGGTGCAGCAGGCGTCACCGGCTTTTTTTTGTTTCCTTTAGCCCTCATTACAAACGGTCAAAAACTAATCTCCGTATCTGATGTAAAGACTAAAGGCAACGGTTATATATTATGCCCGTTGCTAAACTTATTGCAAACGATAAAAATCTCCGTTGCCATTGTGAGGCTTCACATCAGTGACAGAGGCGGGGACACGGACCCTTTCTCCGTTGCCGAAGGGGTTTTTGGCCCGTTTCCGATGTGTCGTTCTGTACTAGTGTAATGATATCACGAGGTGAGATAATATATACTATGTGATCAAACCTTTTGATCACGATACATGTAATACTCGTACCGATATCATTCTCATTTTCTCACACTGTGTCTGGCCCGACGATTGGTTGATATCGGTGATACTGAGAGGGCCCAGAGTATGTATCTCTCCATCGCCAGGAGGAGTAAGTTCCCATTTTTGAATAATCTATGTTCCGTTACACACTTTAGGATATACCCAATCATCACCGTTTTAATCTTCTATTACGGTAGACGTTTGATGATGATCAAAATATAATTGTCAAGATGTGCGGTAACTATATATTCTCATGGTCCAGGGTTATAAGCAAATGAAAACTTCATACTCACTTTGCTAACTTAACAACAACGATTCATGTCTCTTAGCAAGATAATATACTTGGGTCAGTTCAGTACTATTGTTATCCTAACAATATACCCTCACAGTTGTTTGACTTATACAAAGTCCATGATCTGGAAAACGTGATCATCACACAACATATGAGTTAATCTTAGAGGCTAGATTAGAAACACTTGTTTGTTTATATCTCTACACGTGCTTGCGGGTTTTCCTTCAAATACTCACTATTCAAGTACCGCAACAGTTATTATAGCATAAGTATATAAACACCAATAATGAACTTGGAGATAAATAATAACTTAATATTATTGCCTCAAGGGCATACCTCCAACACAGCCCCCCTAAGGGATGACAAGTAGGCGGAGCTGCACAAACAGCTCAACGACCATTTGGGTTCTTTAGCTTCTAGACCTCTCAATATCAATTAGGAGGACATTGATTATCCCCATTTTGACCTACCTGAGATGAATGCGTCTCTGGATCAAAGTGGTATTAAGGAAGTCGTGTGTTCCCTTCCTTGCATTAAACCCCCCTAGGCCTGGATGGCTTCATTGGTGGATGTTTTAAGCATTGTTGGGATATCATTAAGGTGGATATAATGACTGCAATATTTCATTTCAGTCAACAACATGGTGACACCATGGGTCTAATCATCTCTGCCAACATCATTCAGCTGCCTAAGAAGGCGGATGCAACAAATGTAGGTTATTGTAGAGTGATTAGTTTGATTTATATCCTCTTGAAGATTTCTTCAAGATGCTCGGAAATAGGCTAGCCCCTAGGCTTGGGAGATCGTTTCGAGATCACAAGGAGCTTTGTGAAGGAGCAATGCATCCACGGCAACTTTCTCCATGTGTGGAATTTCATCAAAAAACTTCACCGTTCCAAGATGCATGGCCTTTTCCTCAAGCTCGACATATATAAAGCCTTCGACTCGGCCATCTGGGCGTTCATGATCAAGTTCATGCAACAATTAGGCTTGAGTACACGTTGGCGGGACAAGTGTTTGTGTCTCGTAGGCTGCATCGTCCTCTAGGGTGCTTCACATTGGCAACGTAGGGCCACCTTTCATGCAGCGCTAGGGGTCGTGCCAGGGTGACCCAGTGTCTCCTTGTTCTTCAACACTGTAATTGAAGCTCTCCAGTACATTCTTGGCTACCTGGCTTTTCTCGGCATTTCCGACCTCATCCGCTTTAGCAAAGACTTGTGTTTGCGGTAGCTTTGGTTCCAATGAACCGACCTAGATCGCCCCTGAGGGATTCAACAATGTCGTGCCACTCCATCAACATGGAACTATTAAGATCCGACACTAGGGTCATAAGCTAACCACTGATATGCTTAATTTTGTGGAGTGCCTTATGACCCAATATGTCACCATTATCTTAGCACACATGAGATGGCAACCCACCTTTGTAAGGATTGCCCCTTCTGGATGGTGGTTTGGAACACAATTGGGATTTCTTCTAGCAATCCCACTCCCATTTAAACCCCTCCTTTCATGTCGCCTAAGAAATGGTGGAACAACCTTGCGTGTTGCATCAACAAGCGCATTGCAAAAGCTACAAGTGGTCGTCTACAATGGAAGGAGCGGAATAGGAGAATTTTCATTGGGAGAGAGTCTGAGGCCCAGTTTGGGAGCTCATTTTTTTTGAAATCAAAGTATTCCAATAATGAAGTATTTGAGTGCCTGGAAACACATACTTCAGTTTTGTATAATAACGCGATTTACAAAAAAACAGTGGATCAGACTGAAGTTTCGATTATGGCAAAAGAACTGCTGTTTTTGTACAATACTTTAGTTTATAAAACACAGTATTCATTGGACCTAAAGGCCTTGAAGTATTTGATACTTCAATATTTTTAGAAACTAAAGTATTATCAGAATACTTTTAAACGAAGGAGCTCCAAACGAGGCCTAAGGGAGCTCTGTATTTTTGAAGTATTCCAAGTATATTTTGTTTTAGAATTATTGAAGTATCAAATACTTTGACATGTTTGGCTTTAGTCAAAACTGCAGTTTTATATTCTCTAATATGTAGGAAACTACACTAGTTTTGAAGTATATGAAAAAGAGGGTTGGACCTCTTTTTCCAATACTGAAGTATTGATTCGCTAGGCATAATAATACTTTGGTTTTCGAATACTTTGATTTTAAAAATACTTCATTGCCAAACTAAGCCTTTACTTTCCATGATGTGGCTTTTTCGACTTTTCAGAATATCAACTTATTAGCGTGTGCGTCTTTTCAGGCTTTGGGGTTTCCGCTATTACTCGAGCAAAGGAGAAATACTAGTTTCACTAGTTGAGTGCCCGTGCGTTGCTACGGATCACAAATAAAATATAGATGCGTTGTTATAGACCATATAGATAATTTGTGCAGACCGTGTCTAAAACGCTACGTCCTATCTTCCATTTCCCTTTGCCTTCCTTCTCCCTCTCTAATCGCTCCACTATATTATGATATCACTCTGTTAACCTTCATTGTTCAACTCCTGTCATTCTAGAGGGGTCATTTGAACCGTATCCTGTTTGTGCCACGAAACAATGATCATGGAGATCACATTGTACTTTTCATGCTTAAACACTATTAAAATTCCAAGCAACGACACACATGGAGCAAAGCATAAAAATAACGATCTCCAAATCGGTTCTGCCAATGCCAACACCTGTGAGAACTAAAATAAAGCATTCATACATACCAGCACAAATTATCGAGCGTCCTTTTGATAATATGTACATTCATACATTCAAAGGCGAACATGATGCATCTTCCTAATTGCTAAAATCGTCTGGATCTTGTTTCGGGTCTTAGAACCATCTATAGTTCAGAACCCAGTAGTCATTTAGTGGATCAAATGCAAGTACTTTACAATTCAGCACAATTATCCACATGTACATAGCAGGGCCAACCATGATGATGAAGTACCAATTTAATAGTAAAAAAGATCCATGGAGGATACACCAAATACATCAATCTTTGAGCACATGTATGCCTTATATGTACGTATGCGTACTTGATGCCGGTTCTCCTCCCTGCTGCTATTCACACCGCATGGTCGCCACCACTGCTCAAGACCGTTTCTTGTCTCTCTCTCCACGGTGTTGACTGGTGACGGGTGCACGGGCGACGAGACGACGAGCGGGCGGAGCCGTAGGCAAGCATGGAGTGTGACAGCAGCATGTTGTGATGTTTTTCTGATATAATTCATAATATAGAAATAGCAAAAAGATTTAAGTACGACATAAGAAAATGCTTTCTAAACCGACGTGCCTAACTATCCTGTTCACAAACACACTCAACATTATATACTTATGCCCAACTAAATGGTGATGCTCTTGTGACTGGTTGTAGGGGTGCAAGGATATGAGTTAGCAGTTTGGCAATGAGGATTGAGTTGGAACTTGCATGTAACTAAAAGCAATCCGATAATGTTAGTTATAGTACAATATTAAACTGAAAAATACTTTACCATGAATGAACATTGACAAATAATGACATTTTTTGTTATCTATAAGCGTGGGTCGTTGTAGAATATCAAATTCTGATTGTAGGAGACATTTCTTCAGCACTATAAGAATCTTAAACACATGGGAGCCCATGAAAAGCAACCTGGTGGCAGTGAACGTACCTTCTCTTGAAATCTTTCCCACCATGGCATACTATTGGGAAGAAGACAACACCTCTCCATGTTGTATTAGCTTGGGCATCTTCAAAATATACTCCAGCTCCAAGCCAACTTAAGTGACCAACAATATCTTGAGACAAAAGTTTCTCATCACATATAATCGTAATTATTGCCGGTGCTTGAAGATAGCAAGACTGGCCTTTTCAAATTTTGATGAATGAACAAAGGAAGCTCTTCTAGAATTCTAGCCTCGCGATGACCTTGCTTTCACTGACAAATAAAAGTGTCAGCGTGTAACGCGTAAAGGACAACAAGTGAGTATCGTGACATAAACTGACACTATTGAAAGTGGTATGCAGACATGCCTAATGAGCTCATAATACGGTATATCAGGAGTATCAGTAGAGGAATATGGGCTCTATCTGATGCAAATTAAATGTCTAGGCCTGTGCTCGTTTTCCAGGTCAAGATCGATCTTAAAATCAATTGAGGATACGGAGAATACAGAAAAAAGATTTTTTTTTACAAACCTTTTATGAGAATGTGTAGCTGGCCTAATCTGTTGCCTATCAGTTGGCCATGATACTTACATCTGCACTGAAGTTGTGTTTTTCCTCGTGTAAATTAAAATCAACTTTGGTTTAAGATATCCCTTTTTTTGCAGTTCCTGGAGAAATATGGTAACAAGCTTTCTGAACATTCTCCCGCGAGAGAATGCGTTAGTGCGAAGTTCTTTATCATCGTTATAAGCTTGATCGAGGAGCTTGAAGTGAAGCAGAAAAGGCTTGTTCACCAAAATGATACCATCGCTGGTGGAGGTTACCGAAGTCAAAGTTCTCACTATCCTTCAGAGCACCCACAAGAATAGATGGTATTGATCTCACCATATTTTCCACCGGCTCTGAAGTGTTCTCCTTAACTGTTTCCTCAACAAATATTTTCAGAATTGGAACAACTACTTTATTTGCATTTCTGATCTCAATTCGACCAAAAACAACTCACAGGACATACTATTTGCATCCAACCAGAAAACCCTAAGAATAGTATCACCAACTTCGAGTGTATAGTTCAGCTATCCTCCCCAAAATGTCTGGTGAACCTCGTATACATTTCAAGCTCCGCCTTGCTCACTGGTGGTCTCTGCCTCACAAGGACCTTTTCGAAGTCTGACCTGTAGCTCCGAGGCAGGGTAATTTACACGACCACATGAAAACACCATGTTAGCAAAACAAAAAAGAATAAAGCGAGAGGCAGTAAAATGTGCAGTAATTTACATCACCACAGGGAAACACCATCTGAGCACGAAACGAACAAATCAAGAAGCAGAATATGACGAACTAAAAAAATTAACCAATTCGGCAGTGGTGAAGATCGTCTTCGCGCTCAGCAATCTCCTCCATGGCTCCGACCAGAACCCTTACAGTCACCCTTATCTGTTACAGAAATCAGAGGTACTTCAGTTAAACGGACAAATATCAAGTGTCAATACGTGGGAACAAAGAAATTGACACACATCTTGCATAAACAGTGTTAATACAGTAATGCTCTACAGGTTTGGAGCAAGACAGGATTTTTTAAAAAGTTTGCCATGACAAAGTGAGAATGAAACAGCTAAGCACCACGTAACCTAAAAAGCAAAAATTAGAAAAGTAAGTCCATTTGGTCTAATATGATCCCTTGAACAAAACTGAACTGCATCTCTTGTTCAAAGCTTAAGTGTTTCAGTTAAACAGAAATACTATAACTTCAGATCTTAAAATAACTCAAGAAGAAAGACCTAGCTGATGTATGCCATTGCTATTCTGAAAGGGTAGAGAGCACAGATGCACCAAGAGAGGCAGTAAATATAATGTCCAGTAAGATGAACATCAATGGTGTGACATTGTCGCTTGTTACAGTAATTGCAGGAGCTGATGTCCAAAGGTATCCAACCGTATGTGCTTGTAGTTACACTGCCTCAATTTTTCTTCTTGTTCATACAATATCTTTACATCGGTTTATTCAGCATCAGATTCTATGAAATTCCTGCATTAATCTGACCAAACGCAAATGACTTGGTGGATGAAAATAAGCCTTCCGGCAATAAATTGAATCAAGAGACCAACCAGCTAGGAAAAATAGACGAAGATATGAAATATAAGGAACCAGCAGGGGAAGGAGCCGTACCCATGGTTGCTCGACGGGGAGGCGGAGGAGGCGTCGCCGGCGACCGTCGCGGCGCCAACACGGACGCGGAAGGGGGCAGGGCAGAAGAGAGGGCTCAGAGCAGTGGATGGCGTTGGCTGCGGCTGCCGGACACCCGCTCGATCTTACAAACGGAACAGCCGGCGAGGGTGTTGTGGTGCACGGGCGACGGCGACTCGGATCTAGGCATACGGGAAGGCGGACGATGGCCCCCACGCCGGCGGCGGCGACGCTATGAGGTCGCAGCACAGCTGAACCCTATTCTCTCGCTTCGCACGAGAGGGAATGGGGTAGAGGGGGGCTCGTGAAGGAAACACTTTTCTTGGGCCGGCCCATATTAGCGACGGTAGAGCGAGATCGATCCATCGGACGAAGAGATGTTGGACGAAAATTTCTGCCAGTTACGTACGTACCAACTCCCATTTAATACTCCCTCCGTCCCAAAATAAGTGTCTCAAATTTGTACAAAAGTGAATGTACCTATACATGTATCATGTCTACATACATTCACTTTTTGACAAATCTAAGACAGTTATTATTGGACGGAGGGAGTAGTAAAGAGATAATCAATTTTTTCTGCAAGACCCATCAGCTGACGGCATTTCAAATCCTGGTGCGAACCGTCACGCATACGTGAGTGCACCTTGTCATTTTGCTTTTAGCGAATACCCGTACAATTAATTTGTAAACGCGAAAATCTCACGGGATTTTCTGAAAGATTTGAGAAGGATTGCAAGAGATCGTACGTGATCTACTCATAACTCATCGACATGGATCACAGAAGTCGGGATTCACGACGATCCTAACTGCCCCGACCGCTCCATCCAAACCGTCAATTGTATGATCGGATGGCCCCCCGTGACGTGCGTGCATGGATGCGATCACTTGATCCTAACAACCACAGTTAAAATCCTCACCCGACAAATCAGCAATCATTTGAAACACAACGAAAATCTTGTTCTGCAAGAGAAGAAACATATCTGTAAATTAGTCTTATTATTATTACTGGTACGAAAACATATATGTTACAAAAAACGTATCTATAACTTTAACTCGTTTCCAAAACGAGCGCGATTCTGTTCTGAAAATGTCGGTGCATATTTGTACAGGAGCAATCGCAGCTAGGCAGGATCGCCGGGCGATATAACCGCATGACAATCTGGGCGTCGCGGATACGCCGGCATTGATCGAGCCGGCCTAGCTTATAAATAAATTCCAATCTGCACTCCGAGATCACAGTGCATTACTCGGACAGGAGATTCCAGATCTCCCACCACTGCACGCACGCCTCACCAACATGTCTTCTCCTGCTTACGCCTGGTACTAGGCGTAGTTCAACAGCACATTGCATCGTTGCATCATCCTCAGCTCTTCCCTCGATCAAAGAGGAAATCATGGTACGTGTTACTTCAGTTCACTATTGATCATCTGCTCTGGATTCTGTTCTTATCGTCCATGTTAATTTTGCCTGACGGATCTTCGAACCAGCAGGGGGTTGCACCAGAACGTGCCTTCTTCTTCCTCGCGCTGCTGCTGCTCGTATTCTCCGGCGATCCAGCTGCGGCGGCCGCAGGGCAGCAAGGAAAAACATACAGCGTATTGGATTACCATGCTATTGGAGATGGCACCACAGATGATGCAAAGGTAAGCAACAGCGTAAACCTGATCTGCGATTCTCAACTTAATTCCATGCCGCTTCTCCATCACATTGCTGATCAGATATCTTGCATCTTCCTCTCTGTCGGAAGGCGTTAGCGGAGACATGGAAAGCAGCTTGCGGCGACGCCAGCTCGCCGATCATGGTTGTCCCTGGAGGAAGGACTTTCTTGCTGAGCCAGATCAGGCTTGAGGGACCCTGCCAGTCGCCGATCACCGTGCAGGTAACCTCTGTCGACAGTCAGGCCAGCCGTCCTGCATCATCCATCCATCTGTAAAAGTAGTAGTATAACTGAATCAGTATATGTGCAGCTGGATGGGAACATCGTGGCGCCTAATGCCATTTGGACAACTGGAGCAGCAAACCTTCTTACCTTCTACAGCGTCGACAACCTGACGGTGGACGGGAGCGGCCAGATGGACGGCCGAGGCGCTATCTGGTGGACTTGCTTTCACCAAAAGGTAGGCTGCTCAGCAGTAACCTGTTGCTTCTTCCTACTCATTGGCAACAATCTGAATTCTGATATCCCTCTCATTGTTGACAGAAATGCAGTGTCCGGCCAATTGTAAGTAACGCACACGATATCTCTTTCAGCTTCAGTCTCAAACTAATCAGGTAGACAACATATGTATGTATCTGGAAACTCACACTTATATACTTGTAAAATCAGTTGCTGGCATTCGCAAGCTGCAACAACCTATGGGTGAGAAATATACACCTGAAGGACAGCCCAGACAAGCACATGACCTTGTTCCGGTGCAGTCAGGTGCACGTGCACAACGTCTCCATAACGGCGCCGGGCGACAGCCCGAACACAGACGGGATCAACATGGCGATCTCCGACCATGTGAATATCTCGTCTTGTTCTATCCAAACCGGTACGGCCCTTTCATCGGTAGCCCTTTGATCCATATATGCACATTGCACTCTGGCCCCAAATGTGTTTGGAATACTACCGACATTGGACAAATTGATGCAGGAGATGATTGTGTATCAATTCTATCAGGCACCAGTGATGTTAGTATCACTGACAGCACTTGTGGGCCTGGTCATGGCATCAGGTACAAATGTACAACCAGGCGTACACAGGCCTGTGCTGACCAAGTGCTTACTAATAAACTTCTTAGTTGCAAGCATTGAGCTAAGCAACTCTTTTTGATCTTATATGCAGTGTGGGAAGCCTGGGAGGTGGTGGTACAACAGCGCTGGTGGAACGAATTACAGTATCAAACTGCAGCTTCTATAAAACACTGACTGGTGTGAGGATCAAATCGTGGCAGGTAAACACTGAAGCGGCATCTAGTACATCAGTTCATGCCTTGTGCATCACCGCGCCTTGAATGTATTCAAAGATATTTACTGATGGTTGCATATAACATGTGCATATACTAAGCTTGCTGCAAACAGTAGGCATATATAGCCATATTCACCTGTGTGGGAAGCCTTGGTCTGATTTATGAATGCAGGGAGGGAATGGCAAAGCAAACGGATTCCTTTTCGAGAACATCAACATGGCTGAAGTCCAGTATCCTATCGACATTGACCAGTTCTATTGTCCCCATGGAAATTGTCCACCACAGGTGAAATCTACTTGAACCCATCACCACATTGGCCACTTCATGAAGAATTGAGATACATCCTCAATGACAAATGCTGAAACTAATACCCGTGCACTTTGTTGTGTTTGCAGGACGGTGGTGTGGCCATATCCGACGCCAGATTCATCAACATCCAGGGGACATCCTCGGAGCAGGAGGCCATCAAAATCCTGTGCAGCAAAAGCATGCAGTGCCGTGACATCTATCTCAATAATATTAACCTCTGGTGTACTCGCCATAGCGCCCCAACACGAGCCACTATTCTAAACGCCCATGGAACCATAACGGGCATGGTGAATCCGCAAGTACGGTTCTCGGACACTTGATCACTAGAACTCCCCGCTGTTAACACGCATACCACGTGTAGATAGACAGAAGAGGAGCAGCGCAAAGCTACCGTACGTAGATGAGTGCCATGTAAGGAGTAGAGTACCAGTGAAATTAGATTGATTCTTCTATTGATGGTTAATGTCATCTCATATTTATATGCTCATGTCTACAAATATCTTACTGTATGGTCATACAATGTGAAGTGAACCATCGAGGTGTCGGGGCAGCGATTCAGAGTATCTCACATGCTTCCGACTCTGAGCGGCCGAATACCAGGTACCGGTTGTTGGCGACATTATCATACACGAAGTCCCTCAGAAACCTGACCATTGCAGCAGCGTAGCGGAATCAGTATGAAGAAATTCCTTCCATCACATCCGTTCAATTGACTGAACATGGTGCGTGCATGTAAATTGAGCTGTGGATGAACATTTGGTTGCAGAGGAGGGAGCTTACAGAGGGGCTATCTTGAGGAAAAGGGCGAGCTGTGGGAAGGGCAGGTTCAGGTACTCCATGATCCTCAGCACGGCTTCAGACTTGATGTAGGACCTGCACAGCAAGAGTGAACTCCTTATCGGCTAGTGTCGACCGATGAGCTCAAAATTAAGGTAAATTCAGTTGGTAATTTTACCTGTCCTTCTCAACGAGGACGACGCTGGAGATGTCGTCCGGGGACCTCCCTGACCTCCGCAGGAGCTTCCTCCCAGACTCGCTCTGGAGAGGGATGTACCTGATGCTCCGGCCGGGGTCGCGCTCCCGCACGAACCGGACGCCGCCATTGCAGAGATTGCACACGCCTGCGCACCGCAAGCAGAGGTCACGACGTGTTTGCCTGTGGGAGGGAGGAGGAAGGAAAAGGGTTGGGCGGGTGCAGTACCGTCGAAGAGCATGATGGGCCTGGTGTCGGAGGGCTGGAAGAACTCGGCGTCCGTGGCCGCCTGCACGGGCTCCGCTGCCGACGCGGCCACCCGCAAGCTCGTCCACCGCCGTCCTCGCCCACTTCCGGCGGATTGTACCTGGAGCGGAAGGTTGTGCTGTGGCCGGAGGGGCAGGACGGGGGGCGAGTAGTAGCTGCAGCAGTAGGGACCGGCCATGGTCGCCATCCTCGTCCAACCCAGCTCTGCTTGTGCTAAGCTCGGTGTTCTGTTCAGTGACTTGTTGCGACTTCCCTCTCGCCCCAACGCCTGGAGTCCCTTCGGCAACGTGGCACGTCCAAGCAACAGATAATTTTGAAACCAAACGGAATTTTTACTCGTAGCATTTTCTAACAGCGACTACATAACAAATATTTACACGTCCTATAGGGCAACCATCACTTTTATTCACTAGGGCTAATCACCATATCAGCTGTCTAGCATGGGAACGGATTATCAGCAGCCAAAACATTGAGTTTTACACACACACTGCCATGAAAAACAATCAGCAGTTTAAGGAAAAAAATGCCAGAGAATGAGAGATGCCTTGAAACACGAAACATATTATCACCGGCTAAACTCGAGTTCAGACACACTGCCATGGGGAAACATGAGTTGAACAAACACACGACACCTCTCACGCATTGGTTTTAAACAACAAACAACAACAGTAATGAAGTACAGCAACATGAGGTGGTTGCTACTGCAGTTTGTCTTCAGGCCTCCTCCTCGCCCTCAGCATCTTCCGCGGCCGAGGCCATCAGCTCGTCGAATTTGTCGCTCTTCCCCAACTCGATCTCGATCTGTGTGAACAGATCGCAAAGTCAATTCCTTGTCGTAAAACAAAGAAATAATCCACAATGAAGTTCAGAACATGATCTCTTCTTACCTTGGCCTTCTGAAATGGGCGGCCTCTCGATTCGTCGTTTATTTCCACAGTGGATGTCCTAATTTCTACAGATGTCATGGTTAAAAGAGGAAAGTTCTGAGTTAATAACAGTGAATCTTGAGGAACACTTACTGAGATAAGATGACGAGACATATAATCTACTGTACAAGGAAAGAAGAAGGTTCTTACTCTTCTCAACAGCGAGGCCGTTGTTTTTCAGAATCTCTGCCACGGTCACAACCGTAGCAATGGCTGCAGTGCAGACAGATATTGGTTAGTGCAAAGTTAAAAGAGCAGAGAAATCTACAAAGAAAACGCCAACCACAAAGACAAACTAGATGCGGATATGCCATTATTAGTTCAGATGGCAGTCAATAACTTACAAAGCAATCAGTTTTACTTTAGAAAATCTGATGATAATCATACAGACTCATACTTGTGTTTTTCTACATCTAAACCAAAAGACCCATGGTCTGCAGAAGTATTGCGGATGCGCCCACCGTTATATCACATTAGCCGGAGGGCGTGATTCAATAGATCACCTGGCAGATAACCGAATTAACTTTGCACAACTCAATACGCAACTGTTCAGTCATGCAAATTTGCATATCCCATGACAAAACCCTAGCTAGAACCTTTGGAAGCAAAATATCACAGGGATTTTTTTCTTCTTTTGACTAAAGGAGCTCGTTGTTTCTTAAACTTGCAACACCACAGTACCACGGAAAGTTAGGGTTTAAGCCATATAACCAAATATTTAGGGATCTAGCGACCCTCAAAGTCTGGAGTGACGAACAACGCATGTAAGCAGTGCACTACTGGATGAAGCACGCTCTCTTATGACCGGCTAGTTACGATGAGAAGTGTAAAAGAGATTCAGATAATAGTAGAGCGTCGGCGATACCAAAATAGTTTTCTTTTACTAGCACAAAATCAATCCGAGAGATAAAAGAGAAAGAAAACTCACCCATCCCGAGCGCGGAGAGCTCAACGTCGCCGTGCTGCTGCATATACCTCTGCAATAACCAACCAAAAAAACGTTTTCAAAGACGGCGACCAGTGCCGGAGGAATCGGCCATCTAGAGCCGCACGGGGAGAAGGAGGAGGCTGCGACGGGATTATAGGGTTTACCTTGGCGAGGTTGACATAGAAGAAGAGGGGCTTCTTGGTGTTGGAAACCTGGATGCGGTTGCTGCTGTTGTTGCCCCTCCTCGGCCCCTCCCCGGCGGCGCCGGCGGCCGGTGCGGCCGCGGCCGAGGCCGCGCCGACCTCGCCGTCCTCCACCTTGAGGGCCCTCACGCCGTCGGTGATCTCCTCCACCGCCATGAACGCTGGTAGCTGTTCCGCGCCGCAAAGCAGATCGAAAGGTGGGATTTTTTCTAGGTTCTAGTCTTCCCCACGTTTGCGTGCTGTGTTCGCAGAGAGAAGAGAACGGAGGGAAGGTAAAGGGCAGGGGGCGGCCCAACCAACGAACACGTTGCCCTACTTCTCTTGGGCCTTGGGCTTCAGTAGTCGTTACAACCGATTTGGACCCACTACGAAATGAAATGGAGCCTGTAAGGACTTAGGTTTGTCTATCAGCCCAGCCATCAAAAAAAAATCAGCCCAGCCATCACATCGATGGCTATAACTATTTATATGTTCAATAAAAAACAATTTATATGTATTAAAAACAATTTATATGTATCAAATAAACGAGCGGAAAATTTTCTTACAAAAATCACGGATAAAATACCTAGTGTACAATTTTGTATTCTAAGATATTTTACACCCTATATTTGAGAATGCTCATGTATCTCAAATTAAGGTTAATCAAATGTTAAAAAAATTCGGCAACTAAAAATGTTTAATATGTTTTAAATTTATTCAAAAATTCGTGAAATATGTATACGTACAATACAAATGGTCCAGTATTGTGTAGAAAAATTATGAATGATCAAAGGTAAAACAACTCTATCATGTCACTTATTTTGGCTTTAATACAACAAAAATCTATCAAAACAATCCATGTAGATGTGTGAGCTAAAAACCGTTAGCTACAAGTCCTTAAAATAACACGAATAAATCTTAAGTGCAAAATACGAGATTCACATAAGGAAAATAAAAACACAAAAAAGGAAAAATATTGAAAACGGAATAGTGAAAAATAATTTAGAAACAAACATAAATTTGAATTTTTAATAAATGCTAAGTTCAAGAAAAACAAAAAATAAAAGAAAATAGAATATAAGAATGATAATATTTGTCTAGGAATATTAAAAGTAAACAACTTAGAAAAAGGGAAAAATAATGATAAATAAGAAAATAAAACAAGTAAAGAAAAAAAAGGGAAAATTGAAGTAACATTTGATGCAGACATGGCCATGTTATAGGGGACCGAGGTGCACCTTGCACCATGCCCATGGCGGTTATAGGGCTGAGCCCATGAGCGTGTGGCCGCACAAGGCTCATAAACTTGGGGGCCCATATTTTTTAGCTGAAAAAAGTACAGAAATCACCTTCAAATTCACCTAGATGGACACATATCACTCTGAACTCCAATTTGGCATTACTTTCATAAAAAATTAACAAAATTGCGACGCTTCGACGAGGAGGAGAAGGTGGATCCGCCGGTGAATGCAGTTGCGGATTCGGCCGGGGTAGGGTGTGTAGGGTTACGTGCAGGAATTTTATAATTTTCCGTCTTACATAACCGTCAAGATCTACTATGAAGATATGCTGCACCCGATAATGCTAGATCTAGAACTTACGAACACCGTTGTGAAATATCTTGTGTTTATCGATGACGTTGTCGGTGAAGCCCGTTGAAGATTCTCACGTCCACGCCAGGAGGTGAGAATGTTGCTGATTCCTTCGTGAGGATCACTTGCGTAATCCCTCTTTCAGTATCCATGCATCCACTGCGCCAACCCGTCAGCGCTCCGCCGTCCAGTGCTCCGGCGCCGATGAAGAGAGACAGCCTTTCGGCGTAGTCTATGGTGGTAGATCTAATCAACTAGATTAGATCTATCCGAGAACTAGAGAATTGTTTCTCAACACATGAGATCTAAAGAGAGAAAAGCCAAAGAGGCAATTGGTGTGTCAAAACCCTAGGGTCTTGGGGGTTATATATGAGGGGGGGGGGGGACTTTCCTTGGGGAGGGGCCTCCCCTTGGGGCGTCGCCGGCCCTAGGGCTGACAGCACCCTTCCCCCAAGTCCAACCGGATTTGACTCCTAATCCAACTAGGAATCCTTTCCCATTACTCCTCCTATTTTCCCTTTATCTCTCCTTTAATTATGGGATAATTAAATCTCCACAAATTCAAACAAGGAAAGCATGGGGGAGGTGGTGCGCTGGCCTTGGTGGGCCTGGGACCCATGCGGCTGGCCCCAGCCTTGGTGCGACGCAGTCCTAGGGCTCCCACCGTCCTTCGGCACTTCCCCTCCTGGTATTCTCATCGAAGTTGTTCCTGTGACATCAGAGTTACTCCGGCCACTTCTCATAACCATTATAACTACAAAATACTCTCAATTAAAGGTTGACACAGCTTAAGTGTGTGACCGAACCGGAAGGTTCGGTAACACACAGACATTACCGGAGTACTTACCGGACAATAACCAGCATCAGGGCCATGGACGTCCATAAGGGATCCTGTGTGTTCACGAATATCGATGGAACCTTTTGTGTTTCTCATTATGATAATCTCCTTAGCTACACGATACCAATGACATCATGAGGTGAGACAATGTGCTCTACGTGATCAAACCATTCGATCACTACACATACAAAACTCGTTCCGATATCATTCTCTTTTTCTCGTTCGTATTTCCAATGTCCTGTGATAAATCACACTGTGTCTGGCCAGACGATTGGGTGACATTGGTGATACTGTGAGGGGCAGAGGATGTATCTCTCCATCGTCTGGAGGAGTAAGTACCATTCTTGAATAATCTCAGTTCCGTTACATACTCTAAGGTTTACGCCCAAATGCCGCCATTATACACTAGTACAGAACGACACATCGGATACCCCTCTATGGAAACGGCAGGCGTTAGGCGACGGAGAATCGCGCTTTCCGCGCGGCCAGTGCGTACAGACCTGACCTGGGCCACGGCTGGCCCGTCAACATAGGTAACGGAGAAAGTATTAACTCCGTTACCCATAGTATTGGCAACGGTCTTAATTCTGGCTCCGTTTCCGATATGTGCCTCTATAGCAACGGAGACTTTTGGGTGTCCGTTTCCAATGTGGACACGTTCCATCTTCTTGGAATTCGAAGCGAGGCGAGTAAATGCCATGGCGTAGTGGCACCACCCACTACTCCTTGAAAACCCCAATCCTTGCTAGCTCAAGACGCCACCGAATCTGCTCTCTCTCGCTCGCTCGCTCCCTCCTACTGATTAGCGAAGATGCCTCGCAGCAACGACACACAGGAGCACACTGAGTCGCCGCGGGACAGTCCCCCCGTCAGCGGCGAGTCCGTTGAAGGACCGACGCCGGAGACGAGCGACGACGAATACGCCAACTTCCATGATCCCACCTTGATGCTGGGCCCGCCGAAGGTTGATTCTGATGACGAGTTAACCGAAGAGGAGAAGGAGGAGGAGGAGGAGGAGGGCGATGAGGAGGACGAGGCGGAGGCGCCGGTCCCGAAGAAGGGAGCCCCGGCGACGGAGAAGAAAGCCGCCGCCACCGCCTCCGATATGCTGCCGCCGCCGCCGCCGCCACCACCTCCAATGGCCCCCAATAAGCGAGGCCGTGAGAAGGACGAGGATTGCGCGGAAGCAGGGCACAAGAAAAACAAGAAGTAGCTAGTAGTAGTTCTATAAGTTCTCCAACTGTAATTTACATTATTATTATTAATATGTACTGCGTATGTAATGTAGTAATCACTAATATTAATATAAGTATACTATAAGTGGTTTTCTCCATATAGTAGAGATTAGGAAAATATTATTCCAGAGAGTAGAAGAAATTCCACAGAGTGGGCGCGTAGGTCCCACACCTCAGTGGAAGAAACACAAAGGAAACGGTCCTTCTAAAGAACCGTTTCCTATGTTTTACCTATATATATGGGCGTACAGAGCAAAACCTAACACTCGTTTCCTCACTCTGTCCCAGTATGCTAGATCTGTTCGTGGCGGCGCCTCCTGGCGTTGCGGCCATCGCCGGCGCCGTGGCGGCGCCGTCTCCGCACAGACGACGGCTATCACGGCGAGGTGTTCGCCATGTCCCCCGACACGGCGAGGTGTTCGCCATGTCCCCCGACACGGCAAGGTCTTCGCCATCTCGCCCGACACGGCGAGGTCGTCGCTCTGTCCGCTTCCTCTGCCTCCACCACTTCCGGATCTGCTAGATCGATCCAACGGCGACGTGAAGAAGGTATCAGATCCACATCCGGTAGTTCTATCTAGATCATTTCTTGATGTATTTAACTTGCCTATTGTGCACTTGCAACTAGTTGTAGTTTAGCTTACTTGTTGATAGTAGTTCAGTTCACATCCGGTAGTTCTATTTAGATCATTTCTTGATGTAGTTAACTTGCCTATTGTGCACTTGCAACTAGTTGTAGTTTAGCTAACTTGTTGAAAGTAGTTCAGTTCACATCCGGTAGTTCTATCTAGATCATTTCTTGATGTAGTTAACTTGCCTATTGTGCACTTGCAACCGTTGTAGTTTAGCTAACTTGTTGATAGTAGTTCAGTTCATATCCGGTAGTTCTATCTAGATAATTTCTTGATGTAGTTAACTTGCCTATTGTGCACTTGCAACCGGTTGTAGTTTAGCTAACTAGTCCATGTGAAAAAGGAGTCTATTTCGGTGACACTGCATAAAAAAGTCGGAGACACAGAACAAACAACGAACATTACTCAAGACAGTAGTGTTTGTTAACTTTCCCATAATGGCCTCCAATTATATACACATGTCAGTACACACTATATACTACTGTATACTTCATATTATTGTGTTAAATTGTTCGTTCTATCTAGTGGGGTCAGAACTAACATAAATCCTTATTTACATTTAGGGATATCAAGCTTTCTTTCAAACTCCACCATACATATCCACCGTCGCTATTGTGACGTTTTGGTACACTGCATAAAATACTTTTTAAGTAAGATTGTTTTATACAGTGTCGCCGAAATGTCACATTGGTGACGTATTAGATTAGATTTCGGTGACACTGCATAAAAAATCCAGAGCCGGTGGTGGCCTCCATGGAAAGGATGATCGGTGTCAGGCATCCTATGAAGCTGCTGACATCGCAATATCTTGTTGACAAGCCGTGTGTTGGCTGCTCCGGTTCATCAATAAGAGCCACCTCAAGACATAGGTAAGATATCGTTTCAGTTTGCTTAAATTCATAGTGTATTTGTTTTAGCATATGTATTTAACAATTGTAACTCTATTTACTAATGTATAGGGTCCAAAGCTTCAACATCCTTCTCTCAAGAAGTTGAGATAAGAAGAGATTGCTAGAGTGACACCTGCGAGGATTGTGGAAAAGGATGTAGGGAAGAAATCATATATTCTTTCCGTCCTTTGACATGATAGGCTTAGTATAGATGAAATCTGTTATCGTTTTACCTCTTATGTTTGTCACATCTTGTGATGCAATTGTAAAGGTGAAATTGTGATGGAAATGTAAAGTTATTGTGATATGAATGAAATCTGTTACCGTTTTAGTATTTGAGCTTGTGCTGTGAGATTTTAAGTATCTAGTGGCATTTGTAAACATGGCATCCTGTAACCGAAATATGAGAAATGCTCAGTGCAAACGGGTGGATGGAAAACTCCGTATCTGATGAAGGAAAACTAAGGAAACGGAGGTCTGCGCACAACCGTTGCCAAATGGAGACCTCATCGAAAACGGTTTTTGGCCTCCGTTACCGATGAAGCCCTTCACATCAGTGACAGAGGCGGGGACACGGACCCTTTCTCCGCTGCCGAAGGGGTTTTTGGCCCGTTTCCGATGTGTCATTCTGTACTAGTGATAGTCCCCTTTTATGGAAAGACGTTTGATGATGATCAAAGTGTAAGGTGCAAGTATGCGGTTACTAGATGTTCTCATGGTTTAGGGATACAACTAATGAAAACTCTATAATCACTTGCTAGTTTAATCTCGGACGATTTGTTTCTAAGCAAGATCATACAATTGGGTCGGTTCAGTACTATCGTCATTCCGACAATAAACTCTTATAGTTGTATGACTTATGCAAAGTCCATGGTCAGAAAAACGTTTCATTTAACAACAAGATAAGCCAATCTTAGAGACAAGATCTGGAACACTTTGTTTTGTCTATATCTCTACACGTGCTTTAGAGGTTTTCTTTTGAATACTCACTCTTCAATTGTCAAAGCAGTTATATCATAAAGATACATTAATAATAAACTTGGAGGTAAATAATAACTCAACATTTTTGTCTCTAGGGTATACCTCCAACAGCGTGGACTTGGTGTCAGCGGTGCACGCACTAATAGGAAAAAGCCTTGCAGTGGCGTGCCGATTTGGTCCTCAGTGGCGTGTTTTGCGCACGCCACTGGTTATGCGCCACTGCTAACCTCTGATGGTGGCGCGCGGCTCAAGCGCCCCTGGTAAGTAGCAGGTTGTGGCGCGTGCAACTCGCACGCCACCAACACGGGTTACCTACCAGGCTCGTTTTTTTCCTCCGTTCCTTTTTCACTTTTTTCTATTTACCTTTCCTGTTTATTTTTCTATTTCTTTTTTTCGTTTTTCTCAGTTATCTTTTTCTTTGATTTTTTTTTGAAAATGGTTCCAATTTTGAAAAATGGTTTCGTTTTTTCGAAAATGGTTCCATTTTTTCAAAATGGTTCTGATTTTTTGAAAAAATGGTTCCAATTTTTCAAAAATGTTCCTTTTTTGTAAATGTTTACTTTTATTAAAATGGTTCCAGTTTAAAAAATGGTTCCGATTTTTTGAATATGGTTCCAATTCCCATTTTTCCGAAAATGGTTCCGATTTTTAAAATGGTTCCAATTTTTCGAAAATGGTTTCAATTTAAAAAATGTTCCGATTTTTTAAAACGGTTCCATTTTTAAAAAATTGTTCCGATTTTTTAAAATGGTTCCAATGTTTGAAAAACATTTTTGACTTTTGAAAAACGGTTCCATTTTTTTGAAAATGGTTCATCTTTGAAAATGGTTTAGTTTTAAAAATATTGAAATTTGGTTCAGATTAAAAAATCACACATTATTCAGGAAAACAGAAAAAAATATATAAAAACAAATAAGAAATAGTTATATCACTACTATATATAATAGCGTGAAGAGCCGCAGCACTGTAGCGTGTACAGTTGCTACAGTAGCTACAGTGCCTGCGCTAAAGTAGCTTTTTTTTCAGAAACTTTTTTTTTTAGAAAAAAAAACTTCGCGTTCTCCAAAAATTTTATACATGAAATATATGCGCGCCGACGAGTAGGTTCCATTCCCGTAATCGGTTTTGAGTTTGATCGAGTCTAGCTCCTTAATTTCAGATCCAGATTCACACAAACATTTGACAAATTTTGTCAAATTCGCCGCACTCGGTCATCCGTTTGAATTTTCATTTCACAAGTAGATGTATATCACCCTACACAAATCGGCCCTCGGAATAAAGCTTTCTGCAGAAAAGACCCCGCTCGCCACTTTTTGCCCGCTCGTCACCTTTTTGCAGAAAAGGACTTGCGTTTTCCTAAAAATTATAAATTGGCATCCCGGCCAAAAATATAAATTAGCCCTCCGGAATAAAACTTTTTGGAAAAAAAGCCCCGCTCGTCACTTTTTGCAGAAAAGCCCACGTGTTTTCCAAAATCGGCCTCCCGGAATAAAAACGCGTGGTTCTTTTACGCACATGTCCTTACGTTCTACGGATATTACAAACTAATTACTATCCTACTATATATAATGGCACGAAGCGTCCGGTCACTGTAGCTACTGTAACAGTATGTTTTAAACTTTTTATTTCAACGGACATAAATATATACATTTCTCTTCAAACTTCAAATTCGTTCCATTTTATACCGTGCAAAAAAGACAAATTCTGACCGATTTCGAAATTTCATTAATCTTCAAAATTAGTTAACCAAAAAAAAGATATTTTTAAACAGTACCAAATAATGATTTTCACCAATCAAATTTGCTACAGTGTAACAATAGCCACAGTAGCAACCGTTTTACTGTAGCACACTACAGCAGTCGGTTTTTTTTTTCCAAAACCGCCAGAAAAATTATACATGAAAAAATTACGCGTCGACGAGTAGGTTCCATTCCCGTGATCGGATTCGAGTTTGGTCGACTCTAACTCATTAATTTGTGATCCAGATTCGCACAAATATTCGTCGAGTTTTGTCCAATTCATCGCGCTCGGTCACCCGTTTGAATTTTCTTTTCACAAATAAATGGATATCACCTTCCCAAACAACTTTCATGTTTTAACCTTCTTATTTTGACAAACATATAGATATGCACTTTGCTCGCCGCTTTTTCGCAGTAAAGCCCTACCGTTTTCCAAAAAAACATCACTTTCAGGCGCCCGGGCACTGTAATGCCGCACACCCGGGCGAGAAAAATATAACAAACATATCAACACGAACACAAAAATAAACATTGCCTATTTATGGCATATGATCAAATTCCAACATTTGAATATTTTAAAATTTTAGATGCATTTCACATCTTAACATTCAAAAAACGTAAAGAAGAAATCACATACGAATAACTTCTCACTATTAACAATTTTAAAATTCTAACAATTTACAAATGTGAATTTTTTTTAAAATTTTTTGATACATTAAAATCTGAACAACTTTTGAATGTGGACATTTTTAAATTTAAATTTTTTACTCCACGATATTTACAAATGTGACAAATATGTCAACATGAACACAAAAAAGAAAAATTGCTCACTACTTATGGCATATGATACATTTAAAAGAAAAATACTTCAAAATTTTGAATGCCTTCCAAAACTAAGCATTTCATAAACGTAAATACAATTCAAATATGGATAACTTCCCAATTTTAACAAATTTTCAAATTCGATCAATTTATAAATGTAAACTTTTTCCTAGTTCCAACAGATCTAAGTCTGAACAACTTTAGAGTGCGGACATTTTCAAATTTGAATTTTTCACACCACGGTATTTCTTCTTCTAAACTATTTCTAAAATATGCACAATTTTTAACCATAAACTTTCTTTGCATTTCAATAATTTTCAAATCTGCACGATTTTTAAATGTACACAAATTAAAATTTTAATTTTACCACACGTGCACGACACACAAAGTTGAATATTTCAAAAAATTAAATGCCTCTGAAATCTAACCATTTTGTAAATGTTAAAAAAAAGAAAAAAAATCTAAATAATTTCCTAGTTTGAACAATTTTCAAAATCTAAGCAATTTTTAAACGTAAACTTTCTTTGCATTCCAACAATTTCAACTCTTCACAATTTTTAAATGTCAGCATTTCAAAATTTGAATTTTTACCACACATACGCGGCATACGCCGCGCTAAGTCACCTAGTACCTTTTTATGGGCCGCACCAAAGCCGGCCCAAAAGAGAAGCATTGGGAACCATGCGGGTGAGCGGCAGCTTCGTGCTCGCAACGAGCGATAGGTAGGGGCTCCCTTAGGCACAATGGGCCCTGGCAATGGGCCCTACTAACTAATGGGCTATTAGGGCCGCTAATGAGGTTGACTATGTTCGCCATTTCTTTCTTGAATAAAATCGCCCTTAAAAAAGTGGTCATGCTAGTTGAATCGGCTAATGTCATTCTCTTTCGTATACTTAGATTTTTTTGTGTGAAACACAGTACAAACGCAGACGCTCATGTGCACACACTCACCCCTATGAACGCACGCACGCACACCCTACCCCTATGAGCACCTATGAGATACTGAACCAACAACAGGTCGAGTCTTGAATTGACGAACTCACCTGTCTAAGTTGTGGTTCTCTGTAAAAAAAAGCACCAACATTTGATGTTATGTGTAAAAATCTCGTCGCTCGAGACTCACGTCCGGCCGGTCCCGGGTGAGAAGAACGATAGGAGAGAGTTGTGGCCCCGGAAATTAATTTATGCTCCCTTCATTTAAAAAAATCAAAAAGTATTTAGAAGTTTAAAAATAAATTGAAAATAATTCTAGATGTAATCCATGATGTAGCCTAAGCCTACAAGCGTGCAAAATCACAAAGCGAAATTCTTTACATTGTGGGCTACACAAAAATGACAAAATCTTAATTTTTTTGGAGATTTGAAACACTATACTCAGAAGTAAGATCTATACATTTGTCTTTTTTTAGCTTAAAATAGAAAGTATTTTAAATTTAAAATTTGCACGTTTTTAGAATTCATCATTGAGAGTATCATGATTTTTTCACATTTTTTGAAACTTTGAAATATGATATTTGAATTTTTTAGAACCACGAGCAAGAAATCTCCACTCGGCCCCAGAAAGTCATTTGGCCCGTGTAGGTTTCAAAAGGAGCCGGGAGGAACAGGTGTGTGGCAGCGCAGTCTTCATGAAACTGATGCTCAATTTTCTCAAAAAAATGAAACAAACTAGTGCACGATATAACTAAAGATAATGGGAACTATAGCTATATAACTTCATATATGTTATTTCATAAAGTATGTAGAAATGTATCAAACATAGTTTCTAGATTTTGTTTTTGTTTGTAAAATTCCAGCAGACTAACTCCAATCTTGAATCTTGAACCAAACCAATCCGAATGAAAAAGGAGAGTGCTAAGACATGGACATGAAAGAGGTTGTCTGGTTTTATTTTATTTGTCGGATCTCGTGCAGCGGCATAAGCTCACGTAGGGAGGACATGTTTGTGGCCTAGGAAGCTTTGGTAGCCTGCATGATATTCTCATCTCCCTGGGCCACTAGTACAGAAAGGCCTATCTGTGGCGCACGGATTTAGAATTCTGTGGCGCACGGGCGGTGCGCCACAGAATCCTCGCCACTATTTTTTTTTTCTGTGGCACACAGGCTTGGTGCGCCACAGAAATAGCCAGGGTGTTGGTGGCGCACTATGCAACCATGCGCCACAGTATCTCGTTTTCGATTTTAAAAAAAATACGGCCCGCAGCCGCAGCCGCGCAGCCCCACCCGTGCCTCCTCCGATGCCATCTCGCCGCTCCTGGTGGACGCTGCTGGTGCTCGCTGCCGCCTACGCGCTCTGCCGCGTCCTCCTCTTCCTCATCCCGCCCACCGTCCCCTGGAGCGCAAGGAAGAGCCGGGAGAGCGACGAGCCCGAGGAAGCCGCTGAGGTAGCCGGCGCCGTGCTTGAGGCCGAGGGGGCTCACGGTGGCGGCGGTCCGCTCGGAGAAGAGGCATGGTCTTGTGCATGACCTCGGGCAGCTCGGGATCCAGCGCCCAGGAGGTCACGAAGAGCACCGCGCCCATGGTGTACATGGCGGAGGCGAGCCCGGCCGTGGCGGCGATGTCGTTGGCGCGGGGGACTGATACGTCTCCAACGTATCCATAATTTCTGTTGTTCCATGCTTATATTATACCATTTGCTACATGTTTTATATACACTTCGTATCACTTTTATGCGTTTTCTGGGACTAACCTATTAACAAGATGCCACAGTGCCAGTTCCCTGTTTTCTGCTGTTTTTGGTTTCAGAAAGTTACTTCTGGAAATATTCTCGGAATTGCACGAAACAAAAGGCCAAGTCCCTATTTTTCCAGCACGTACACGGAGTCCGAAGGAGAGACGAAGGAGAGCCACGAGGTGGCCAAACCACCTGGCGGCGCGGCAGTGGGCCCAGCCGCGCCTGCCTGTGGTTTGGGCCCCTCGGGGGTCCGCCGACATCGCCCCTTCGCCTATTTATTCCCCGAGACGTGAAAACCCTAAAACACCGAGCCTTTCATCCAGAACATATTCGCTGCCGCCGCCGTCGTCAACCCTAACTCGGGGGGTTCTGAAGCTCTTCCCGGCACCCTGCCGGAGAGGGGAATCATCACCGGAGGGCTCTACATCGTCATGCCCGCCTCCGGAGTGATGCGTGAGTAGTTCATCCTTGGACTATGGGTCCTTAGCAGTAGCTAGATGGTTGTCTTCTCCACTTGTGCCATCATGTTTAGATCTTGTGAGCTGCCTATCATGATCAAGATCATCTTATTGTAATGCTACATGTTGTGTTTGCTGGGATCTGACTTATATTGATACCTATGTGGAGCTGAATATTATATTATCATGTCCATGTCATTTGTGATCTTGCATGCTCTCCGTTACTTGTTGAAGCCTTGGCCAAGTGAATACTTGTAACTCCAAGAGGGGGTATTTATGCATGATAGTTGGGTTCAACCTCTATTTAACCTGGGATAGTGACAGCAAGTTCTAAGGTTGTAGATGTGTTGTTGCCACTAGGGGTAAAACAGCAATGCTTTATTCAAGGATGAATGTATTGTTTACATTACGCACATTACTTAATGCAATTGTCTGTTGCTTGCAACTTAATACTGGAAGGGGTACGGATGTTAGCCGGAAAGTGGACTATTTAGGCATAGATGCATGCTGGATAGCGGTCTATGTACTTTGTCGTAATGCCCAAATGAATCTCATAGTAGACACCACAGCTCACACATGCATGTTATATGCACTTATCAATTGTCAATTGCCCAGCTGTAATTTATTTACCCAGCATGTTAGTTATCTTATTGGAGAGACACCACTAGTGAACTGTGGACCCCGGTCCATTCTTTTACATCTGAAATACAATCTACTGCAATCATTGTTCTCTACTGTTCTATGCAAACAAACATCATCTTCCATTCGATACGTTTAACCCTTTGTTTTCAGCAAGCCGGTGAGATTGACAACCTCACTGTTAAGTTGGGGCAAAGTAATTTGGTTGTGTTGTGCAGGTTCCACGTTGGCACCGGAATCCCTGGTGTTGCGCCGCACTACACTCCTTCACCAACACCTTCGAAGCAAACCTCGTTTTCCTACTGGTTCGATTAAACCTTGGTTTCATACTGAGGGAAAACTTACTGCTGCACTCATCATACCTTCCTCTTGGGGTTCCCAACTGACGTGTGACGTACAAGCATTGTTCCTGGCACTATTGCCGGGGAGATATTCCCTCGTCAACTTAGAGCCACCAGGGACTGGGAGGTTGCCCCCGATGGCCTGCAGCTGGCGCGAGGCGGACTAGGACTTGGAGACGCTCCAGGAGAGGGACCGAAAGTGAGGAGCCGAAGCCGGAACCCGAGCCGCTGCTGCTCCGGCGGTGGTGGCCGTGCCCGGGCTTTGGTGGCCGTGCCCGGTACGGCGCCCTCCTCTCCGCCGCCAAGTCCGCGCCGCTCGCCTCCTTCCACCATGCCGTCGTCGGCCGCGTCACGCCCGAGTACCGCGAGTGGCCCGCGCGGTACGGCTTGCCGTTGGAGTACCGCGAGGAGCCGGCGCACGGGTTCCAGGAGGCCGGGCTCGCGGAGGCTGACAAGGCGGCGAGCCGGGGATGACGGGGATGGGGAGGGGAAGAAGGCGGAGTTGGATGGGCCGGCGCGGCGGCCGGAAGGGGAGGGGCGGGCCGGTGGCGGCGGTCAGCGGGCTGGTGGCGGGAGGAGGATGGGGCGGCCGTGCGTGAGAGGATAAGGAGGAGAGAAATGGGGCGGCCGTGGAACGGGGGACAGAGGCGAGAGTGGGGTAGGGGGTGCGGGCCGGGTGCGTGGTGGGGTTGACCAGTGAGATCTGGATATTTCGATTATCCGTGGCGCACGGGACAGGGGTGCGCCACAGAAATATGACTTTCTGTGGCGCACGTTGTTTCAGTGCGCCACAGAATTGCAAAATTCTGTGGCGCACCCAAAAACGCGCGCCACAGAAATAATTTCTGTGGCGCACGGCAAATAGGTGCGCCACTAAAAGTGTTCCCACCTATAAGTGTTTTCCTACTAGTGGGCCCTCTCAATCTGGTTGTGCAGGGCGTTTGGTGGCCTGCATGAACTATGGCTGCATCGGCTTGGACAACTACCACACAATGTTTGGTTACATGCAAACTATGGTTCATGCCTCAGTAGAAGCAAAGACAGCTTGTTTGGTTGCGCGCCGTAGTCGCACTAGGGTTATCCAAGTTCAAATATGATGAGCTTACCAGTCTTCACCACATTCCAACATAAGATAATGCACTGCCATCTAGAATAGCAGGAGCTTGACGATCACCACAACAAGAACTACGATGACGAAGTCTTTGATCCTACTAGGCTTCACATCATTGTCCATCTGGGCTATCACCTCATTGGCCAGCATCAGCTGGGCCACCGTCATGTCGCCTCCATTATCATGCTCAACAATGACGTTCTCCTGATCCAGAAAGTTGGAGTAGCTGTGGTGTGCTTCCTCCAGTGTTTCAAACCCTTCGTAGCTGTTGTTGGAGAAGCCGCACACTTGTTCCGGGCAGGTTCTCTATGAGTTGTACACTCCTGGACGCCGCCATCTGCAAACCACATACCAGTTCATCTATGAACACAGAAGCAAGAGCAGAGGTTAATGAAGACACATGAATTCATTGCAAGTAGAAAGGAATTCATAAAACTAGAGCATCATGCATGATAGTTACAAAAGAAGAATCACAAGTTCATCCTATCACTATGGTGTTAACCTACCACCACATAAAAAAGTGGGTGTCATCCTACCACCACCACCATCATACGAGGGGTTAGTATATACCACCTCATCAAAATATACAAGCCATATGAGTAGTTTTTAAGCCCTAGCTAACCCAAAATGTACAACATCATCTTCTTCATGCTGCTGCCGGCACCACCCCCGCACCACGCCCATTAGACGTCGTACTTGGCGAGGAAGGTCCTCAGCCAAAGGATCCTGTGCTGCAAATGCATGCCCACAAAGCTCACCCCCTGTGCCTTGTTGTCGACAAGGTGGCCGAGTGTAACCATGAGTGACTCCTCAGTGAAGCCGACGGTGTCCATGACTGCCTTGTAGAGGTCAGGGTGCATGTCAGTAGGCTTGCTCTTTCGAATGGCATGGGCGACCTCCTTCACAGCTTCAGTCATGTTGGCGAAGGCCTGGATCTCGTCGCCGTCGAGGGCTCCCCTATTCCTCTTACCTCCAGCTCCAGTTGTTGCTGCAGCTGCAGCTCTGGGATCGCCATTGCCAGCCGCCGGCTAGTTCGGACCATCCAGGACGACAGTATCGGACTCCTGCGTCTCGCTGAAGTCAGGCTGGGCGCCGAGAGGATCCCCTGAGCCCCTGACAAACTTGCCAATGGCCAAACCATAGGAGAAGATGATCTGCATATGTGTGTAATTTAGAATGGTATTGTTGAGGAACTCGGCGTCCTTGCGGTGATCCTAACATTGGAAGGTCAGAGTGTTAGTAGATGAGGTTGAAACTAATGAATAAGGTTTACGAGTCAAGGATGATGTGCTAAGCGTGATGTGCCCCTCGTAGTGGTCAGCCTCAAGGATGATCATGTGTGTATCCTAACACCATTGAGCCCCGCTCAAGTCACGGAGTTTGCTCACCTGGAGCCACCGGAGCCTCCACTTCCTCAGGTGGTTGTACACCTGAGTAGAAGTCACCTCAGCCCCACAGTGAACAAACAGTGCCTTTGCCACGGTAGTGAGATGGACCTCTTTGAAACCCTTATCAGTCCTAACCCCAGTCTTGATGAGAGCACACATCTGGTTCAGCACAAAGGTGGACATGAATGGAACCCATTTCATGGTCCCCTTGACCCCTGCCTTCGCCTTGTCTACCTTGGCTTTCACAGCCACTTCGAGGGAGGCAAGATAATCTTGCACAACCGTGGAAGTGGCCGGGTCAACATAACTGGTATCTCGGCCTAAGAGTCCTCAACCCATGAAGGGATCTGAGAGTCCCCAATGGGGATCATGGCCTGACTAAGGTCGTCGATTGAATCCTACATCGATGACGCAAACAACAACATCAAAAATAGGAGCAAAAGGAGTACATGATCCTACACTGCAAAGCACAAAAGCATGACCAGCTTGTACAAGCTCCTACACATGCTAAAGATCTAACAGATGGTACACTGAAAAGCTCAAAAGCAAGGTCTACAGATGGTACATCTATCTCGTACACATGCTCAAAGATGTACTCACAGATCTACAAACTCCTACACATGCTCAAAGATGTACAACCTCCTATGCATGCTCACAGATCTACAAGCTCCTATACATGCTCACAGATCTAGGTATTGAGTTCAAGATGAATGCACAACCGCAGTGTTGTACTTACAACCATCGGTGCAGGTGAGGACGAAGGACGAGAGGTCGAGAAAGAACAACAAATCCCGCCGCCACAGCTTTCGCCGCCACGCCGACCCGACTGGACTACGCCGCTTACCTGCTCGCAGACGGGAGGTGAGAGCTTGGATGGGGGGAAATGGTGGTTTGATCTTGGGCGGTGAGTGGAGAGAGTGTAAATAGAGGAGGGTTTTGGCGGGAGGTGACCGAATTTCTCCCGCCCCCTATTTCGCTGCAGCGCACGGGCTCCCGCCATCTCCATGGTTGCACGAGCTCCGCAGGCGGTGCGAGATTGGGCAGACGCGACAGAGAGAACGAGTCAGACTCCACGGGAACGGTCGATCTGAGCGTGCCCGTCGGGCCTAGCCCGAGGCTGATTTAATGATCGTGCTGGCCTATCCCAGTGGCTTGCGCAGACAACCAAACACCGCGCGGTTGCATCAGATGGGTGTGGCCTGCCTATCTGCAGGCTACCAAACGCGCGTTTGTGATATCAATCCATCAAGCATCCAAATGGAGCGTCCATGCCCGTGATTCATGCACGTACATATTTCTCATCGCTCATGATCTTGTTTACTCTTTTCCAGCACACAAGAGCATGCATTCATGATCGCCTTGAGACGGCATGCATATACAGTATACTTGATTTTTCTGTAATACTAATAACTTTTCAATCTTCAACCCGCTACGCGCTAAAATATGATAAAGCTTGATGAGCTCTTTGGTAGCACATGTCCTAATACATGCATGTTGATGATCGAGTGCACGCCACCTACTGGAAAACTATTTAATGAACAGCGGAGAAAGCACAGCGAAATGGGCAAGAACGCCGGGACTACCTCTTGAATGAACTATCGCTCTCACATGCGTGACTGTGCTTGTCTCCAGCCGCTACTAATAACTACTCCCTCGGTGCTAGTACGCATGGCATCATTTTCGAATATCTTTATCCAAGGTGATATTTGATTGGGGCTAAAATCTTGCATGCATTGGTTGGGGAGGTAATCAACCTCTAATTGAGATGGAATTAAATACAGTTGTGCCTAGGAGGTGGGGGAATTACGAGACAAATCGTTTTTGAAATTATGCACTACGAAATACGGAGGGAGTAATTAGTTGTCCAAAGTCAACGCTATTGGTATGTACGTGCTCACACAAGTAACATATATGTACATATTCTCACCTCTTTCCTCTCTTTCTTCCTGCTACAGTACTTTGAGAGTCGCCTCCCTCTCTCCGGGCCGAACCGAGGTCCTCCCCGGCGGCGATGCCAACGGGGAGCGACTAAGGCGAGGCTCCGGCCACCTTGTTGTTCATAGTAGGTGTAGCTTGTTTGCTGTTTTAGCTTCTTTGCTGTCTTGGAGTAGATCCCTGGATCCCATCGGCTGGATATGGCGTGTCCTTGTCGCGATTTCTTCCCCTGTCCTGCTCCGGTGGCAGGAGCGGTGGCTTGAGAAGGAGTTTAGGCTCGGCATCTCCATCAATAAAGCCGTCCTCCCCTCTCCACACGGAAGCGGGCGCTCGTGAGCGGTGCCTGTGGTGGAGTGATTTGCGTCTGTGGTGTGTTTCCATGGTGGAAAACTCAGCAGAGGTGTCTAGCTCCAGGTATGTTCAATAAGCTCGCTGTTGGGGTGCTGTCACGGAGAGATCCGAGCTTCTCTCTCGTTCCTGCCCGTCGTGGTGATGGTGGGGAAGGGGATGTTCAAGCCCTGATCAATCCCGCTGCAGTTGCCCGGAGGGTCTCGAAGGAGGAGCGCCTTGCGCTTCAGGAAGCTGCGACGACCTCTGGCAGAGTTCCCAAGCGGTGGCAAAGTGCTGCCATTGCTACTCTTGGTCAAGGTGACCACTCTGCGCTCGGCATGGTGCCCGGGCGATTTCTTCCTCCATGGCGGAGGATCTTCAAGGATCTCCTCACAGGATTCCCTGCTGGCGTTGCCCCAAGTGGCAAGTTCCCCGGTGGTTGCGCTGGTGCCTGTTCCAGGAGTTCATGGCGTTGCGGTGGAGAAGGCCTAGGACCTGTTTGCGTTTTTACTTTTTGTTCTAAGGTCTTCTTTGTTTTTCTCAAGGACCTGGTTGTTCTTCCTGCGGGTTGCGGGGTCCTTTATGTAAGTTTGTATCCACCGACAGTTTAATGCAGCTTCCAGGCCTTCGGGCCTTCTTTGTGTTCAAAAAAAAAAAAAAACATATATGTACATATAACATGTGCATCATGATTCGGGATTTGGTGCACCGGGCCGGAGTGGCGCGCTGATGGACGACATCCCACCATCCATTCTTCATCTAGTGTGATGCAGAGTGAATCGTTTATCGCCCAAGCTAGCGTAGTAGCGTGTACCGGCGATTTACTACTCTTCACGTGGGTGGCCGGGACGTCGGTGTTTTTTATGGGGGACAGAATTCAGCCATTCTATTGATCAAATCAAATAATTACAAAGAGTATCACATATGCAATCTGGACCCATCAGGAAAATAGTAAAAACATATAAATGTGCTAAATTATTAAGCAAACAATTGATATGACAAAAAAAATTCACAGACTTGAAACCTGCTGCGATGATCTCGAGATCCTGGATCACCACACCCATTGCCAGTACGATCCAACACAGAGGATTGAACGTCCTTGGTTGGGTGAACCCGTACACCATTTTTTCATAAAAGTATAAAATTAACAACATAATACCAGCTAGGAACAAACACATATATGGGCTTTCATTTATTAATTTGGTATTTAAAGGAGTAGATACCGAGATATAAAATGGAAGTTACATCATGATGAGTTGATACCATCCTGAGAGAATCTCCGGTTGGGTTAATTATTTATGTACTAGGTGAAATGTTGTCACGCTCAAGGGGCTGAATAAGCAGGTCTATATATCGATAACCTAAAAGACATTGTGTGCACTTGCACGACAAATGGAATTGACACCTATCTAATTAACTTTGTATGTACTTTCTCCTCACGTCATATTGACGTTGTACATCATCATACATGTAAGCAACTAATCACAGGGCTAGTAGCTACGGGTCTTAAGGGTTTAATCTATCTCAATATGTAGCAAGATCTAGCGGCCAGTTGTTCAACGACCTCATGCATGGACACCAGATGAATTCAGCGCATACTTACCTCGTATGAATAATTAACTTGTTCCATCAATGTTGACACTTCGCGTAACAACCGAAGAGATCGGCATTAGCTGTCCATGTCACTAACTATATGAAAGCTGAGCGATTTCTCGCTCCCTCAGCGAGCGGGCACTGTTCCTGGCAACATTACGCACTGTAGCTAGGAACAGTGTTGAACAGTACCGCGATCCGCACCGTCAGCCGGCGATCGGACGGCCCACACTACACGCCCATGACGCTTTTGCAGAAAAGCCCCTCCCAAAAACAGATATCAACCCGCAGTCCAGGAAATCGCGAGACGACGGACCGATTTGCGATTCGCAAAAACTTCACGGACTTCTCTGCAAAACTGTCCGCAGAACATCTCCTTCCCCTTCTCTCTCCCGCACGCGCCCGCGAAGTCGCCGCCGCCGGCGCCGCGCATCGCCGCCGTTCTGCGCCTCCCCGCTCCAATCAAAGCTCACCGCGAGCTCGCCCGTCGCGTCCTTCACCTCCTCGCCGAGCGCCACCTGCCGGGACGCGACGCGCGCACCGGAATCGCCGCCGCCGCGTTCCACATCCGCCGCCACCGTTTTGGTCGCCGCCGGCGGCTCCGGCTACCAAATGGTCCAGAGCGCCGCCCCTCCGGCTCCCCTCCACCTCCTTGCGCGGATCGCGCGGTCTTAGCCGGCGCGCGCGCGCAGCTGCTCGAGCACGAGCTCGGCAGCGCCGCCGCGGCCGGGTGACGCTGACGTCACACGCCTACATCATCGCGGGACCCACCTGCCAGATAATTAATGATTACAGAAAATGTTCAAATTCGTAAAATTCATATGTTTTCATCTACAATTCACAAAAAAGTGTTCAATATATCAAAAATTTCAGAAAAATGTAAACTATTTGATTTTGTCAAATTCATGCATGTTCCAATAACTTTGAATCATGTTTATATAAAAGCACTAAATAACTAACTTATGAACTTATGGGGTTGTCTCCAATTTATTTTTTCACTTTTACTTGGACGCCATAAAACTAACAAATTTGAACTTTTAAAATTGGTGGATATTGGGAGAAAATCCAAATGCACATGCTTTAATTATGTGAAGCACATGCTCTAATTATGTGAAGTTGAATTTTTAATAAATGTTCATATCATGCGTTTCCTCTAATAAAGGCCTCAAAATGAACATTTCAAATTCATAAATAATTGGATGTAATGCAAATGAACATTGCCTAATATGAAATCCAGCTGAACAAATGTGCATTTCTACGCATTAAGGACTTAAATTAAATGTTAATGAAAAAAAAGGAAAAACATATTCGAATATTAGAATATGCCTCAAAAAATTAGATATTTTAAAATATACAAACATGTTAAGGAAAAATAACTGCAAACTATTTATGCTAAAATGCAAACATAATTTGTGGACAAAAAAAGTTCGAACATTTTGAACTGGTGAACATTTACAAAAATTCGAAATGAACTTCCCCTAAGTATGTGGAGCTGAATTTAACAAATGCTCACACAGTACATGCCCTTTAATTATGGACTCAATTTGAATATTTCAATTTGGAAAATATTTGGAAATAACCAAAATTAACTTCGTCAAAATATGAAATTCAGGTGCGGTTCTTCAAATTATAGATTAACTAATTCCTGAAAAAAAATCGCACAATCAGTAGTTTAAAAAATAGCCATCGAAAAAACATAAAAAATTTATCGAAATGACCAAAAAATATATGCTACCTACTTGCGACAATATACAAACATTTTTCAACATCTCAACTTACCAAACATTTCGACAAAACCTAAATGCATTCCTTCTAAGTAAATGGATTTGAATTTACAAAATACTTATATAGTGTATTTCTCCTGATTAGGTAGATTAATTAAATATTTTACTCCGGACGACAAATTACGACGAATTTTAACATTTCAAATCACAACGTTCCGGATGGGATCTACGAAATGATGGAATATAAGATCTGTTTATATTTAATTTCAACGAATATTTTTTTATGATCTACAAAAGATAAAATAAATATGAAATACTCCGAGATTTGTTTAAACAATAGAAAAAGATAAAAAAGGAAGTACTGTTTATGCAATGTTCCAATTCCTTAAACAAATGATAATGGAGTAATTTTTTTTACAATACTCCAAATGCTTCACATCTCACTTAATAATCGCGTCATTTATCTAAAAACTACAAATACTGTTCCACTTTATAATAACAAAATAAAAAACATGTTTGCAAGTTGCAATTTGTCCAACATTTGAGCGGATATTCCGATATTCCATAAAATAAAACCAAAATGCTCACCAAAAATAGCCGCAGTATACTCATAACAAATACCAAATTTATTTCAACATTTCAATTTGGCCAACATTTCGACACCACACGAACAAACTTTTCCCAACTGTGGAATTAAATTCAAATGGATTGTTTTGATTTCAATTAAATATTGACGTCGAAATACAAACATGTTTGACCATTTCAAACCTTCAAACATTTGAATATTGTACACAATATATCAGAAATGTACACAAAAAAATGCTACCTATTCATAACAAAACAAACAAATGTTTCAACACTCCAATTTAGCCAACATTTTGGTTAACAAAAAAGTCACGCCACGCCAAAATTCAACTAGTAACATATGCATACATGGTCGGGGTTCAGTGCACTCGGGTGGCTTGTCCATCGACATATGTTCGTCGGTTCCTCATCACATGGGTTGCTAGGTGAAGTGTTGCTGAATTGATTTCATAATTGTCGATTTGTACTAACTTTATCATGGGTTAGCTTGGCAGGGTGCTGGTTGGGTGAAGCCGCACGTTTGACTACCTATGCACGGGACATTGACCATGTTTTTTTTTTGTCTTGAACCGCTGGTCTGTTGGCTGCGATATATTTACTTTTACGGATATTAACTCACACTCCATCTCATATGAGTTTCACAAAAAAAAAAATTGCGTTCACACACGTACTTTAAAATTAATATAGCAGCTAATGTTTTAGTTAGTAAAGTGGAACATATTTTTAATGTAACTTTCACCACATGTTTCACAGTTTGTTTACAAAGGGTTCACTGGAAGTGAAACATATTGATTTTTATCATGAAACTTTGAATGAAGAATTCTAAAAGATGGTTTACGGATTGATTAAGTCAATGTTTCATACAAGATTAAAAAATACACAATGTCATCACTAGCAGATACTGTCCACATATGCTTATTTTTTAGTTAGTTGCATATACTGAACTGTTGTCACATTTAAGGGGCTGAACTCGCCGATCAACTTATGTGACTTGTATGTACCTCATCATATATGTAAGCAACTGCTCACACTAGTACCATCGGGTCTTATGGCTTCAATAACCATATCCAACTCCAGCAGTTTCTCCTCTCCAAGATCTGACGGCCCACATCTAGCTTCTGGTCAACGCCCTCATGCATGGACACTGGATGAATTCACTCTATACATACCTTGTGTGACTAATTAGAACTCCTTTGACAGCCATCACTTCAAATCGAGATTCCATACCCAACATGTTTGTTTGTCATTAAATTTGAACCGTCTTTAAGTTGATTCATGTCTCTAACCCCGTCATTCTTCTGAAAATCATTTCATAAATCCTTGTGGCAGCCAAACATATATCTTTAAGTTTGGAATTTAAATTGGACAAATGAAATTATCTCATCAGTGTCCTTTCATTTTATTTCTACCAAATTAAATGAAACGAGGAGTGAGCTCTAACTTATTTGATCGATGTGGAGATGCCACATACCAATCGAATAGATCGACCAGATATACCACAAACATTTTGGCAACTGGTAATTTTGAGCTTGCGGCATATATATTTTCCAACTTATTTGGCAACTTATTTGATCGATGTGGAGATGCCACACACCAATCGAATAGATCGACCAGATATACCACAATTTTTTTTAATCAGAACTAGCTAAGCAAAGATGGACAACGCGATGAGTGAGCGGAAGACGGGCGCCGCGCGTCGGCGGCGGCTTACGCTGCCGCCCAACGGGCTATCGCCGGAGCGGGCTGCTCCCTCGCCGGCGTGCTATTCCGGCGGCTCGCGCTTCTCGTGCCTCCAGGAGGAGAGTTCGTCGGAGGATGAGGACTGCCTTTCCGAGGTGCCCTTCGAGGCCGCCATGGAAGTGCTAGAGGAGGAGACGGTGGGGGCGACGCCGGAAGCTGGATGGACTACGGTTGCGCGACGGGGCCTGCGATCGGACGAGGAATTGGCGCAGGAATTCTGGACCGAGATCGGCTTCCCCACGCCGGCGTCTCGGGTCTGGGAGAGGCGATCTTCGTCGCCGTCGACGTCCGGTTCCGGCAAGCCGCCGCCCACGCCTACGCTGGGGATGCCGCTGGACTCGCCGGAGAATCTGGGCAATGCGCGGTCTGGTAACGGCAGGCGTTCTTCTTCGCGTGCTTCGGCGCCGGGGGCGGTGGTGTCAAAGCCAGCCCGGCTAGGCTGGCGGGGTCCTCTACCTCGTCCTCGGATCTCGCCGCCGGCCGTTCTAGGCATGTTCATGCCACCCACATCGGCGCATGGGGAAGATGGTGGTGGTAACTCGTCGGCGGCTGGAGCGGGCGGCGCGCCGGCGGCGCACGGTGAGCCGACGATTGCGGATCACGGCGGCGGAGTAGAAATTCAAACTGCTGCAGGTGGGGCCCGGATGCCGGTCGATCTGGACAGTCCGTCCCCGTGGGCTCACTTGGGCCGGCGTTTCGCTGGGCTCTGGAGAGGCTTCGGAGACTTGACGCGTAGGGTTTCGACCTCTGCCTCGTCTGTTGATCGTGCTGCTCCAATCAACCGCGCCATCTCGCCGCCATCCTCGCCGGCCGTCGAGTCCACTTCCCGTCGCCTGCCTCAGCCTACTGCTCTCCCTGCGTCCCCACTTTATCGCGTTCGTTCGCCCAAGTGGTCGCGTCGCCGGGAACAATGGCGGCCGCTGGTGGCTCGGGAGCTCCGCCTGGGAGCGGACAGCAAGGAAATCAGGGCTCCGGCCAGCTCCCTGTGACACGACCCCCGATGATCTTCGGCCGGAATGCCGGCCAGGGACCTCCCAAGTCGCAAGGTCGGCTGCGCTGGGGCATGCAGCGGGGCCTCCGGGCGGGGGGTCGCGAGTGCCGCTGTGGGTACGGGCGCCGAGCTACCAGCCGTCATCAATCCGACGACGGTTACGACAGTGCCGTTCGTTGTCGGTACGACGGCGGTTGGTGTTGCGCTGCTGCGAAGAAGAAGAACAAGAAGAAGAAGAAGCCGCCGACGCCGGCAACTGCTGGGTCGAGCGAGGACAGTCAGAGTGCCGTGCCCAATGCTGCTGTTCCACTGGTTACGGCTGCTCCTGTCACGGCGGCTGGTACGTGATACGTCTCAAACGTATCTATAATTTTTGATGTTCCATGCTTGTTTTATACCAATTGCTACATGTTTTGCATCTACTTTATATCACTTTTATACATTTTTTGGGACTAACCTATTAACAAGATGCCGAAGTGCCAGTTCCTGTTTTCTGCTGTTTTTGTATTCCAGAAAAGCTAGTCTGGAAATATTCTCGGAATTGGACGAAACTCACGGGGTCCCTATTTTACCAGAACACACCTGACGGACCAAAGGAGCAGCAGAGGAGAGCCAGGAGGGCCCCACACGCCACTAGGGCGCGGGCCCCCCTGGCGCGCCCTAGGGTGGTGTGGGCCCCTCGGGGGTCGTCAGCCGCCGCCCTTTCGCCTACTTATTCCCCCCGACGCGAAAACCCTAAGTGCCTGAGCAAATATCCACGAAAAGTTCCAGAGACGCCGCCGCCGTCAACCCTAGCTCGGGAGGGTTCAGAACCTCTTCCCGGCACCCTGCCGGAGAGGGGAATCGTCACCGGAGGCTTCTACATCGCCATGCCTGCCTCCGGAGTGATGCGTGAGTAGTTCATCCTTGGACTACGGGTCCATAGCAGTAGCTAGATGGTTGTCTCTCCACTTTGTGCCATCATGTTTAGATCTTGTGAGCTGCCCTACATGATCAAGATCATATTATTGTAATGCTACATGTTGTGTTTGCTGGGATCCGATGAATATTGAATACTATGTCAAGTTGATTATCAATCTATCTATGTTATTTAAGATCTTGCATGCTTTCCGTTACTCGTAGATGCTTTGGCCAAGTAGATGCTTGTAACTCCAAGAGAGAGTATTTATGCTAGATAGTGGGTTCATGCCTCCGTTTAATCTGGGACAGTGACAGAAAGTTCTAAGGTTGTGGATGTGCTGTTGCCACTAGGGATAACCTAACGATGCTATGTCCACGGCATATGTGTTTGTTTACATTACGCACTTTACTTAATGCAATTATCCGTTGCTTGCAACTTAATACCAACGGGGACTCGGATGACAACCCGGCGGTGGATTATTAGTCATAGATGCTGTTGGATAACGGTCTATGTATTATGTCGTAATGCCCAATTAAATATCATAGTAGTCATCATGTCATGTATATGCATTGTCATGCGCTCACTATTTGTCAATTGCCCAGCTGTAATTTGTTCACCCAACATGTTAGTTATCTTTTATGGAGAGACACCACTAGTGAACTGTGGACCCCGGTCCATTCTTTTACACTGATTAAACAACCACAAACTGCAAACTGTTCCTTTTTCATTCTCTGCAATTTAATACTCATTTTCCACACCATACGTTTAATCCTTTGTTTTCAGCAAGCCGGTGAGATTGACAACCTCACTGTTTCGTTGGGGCAAAGTAGTTTGATTGTGTTGTGTGCAGATTCCACGTTGGTGATCGTGTTGCGCCGCGCGAGCCACCAACAACCTTCTGAAGAGTTGCTGCTCCTACTGGTTCGATAACCTTGGTTTCTTTCTGAGGGAAAACTTGCTGCTGAACTGCATCATACCTTCCTCTTGGGGTCTCCCAACGAACGTGTGATTCACGTCATCAAGCTATTTTTCTGGCGCCGTTGCCGGGGAGACAGCAGTCTTCTGCAAGGGGAGTTTCACGCTTCCAATCTCTTTACTTTGTTTTTGTCTTGCTTAGTTTATTTTATTTTATCTTGTTTGCTTTCAATTATCAAAAACACAAAAAAATTAGTTACTTGCATTTAGTTTATTTTCAGTTTTGTTTTCTGTTAGTTATCATGTCTGGTTCGGCTCATCATGTTTCGGTTCCTGAAGTTGAGGTTCGATCTTTTAAGCAACAAAGTGGAGAAAGTTTGAAAGATGCTTGGTATAGAATCAGCGATGCTCATCGTAGGTGTACTAAAAAATATTCCACTATGATCCTGCTTAGAAATTTTTATGTTGGCATAACTAGCTGGTATAGATATGTCTTGGACACTTTGACGGAGGTAACTTTCTTGGTACCCTGCGTTGGAAGCTAGTTATATTATTGAGAGTCTAGTAGGAACACCACCTGTTAGTAACATTAAAAATGAGATCACCTTGGAAGATGTTATAAAGAAATTGGAGTCTATAGAGAAAAATTTGCCAAATCTCCTTGATAGTACTAGCAAAGTTGATGAATCACTGGGAACCATTAATGAAAGAATTGCTGTTTTAGAAACTAGTACTATTCAAGATAATCAAAATCTTAGGATTGGTGAATTAGAGGAGGCTATGGATGTAATAAGTTCTACTTTTACCTCTATTAAAACTAAAAGCAAAAGGCTTTTGTGGGGAGAGAGCAAAAATTTATGTATGTGCCAAAAATTTCTAAACCAAAACCCACGGGTGTGTTTAAAACGGATAACGTGTTCAATGAGCTTGAGGGTGAGTCACATAATGGTCTATTTAAATTTTCTTCCCAAGAATTACGTAAACTGAAAAGTCCTAGTGTGACAAACCCTGTTCTTGATGAAGCTTTTGATGAATTAGACCTTTCTTCACTTGGTAATACTTGATGCATGCTTTGTGCCTAGCTAAAAGGCGTTAAAGAAAAGCGCTTATGGGAGGCAACCCATTATTTTTTTCTGCAATTTTTCTTTTATTGAGTCAAGGATGTTTACTTCTGTAGCAACTCCTTTGTATCTTTATTTTCTCGCATTGTTGTGCCAAGAGTAGCCTCTAATGTTAAGATGATGCTTAATTTTGATTGCTGCGCAGAAACAGATTTTTGCTGTTCACTGTACGAAATTCCTAAAATCACCAGATTGTTAATTAAATCTGAAATTTTTGTGCGTAATCTTTATGAATGTCTGAAACTTTCATTAGTTCAGAGTTTTCGATCTGAGCGTCGTAAGTGCCTCGAAAAAATTCGTCTTTGCGGACTGTTCTGTTTTAGACAGATTATGCCTTTTTATTTTGCATTCTCTCTTTTACTAGTGTTGAGTGAAATTCTTTTTTGGGTGGAAGAGCTTCACATAACATCAGTGGCTGTAGCTAATGTTTAAAGTAACAAATCATATTGCGTCTTTATAGAACATGTGATTTTTGATTATGCACTAACCCTCTAATGAGATCTACTTTGAGTTTGGTGTGACGGAAGTTTTCAAGGGTCAAGAGAGAAGGATGATATAATAGGATCAAGAAGAGTGAAGAGCTTAAGCTTGGGGAGGCTCCCATGGATCTCCCCAGCATATTTCAAGAAGACTCAAGCGTCTAAGCTTGGGGATGCCCAAGGCATCCCCTTCTTCATCGTCAAAATTATCAGGTCATCTCTAGTGAAACTATATTTTAATTCTTTCACATCATATGTGCTTTTCTTGGAGCGTCTGTGTGCTTTTATTTTCAGTATTGCACTTTTATTTTCAATAAAGCTTGACTGGACCCTAGCATTCTTGATTGGGAGAGAGACACGCTCCGCTTTTTCATGAGAATACTCCTATTCTTCACTTATATTTGTTGAGTATTCATATCTAGCGCTGTTCAGCTTTTAGCTCTTGTTTTCATGTATCTCTTGTCAGAGCTATTAGCTTTCTTTTGTAGAAAGTACTCTCTTGCTTCACTTATATTTGTTTGGAGAGTTGATGAAATAAATTGATTGGTGTTTGGTTGGTTCAGAAAATGTTGCATGTGGTAATTGGTATAAGGAAAAACTTGCTTAATCTTGTAGATCACTAATGGATAACTTGATGCTTGTCAATTGTTTTGAGTTAACAAGTAGATCATGATTAAATTGTGCATCACATGAGTTAAGCCTATTAGTGAAGAACTACCGTAAAGCTTGTTGAAAATTTGGTTTGCATCGGTGGTATCTCTAAGGTCTAGATATTTTCTAATAACAGGGTTTGGTTAACAAGGAAGACGGTATGAAGTCTTATAACGTTTGCAATATGTTTGTCATATAAAACTTGGTGTACGGGTTGATATTCTTGTTTGCTTACATAACCTTGCTAGCCTAAACTCTGTACTGAGAGGGAATGCTTCTCGTGCATCCAAATCCTTGAGCCAAAATCCATGCCATTTGTGTCCACCATAACTACCTATATGTGGTATTTCCTTGCCACTCCAAGTAAATTTTTCATGTGCTACCTTTAAATTATTCAAAATGTTATTATTCCCTTTTTGTGTCAATGTTTACTAGCTCATGAGGAATTAGTGTGGTTATTCTTTATTCTATTTGTCGATGGACTTTTACACCTGGACTAGTGGCATATACATCCGCTTATCCAATAACTTGCAAAAAGAGCTGGCAACGGGGTGCCCAGTCCCAATTAATTACAACTTTAACCAATTAATTCTCTTCACACTTTTGCCCTGATTCATCAGTAAGCAATGACAAACAGTGAAATACCTGAATGTGTGTAAACCAAAGAGAAAGAGGGATGATCTGCCTTGCTGGTAGAAATAACGTCCTTCATGGGAGCCGCTCTTAAAAGTCCGTTCGACAGGTAGAATACTGTTCTCACCCGCTACCATTCGTTGACAATTAACAAACACCTCTCAAAAATAGATACTCCTCCATGGTATGTGATTGATGGAAGGCACCCGAGGATTCGGTTAGCCATGGCTTGTGTTAGCAAGGTTGGGAGGAGTATCAAATATTTTATGCAATCTCTATATGCTTTCAAAAACCTAAAAGCTCTAGCACATGATTTAATCCCTGCTTCCCTCTGCGAAGGGCCTTTCTTTTACTTTTATGTTGAGTCAGTTTTCCTATTCTTTCTGTCTTCCACAAGCAAACACTAGTGTCAACTTTGTTACAACATGCGTTATATGCAATGTATTGGACTTGTTATACTACTTTGTGTTGACAATATCCATGAGATAAATATGTTGAAAGTTGAAGCAAATGCTGAAACTAAATTCTTCCTTTGTGTTGATTAAATACCTTTTATTAGAAACTATTGCTTTATGAGTTAACACTTATGCAAAACTGTTTGATGCTTGTCTCGAAAGTACTATTCATGAAAACGTTTAGCTTGTGTGATTCATTGTTTACTCATTATCTATTTGGTAGCAAATTATAGACCATTGACTTGGATCACTTCATTCATTTACATGTGCCTTGCAATATTATATGATCAAGATTATGATGTAGCATGTCACCTCAAAAATTATTTTGTTTTTATCGTTTACCTACTCGAGGACGAGTAGGAACTAAGCTTGGGGATGCTGATACGTCTCAAACGTATCTATAATTTTTGATGTTCCATGCTTGTTTTATACCAATTGCTACATGTTTTGCATCTACTTTATATCACTTTTATACATTTTTTGGGACTAACCTATTAACAAGATGCCGAAGTGCCAGTTCCTGTTTTCTGCTGTTTTTGTATTCCAGAAAAGCTAGTCTGGAAATATTCTCGGAATTGGACGAAACTACACGGGGTCCCTATTTTTCCAGAACACACCTGACGGACGAAGGAGCAGCAGAGGAGAGCCAGGAGGGCCCCACACGCCCTAGGGCGCGGGCCCCCCTGCCGCGCCCTAGGGTGGTGTGGGCCCCTCGGGGGTCGCAGCCGCCGCCCTTTCGCCTACTTATTCCCCCCGACGCGAAAACCCTAAGTACCTGAGCAAATATCCACGAAAAGTTCCAGAGACGCCGCCGCCGTCAACCCTAGCTCGGGAGGGTTCAGAACCTCTTCCCGGCACCCTGCCGGAGAGGGGAATCGTCACCGGAGGCTTCTACATCGCCATGCCTGCCTCCGGAGTGATGCGTGAGTAGTTCATCCTTGGACTACGGGTCCATAGCAGTAGCTAGATGGTTGTCTCTCCACTTTGTGCCATCATGTTTAGATCTTGTGAGCTGCCCTACATGATCAAGATCATATTATTGTAATGCTACATGTTGTGTTTGCTGGGATCCGATGAATATTGAATATTATGTCAAGTTGATTATCAATCTATCTATGTTATTTAAGATCTTGCATGCTTTCCGTTACTCGTAGATGCTTTGGCCAAGTAGATGCTTGTAACTCCAAGAGAGAGTATTTATGCTAGATAGTGGGTTCATGCCTCCGTTTAACTGGGACAGTGACAGAAAGTTCTAAGGTTGTGGATGTGCTGTTGCCACTAGGGATAACCTAACGATGCTATGTCCACGGCATATGTGTTTGTTTACATTACGCACTTTACTTAATGCAATTATCCGTTGCTTGCAACTTAATACCAACGGGGACTCGGATGACAACCCGGCGGTGGATTATTAGTCATAGATGCTGTTGGATAACGGTCTATGTATTATGTCGTAATGCCCAATTAAATATCATAGTAGTCACATGTCATGTATATGCATTGTCATGCGCTCACTATTTGTCAATTGCCCAGCTGTAATTTGTTCACCCAACATGTTAGTTATCTTTTATGGAGAGACACCACTAGTGAACTGTGGACCCCGGTCCATTCTTTTACACTGATTAAACAACCACAAACTGCAAACTGTTCCTTTTTCATTCTCTGCAATTTAATACTCATTTTCCACACCATACGTTTAATCCTTTGTTTTCAGCAAGCCGGTGAGATTGACAACCTCACTGTTTCGTTGGGGCAAAGTAGTTTGATTGTGTTGTGTGCAGATTCCACGTTGGTGATCGTGTTGCGCCGCGCGAGCCACCAACAACCTTCTGAAGAGTTGCTGCTCCTACTGGTTCGATAACCTTGGTTTCTTTCTGAGGGAAAACTTGCTGCTGAACTGCATCATACCTTCCTCTTGGGGTCTCCCAACGAACGTGTGATTCACGCCAACAAGCAGTACGGTTGCCCAAGGGGCTGCGGTGGCAAAAAGGAAGCGTTGCGCTACTTGTCAGATAGACTCTCACAACACGAAGGAGTGCTCGGTTGACCGGTACTGTTACTTCTGTGACAAGGTGGTGCACCCGACGCTTCGGTGCCGAATTCTCAGGGTGCCGAAGCCATATGCTGGGATGGCGGGCAACGGATATGAGGACACTATGTTCAGCCACCTACGGACGGTGTCTTTAGACCACAGCTGGCTGCGAGTTCTACCTCCGTGGCTGTCGTGACGGTGACCGGGGAACCTGTGTCGGCAGAAGTGGTTCAGTCCATGATAGCTCGCTATTGTCCGCTGCAGTCCGCATGGCGCTGGGAGGCCATCCCACACACTCAGTACAAGGAGGATTCTTACTTGGTCAATTTTCCTTCTATGGCGGACTTGGAGAGGATGAATGGATCTGAGCTAGGGGTACCGAAGAAGCAGACGGTGATTTCCATAGACATTTGGAAGCCGGAGGACATCGAGCCAATGGCGGAATTGACACCAACTTGGGTGCATGTGGCTGGTGTGCCAAACTCATTGCGTCACTTTCTGGGTCTTTGGGCTGTGGGTACTCTCATTGGAAAGACCATGGATGTGGACTTATTGGCTCTTCGGCGTCACAATGTGGTTCGGATTCTGGTGGCGATGCGCAACCCCAATTTGTTCGAGACAAGAGAGGTTAAAGCTGATGCCTTTGTGATACTTAAGGGGTACTCTTTTCGGTTCAGCAAGTAGGCGGCGGAATATGTCGCGGAACCAGACTTTGTGCCCTTTATTTGGAAACGGAATGACAAAGATGATGATGCAAGAGGATTGGAGGAAAAAGACACGGACGAGTCGACACCCCCATGCCACAAGCTAATGTGTCGGGGCCGGGGAGTTCATCGCTGGGGTTACTTGGGTCAGTTGCGGTCAGCCATGGGATTGCGGTCACTCCATTCAATGAAAAACCGCAAACACTGAGGGTAAAGAAATTGTGGCGCAATTGGTTTCCACAAATTGCACTGGAACTGGAGCTGCCGAAGAAGCAATTGACAGTCTGAAGCGTGCTGCGTATCTGCAGTCTGAGAAGCACAGCGACGCTACTGGGCCACGGGCGACAATTTGTTCGCCGTCGCCCGGCGATGCTGCTGGGCCCTGGGCGGCAGAACTCCTGCGGTCGCCCGGTGCGACGATTACTCAAGCGTCCTCTGGCGGGCCGCTGGCTGGTGACTGCTCCAAGCAGGCCGATGCTGCTGCTGTCGGGCCGCGCGCGGCAGCTCCTTCTTCACCGCACGGGGCAGCCTCACAGCCGAGAGTCGGCCCAGTGTGGGTTGCTGGAGGAGACGGTGTGCAGGGGCAGACGGGCTCTGTCCTGTGCGCTGCTCAACGGCCGACAGTGCAGCTCGACTTCCCGGAGACGCCGGTACGTGGTTCGACGCTGGGGATGGGCTCTACTTCACCTTTGCCTTCCCCGGTGTTGACGCCGACGCCGGGCGTGGACTCTACTTCAACCTTGTCTACCCCGGTGTCAACCCAGGTGTCGGGTGTGGGCTTTACTTCACCATTGCCTACACCGGTGCCGACCCCGTTGAGGAGGAGTGAGAGGCATGTGGTGGCCGTTGACGGGTCCTCCGTGACAGACGAGGACTCCATGTCCAAGGCGATGAGGCGCAAGGCGGAACAAAACCTGGACAAGTCTGGTATGAATAAACACCCAAAGTCGTTCCTTAATTTTTCAAATGCAAGCATCGTAGCTAAATTGAATAGTGTAGGTTTTTCTTTGGGTAGCTCTGTTGAAAAAATTGCCATGTCGACTAATGCACTAAGACATTGGAATATGACCGGTTAACAGTCACCCCAAAAGTCTCGTGTAAGTCGTTTATTACCCACACGGATGAGGAGGAGCACAATGACACAATTGATGTCCAGCTACTCTCTCATCTAGTGGGTGATGTATCGGAGGGTGGTTTAGATGAGGCGATGCTAAGTTCATTATATGATCTAAAAGCGTCTAGCCGGAAGTCAAAAGCCGACTCTCATAAGAAAAAAGATAAAACGCCACGGAAAAAGGCGAAGGTTTCCACCCCTCCAATTGTTTCCCAATGAATGGCCTTTTTGAGAATAGCAGAGGTCTTCGCGACTTGGCTAAACACGCTCGCATTGCTGATTCTATTCGGGATCATCGATTGGATTTTGTTGGAATATCTGAAACCGGTAAACGGGATTTCTCTGCGACTCTACTTAACCGCTTGTTTGGTGGGGTAGAATTCACATGGAAGTCCCGTCCGCCACGTGGCAGGTCTGGGGGCATTTTACTAGGCGTTAGAACAGAGACCATGGATGTGTTGGCTAGTTCGGAAGGGAATTTCATATTAAATTCCACATCCGCAATAAAGCCGATAACTTCACATGGACTCTTGTCGCTGTGTATGGAGCCGCCCAAGATGAACATAAGCCTGCTTTTCTCAGAGAGTTGGTGAACCTAGCAAAAGATAACCCTTATCCTATAATTATATGGGGTGATTTTAACTTGCTAAGGTTTCCACATGAGAAGAGTAGAGGCAGATTTGACAACCGATGGCCTCTCTTATTCAATGCTGTTATTGACAGTCTTAGTCTCAGAGAAGTCTCGATGGTTGGGAGGCAATTTACTTGGGCTAATAGCCTCCCAGAGCCAACATATGAGAAGCTGGACCGTGTATTGATGGACTCGGATTGGGAAGTTAAATACCCACTAGTCTCAGTACGGGTCCTTGAACGTATAGAGGCATTGTCGGATCATGCTCCCATTATCCTAACCACGGGAACACCTAACCCATTGTGCAAACACCAATTCAAATTTGAATTGGGTTGGTTGCATAGGGATGGGTTTTTCGATATGGTAAAAAGGGTGTGGGAAAGGCCGGTATCTGGTCGCACTCCAATCCAACGGTGGAATAATAAAATCAGCGCATTACGCAAACACCTCAAAGGTTGGGCGAGACATATGGTTGGGCAATTAAAAAATGAGAAGCTCCGATTGTCATCTATTATAGATGAACTAGAGGCTGCTGCGGAAGTTAGACCCCTATCATCGCAAGAGATCGAATTAAAAAATTGTTCTAATACCGAGATGGCGGGTCTTCTTCGTGAAGAGAAGATCAAATGGTACCAACGATCAATGGCCCAATTTATTCTGGAAGGAGATGCGAATACGAGATACTTTCATAGTCTTGCTAATGGAAGACATAGAAAGAAACTCATTCATTCTCTCGTTCAGGAAGAGGGTACGATTGAAGGCCATGAGCAATTGAAATCCTACATCACGAAGTACTATAAAAATCTTTTTGGAGAGCCAGATGTAGATAATTTCTCGCTGGACGAAACCCAAACAGATGATATCCCGCAGGTTTCCGATCAGGAAAACGCCCATCTGACTGCTCCTTTCTCTATGGAGGAGGTGAAGAAGGCGGTATTCCAGATGGAACACAACAAAGCACCGGGTCCGGATGGTTTTCCCGCAGAGTTTTATCAAACTTTCTAGGACATAATCCAATCAGACTTGCTCCAGATGTTTCAGGATTTACATGCTGGACATCTTGAGCTGTTTCGCCTAAATTTCGGTGAGATAATTTTGTTGCCAAAGGTTAATGGAGCAGAAAAGATTCAGCAATATAGACCTATCTGTCTTCTTAACGTTAGCTTCAAGATTTTCACTAAAACCGCTACTATTAGGCTTAACTCGGTGGCTGATCATGTTGTGAGATCCACTCAGACGGCGTTTTATGCAAGGTCGCAATATTCTTGATGGAGTTGTGATTTTACATGAAACAGTTCATGAGATGCATCGGAAAAAGCTTAATGGAGTCATCCTAAAAATTGACTTTGAAAAGGCTTATGATAAAGTCAAGTGGTCTTTCTTGCAACAAACACTCAGAATGAAAGGTTTTTCAGCTGAGTGGCGCGCAATGATTCATAATTTCGTTTACGGTGGAAGTGTCGCCATCAAAGTCAATGACAATGTTGGTAGAAACTTCCAGACGAAAAATGGATTACGGCAAGGCGATCCATTATCACCTATATTGTTTAATATAGTTGCTGATATGTTAGCCATAATCATTGAGCGAGCAAAATCCGATGGGCAAATTGTTGGTGTGGTACCGCATCTAGTGGATGGCGGACTATCTATTCTACAATAGGCCGACGATACAATTCTTTTTATGGAACATGATATGGAGAAGGCAAGAAACCTGAAATTAATATTATCAGCGTTCGAGCAACTTTCCGGTCTAAAAATCAATTTCCATAAGAGTGAAGTGTTTTGTTTTGGCGACGCCCAAGAGGAGGCTGCCCAATATGCCGAATTATTCGGCTGTGGGCATGGCCAGTTTCCAATTAACTATCTCGGCATCCCAATTCACTTTAGGAGGCTAACGATAGCTCAATGGAAACATGTTGAGGAAAGACTACAAAAGAGGCTATGTAGCTGGAAAGGAAAATTATTATCCTTAGGGGGAGTTTGGTGCTCATAAATTCAGTCTTATCTAATATGGTGCTGTATATGATATCTTTCTTTCAACTACCAAAGGGAGTCTTGCATCGATTGGATTACTTTCGATCCAGATTCTTTTGGCAAGGGGATAGTGAAAAAAAGAAATACCAGCTGGCAAAATGGGATGTAGTGTGCCGCCCTAAGGACCATGGTGGTCTTGGGATTCATGATCTTCAGGTCAAGAATACTGATCTTCTTGGTAAGTGACTATTTAAGCTGCTGACGGAAGAGGGGGTGTGGCAAATCCTCCTTAGGAAGAAATACATAGGCTCAAGTGCGTTATCACAGGTTTCTTGGAAATCAGGTGATTCCCATTTTTGGGCGGGCCTAATGGCGACGAAGAAATTCTTCTTCCCATATGGCTCTTTCTCCATTAAGGATGGGTCTGAGATAAGGTTCTGAGAGGATACATGGTTGGGTACTACCCTGCTCCGAGAACAATATCCAGCGCTATATGGTATAGTCCAAGGACGTCACAAGAGTGATACGCTTGCTCAGGTTTTGGTTGATAATCATGCCAATGTGACGTTCCGTAGAGATCTTGTTGGACCCAGGCTGGCATCTTGGCATGAGTTGCTCCAGCGACTCACTACTGTCAACTTGACTCAAGGGACCGATGAGTTTCGGTGGAATTTATGCAATTGCGGTAAATTCTCCGTGGACTCCATGTATACAGCACTCGTTCAGCCGGATGTGCCAGTAAATAATAATAGAAAATCTGGAAGATGAAAATCCCACTTAAAAACAAAGTTTTTGCGTGGTATCTTCGTCGAGGAGTAATTCTTACAAAAGACAACCTTGCAAAACGCAATTGGCATGGGAGTAAACAGTGTGTCTTCTGTCATAAAGACGAGACAATCAAACACCTGTTCTTCGAGTGCAAATTTGCTAGTTCTATATGGTCCATCATCCAGATAGGTTCTACTATTTACCCACTTACAAGCATCGCTAATATTTTTGGCAATTGGCTGAATGGTGTGGATAATAGGTTCAAACAACTTATTAGGGTGGCAGCGCTTGCCGTAATATGGTCGCTTTGGCTATGTAGAAATGACAAGGTTTTAATGATAAAAATTGCTCTCTTATGTAGGTTATCTACAGGACTACTGCTACACTCCGTTCGTGGTCTCAGTTGCAACGTGTGGGGCATCGGGACCTGTTTATGGAGGTGTGTACAAGACTGAAGGATACGGCGAGAGACCTTTTATCCCTACATAGATGACAGCATAATTTGCGGATCGGCCCTCCACCACCATAGGCGTTGCTACAATTTCTCATTTTGATATGTAATTCGCCTTGTTATTTTATTTCGTACTTCAGACTTGTTACGGCTGTGTGCATCTTGGTTATGCAGAGGCTGGGTGTAATATTTATACATTTTAAGTAATAAAGACTCCCTTTATCTAAAAAAATATATTTTCCAACTCAGCTGTGACACAAAGACAGATATTTTCCAAGAACTTTAATGAGTTTGCCAACTTCTATGTTCACAAACAGTGATCTACAGATAAGAGTAGCAGCATATATAGACTAAAAAACAGAACACAGTTGCAAGATCCATATTACTGTGGGAGTGTTGTACATCGTCATCACGGTTGACATATCACATGACTCACTTAATTCCCGGTCTCCTACACATCGATTCAGCCACGTCGTGCCCGCGTGCGTCCATGTCACCTAGTACACCTTATCAGCAGTTCTTAAGATTATACAATTGGCTGGCGTTCTAGTTGGCGGATCGATCGACACTGAATGATGATCAGTCGAGAACTTGAGATGCACACTGCGCTATACGTTGTCTACTTGTATCACTGTACATCCATCGCCGGCACCAGTGGCTTCGTGGGACACGAGCACGCATGTACTCCGGAGTAGTTCGTAGCTTGAAAGGCACAAACACTGCGACAGGTCGATACGGAGAACCGGGAACGCGCTGTGTACGTCCTTCTCGGTTTAGTTGCGGTTACTGTAGTATACGTCCTTGCTAATTTCTAACCTTTTGTCAAAATAGGTTTTAAATGAGAAAGTTGGCTAACTGGGACTCTCTCACGCCCCACAATTTTTTTGGTTAGCCAAATGATTATGTATGAAAAGCTAATTGCGAATATACGATAAATTATCGAAAGAGCAAATTTTACCCTGTGCTCTCCAAGTGTATAAACCTGACATAATAGGGCATCGTGTTTTTTTTTTTGAGGAAGGATCTGATCATAAATTAAGGAGGCTCGACACTTTTACAGCTAGGTCCAGAAGAAAACACAAAATACAAAAGAACCCAGGAAAAGTGCACAAAGCACCCTCAGCCACCAAAAAAACGCAATCAGATCCAGCGCGCGCCCCAAGCTTCCTAGACGCCGGCGAGGACGCCGTACCGCAAGCCGCCGGAGAGAAGACGCTGCCACAGCTTGTAGATGACCATAGGAGCCGTCCGCCGCCGCGCGACGAAGCTGAAACACGTTGAACGAGCACGGTCACAGCGCCAGCACCCCGACACCGCCCAACCTCCAGCCGACTCGTCGTCGTCCAAGACCACCACCGCCAGCCCCCGACCACCTCCAGCCTCCACTCCCCTCGCCACCGAGGCCGGCCGGAGCAGAAACGCCGGAGAAGAAGACCTCCACCACCAGCACCACCAAAAGCGGAACACGAACAACCACCGGCTCCTCCCCTCGCCACCTCGGCCGGCCGGAGAAACGCAGCAGGAAGAACGCGCCCGACGGAGCACCTTCACGACCTCCCCGGCGCAAAGGCCGGAACGGGGTAAGGAGGGGAAGGACCAGAACAAGCTCGCCGACGCCATCGCCGCCGGGGAGCACGCACACCTAGCTAACCCTATCTACACGCACAACGATTACCGGAGCTCCCCCCCCCGCCTCCCGGTGCCCAGGCGGCGACCGGAGGCGGAGGGGAGCGGCGAAATCGCCGGCGAGACCGAGAATCGCCCTCCGAGTCGCTCTCTACTGTAGCGAGGGACACGGGAGCGAGTGCGCAGGCAATTGTGTTTTAATTTTTTTAACCAATGAGTATCTCGTTTAGTGTTATTCTTTTTTGCTTTTATATATCGGAGTTGCTAAATTGTGCCGAATCCAGAAGGTAGCCCCGCCATCAGGTTGAACTTGGTCGGTTCTTGCAGGCCAAACACAAAGATGCGACGTGTTTCTGAAGTGCTCAGTAAAACTGAAATTCTAGGCATTTTATTATGTTTATTATAATTCAATGGCACTGGGAAACACTCATGAATCACACAACAAGCACCCCAACATGAAAAAGCATTTAGAGAAGACCGTCGACAATCGCATTTTCATTAACATGCACATGTTCGTACGTACAGAAACATAGGTACCGACTAATGGTACAACTCACCGGTAATAAACTGGCAAGCACCTCAAGTGAGCACCCCACTGACTATTTTATAATCACATTGCCTAGAAAGATAGGATTACACTACGACATAAACTTCAAAGTAGAGTGCGCACTAGAAAGCGGAATTGGAGTTGAGAATGAGACACATTTTTGATGAGATGCAATAGGGAAGGAGAAACATAATACCCTTTCCGTCCCAAAATATAAGGCACATTATTTTTATGCTGGTTTTTAATTCACGATTCTGAACATCAATATATATACTAAATTATATGGATTGGAAATGTATAAATGATATCATTGGATTCTTCTTACAAAATTGTTTCATTGCATATATCTTTATACTGATTTTGTTTACGTATTATAAGTATAAATCATAGTCAAAATTATAAATAATTAACCAGCGAAAATAAAAAAGGCCTTATATTATGGGATGGATGGAGTAATAGAGAAAGAGAAACATAGTTAATACGATGCAACAAATAAGACAAAACACAATTGAAACAGAGAAACACAGTTAAAGGGACGTAGTTAGGAAGAACACGTGCAATTAAGATGAGGATGGTTGAAAGACTCAGTTGAGAAGGAAAAATTACATAGTTAAAAGCATTCAGTTGAGAAGAATGAACAAAGTTGGGAAGTAGGATAAAGATGAGAAGTTGAAACACAGTTGAGAATAAAAACACAGTTAAAAGGACATAACTGAGGTGTTGGGGAAAGGAAGCTTTTGAAAATGAGGAACACAACTAATATGACGTAATTAAGAAGGAGAAACATATTTTTTTTCCGAAAAGGGAAGTGAAACTCCAGCCTCTACATCAACTAATGCACAACAACCATTCTTCTTGAAATATTCATCGATCATTCAATGTATTACTACCTCCGTCCCCGAATAGGTGCCGTATATATATTGTATAAAAATGTCAACTTTTTAAGTTTGACCGAATATATATACAAAAATCTGAAGATGTATAATACCAAATCATTATCAATACATTTACTATAAAATATATTTTCATAATGTATTTATGAAATGTTGTAATTATTGATATTTTCTATTTATTTAGTCAAACTTAGAAAACGTTGACTTTTTAACTCAGTTTATAGTCACCTATTTAGGGACGGAGGGACTACAACTCAAGGATCACATAAGACTGATACATGAATCGACCATCGAAATAAAAGAAGCATATATCACCTAAGCATCCTGCAGTTTACAATTATGATGCTAGCCAGCCCGGCTGAAAACATCCTAAGAAACCATTACCGCTGATCCGATGGGAGAAGGAAGGACCATAACTGAATCCAATGTGTGGCAATTTTAATAACCTGTAAAACGTTAAAAGATCAAGTCTTGTTGAAAACAATGTTATTCTTGTCCATATCAACCAACATAAAGCTGACACTCATATACGAATTCTAGCCTTGGCTATCTTGTTGGTTGCATTCAGTCAATTATCTAAACATATTGGTGATATCAGTTGGTCAAGGAAAGTTACAAGTCATCTTAAACTCGCATAAAGCCTTTCCAAAATAATGAGTATGTAGGTTTGGCCTATCCTTGTGACAAAGTTTTATTCTGAAGATATTTGTTATGTAGCAAATCTTGCCACACTCTTTCTTCATTAAGTAACTTAAATAACTATTTGCTAACTAAAGACTTATATTTTAATATCAAGCACTATAATTTCTAGGCCACCCCATTATTTAGGTCTACATATAATAGAAAGGAACGTGCTTCAAAGGACACAATTGAGAAAGAAAAACAAAGTTGACTAGAAGAAATACAGTTGATAGGACAAAATTGAGAAGGAGAAACACAATTGAAGGACATAGTTTAGAAGGAGAAGCAGAGTTGAAATGAGTAGCACAAAATTAGTCTGACAATTCGCAAAAAATAGAAAAAAGTAAAACAATAGTGAGAAGAAAAAACGTTGTTAACAAAAAAAGTAGTTGAGAAGACCTTTAACTAGATTGTTATGGGTAAACATGCACTGGTTTGCAAATCACCCAGTTAATTAAGCAACATCATATCACAGGGAGGGACGACATGATAGGTGCGCACATGGTGCTACATGTAATACCCCCATATTGACGAGATGGGTGCTTACAAAAGATTGATAATAGCGCTCATACCAATGAGATGTTTCTTCTTTGCAGAAAGTTTATCATTATTTTCCATGGTACGAGTGAGTGGCAAGTAGGAAAAGACTTTTTTTTTATTAAAGGAACCCTTTTTGGGGTTCCCAATTTCATTATGAAATTGGACATAGCATCCCAGAACTGGGTTCAATACAAACGCAACGCAAAACATGGTCGACGCGGGGCAACCACCCACAGCCTACCAGAACCCAAACTACCAGAGCCACATGGCTAGCAAACTCCAGAGCATCAACCAAACAAACTTTTGTAAACTGCTATTACATAGTCTTCACAAACTGCGGACAGAGAGACTTAAAACTATCTAGAAGTAGCAACCGAAAAGCTTATAGGAGCGCTTGGAAGCACCATGGTCACAATCCAATCCTGCGAGTAATCGGATCCCATCCATGGCTCTTCCCAAAGATCTCTTTTCCCACTTTCACGATGAGGTCAGCCCCCTGTCGCTGCATGCCTTGAAGACCGCTTTTCTGAAGTTTCGCCCATACATGCAGAAAATTACACATAAGTAAAATCACATTAGTAGGCTCTTTCGGTCTGATACATTGAAAGCAGGATTTGTTCCTGTTCTTCCAAACAGACCAAAACACAGCTACTGCACCTAACATAACTGCAGTTCTATCTCTACCAGCAAAACCATTCAACCACCTATCATAAAGATCCGAGAAGCTATCTGGAGCTTGCCCAGCTCCTAAAGTATACTCACCACCGTCCAAATATATTTAGCTAGAGGGCAGGAGAAGAACAAATGTTCTGTAGTTTCGAGATTGTCACATAATTCACATAGTTCCACTTTCTTCCACCCTCTTTTCTTCAGATTTTCTTTGGTCAGTATTTTATCTCTGATCAGAATCCAGCAAAACACTTTGATTCTGAGAGGAAGTCTAAGATTCCACAGTTTTCTATATGGAAATGAAACTCTTTTTGCAATAAGAAAAGATTTAGTTAATAACCAACTCACCCTATCGGTGAGTCAGATAACCTCACCTGGGCACAAGTATTGACAAGCTTACACCATAACACTTTGGTTTCCTCACGAGAAACCTTCTAAATTTTAAACAATCAAAATTACTCCCAATTACTTTATTAACAGTAACATTATGGGTGTAGCAAATGTTATATAACCTAGGGAAACTTTGACACAAAGGTTTTGGACCAATCCATGTGTCTTCCCAGAAACGCGTCTTCCTCCCATCCCCAATAATCCTCTTACAACAGCTATAAAAAGTCTCCCTAACCTCTAACAAGCTAGACCAAAATTGCGAGTGCGGGAACAGTAGGAAAAGACTTACGAGAGTACCAAATTCTGTACTTGTTTTCTTTAGAGAAGATAGCAGCAAAAATACAAGTGCTCACCCCACAAAAGGATTAGGGCTCCCAAGCACCACAACACCTGCTACACAAAAGTAACAAGCAAGTAAGTACAACAAGATGTCTAGGTTTTCCTAATGGAAACCCTAAGCTCAAATCCCTCAAGTGAATGATGGGGAAATGAAGAACGCTTTGGTAAAGTAGTAGATCCGGGCCTTCTCCTTCAATCCTCCAAAGATCAACGAGTTTGGGTGGAGGGATTGGGAGATCTAGTGATTCTTGAGCTTGCAACAATGGTGGACTTGAATGCTAGGCGAGCTAGCTGGCTGCAGGTAGGTGGAGGGGTATTTATACCCCTCCCAAAATTGTAGCCGTTGCAGTCTACTTACACCGGAGACTCCGGTCCAGGAGGGCCGGAGACTCCGGCCAGGGCAGAGACTCCAGACCCAGAGGGGGCGGAGACTTCGGTCCCAGGCGGAGACTCCGGGGCTCCTCCGGACCGAATCCGGATCGAAGACAGAGAGCGCCGTCTTGTGGAGCTCTTCGCTCCAAAACTTGATGGGTCGGAGACTCTGGCCCCTAAGCACCCCTGAGGCCGGAAACTCCGGCCAGGACAGACATGTTGCATTCTCCTTTTTCCTTGACAAGTGTTTCGATGCAAAGTATAAATATTTCTTTTAATTCCTGCACCACTTGACACCATATTAGATATTTCCTAGTGTTGTTGCCTAACACACAAAACACATAGGAGATATAAAATATGTCCTTTCAATCTCCCTCTTTTTTGTGTTAGATAACAACACTAGGATTTGCAACATAGCACACAAAAAATATCGACAAGTTCCACAAAGAATTTGAGAAACTCCCCCCTACATGTGTGCATATGAGAAGTTTGCATTGGAATACAAATGCTCAACATGTAGAAAAGAGGCAACTCACAAGTAATATAGGAACAAGATAAATTTGCATAAACATGAGACATATCAAGACAAGGGTTGAGATAAAAGGAAACATACCTTGTGCATAATAATGTAGAATATCGACCAATGTACCATCTCAACCATAGATAATATGAAATCCACAAAGTCTCAGACCATAGATACCATCTCAACCATAGATAATATGAAATCCACAAAGTCTCAGACCAGAAATCGGAACATAGTCTCACACAACAAATAGCAAAGCCAAATAAGTTCAACGACATAAAATAAATGGACACAAGCACAAAGAAATGATAAAGGCACATGCTTGTGTCCGACCCATGCAAATCCCACGGTGAAGGCCTAATAGAACTACTTCTCCCCCTTTGGCATCAAAACGCCAAAAAGAGAAAAGAGAGATGCTAACGTGTCCCAAAGCGATCACTCATCCTCTTCATCATCGTCGGCATCTTCACCACTTGCTTCTTGGGTCTCCTCCTCAACATACTCTTCATTGTCATCATCATCCTCATCATCATCGTCATCATCATCATAGCGCATAGGAGCCTTGCCGGTGTTGCGAGACGAGGAAGCATGGAGGTAACATCATCATAATAAACCCAAGGAAAGTAGTCCACATTCCACTCCTCAATTGGAAGAGTAGTATCGGATTCCGGTGACGCGGAGGTACCTTCGGGCCGAGGAGGGGTCTTACCACCGTTGTTGCACTTGCGCAACTCTTTGAACATCTTGTGTTGGTTGGAAATGATGTGCTTCCTCTCAACATAGCCATCATAATTTTCCTTGTGGATGGCAATCCCCATACAAAGCTTTGCCTTTTGCCACCAAGTGAGGTGTTTCACCTCATTATTGACTCTTTCTTTGCCACCACTATTCCATGAGGGTGGAGTGGCATTCTTCCTTCTTGCCCTTGGAGCTTCTCCCGCCTCTATCTCTTGATAAGTAGCTTGGGGAGTTGTATGAATGCCTAGCACTTGGAGGTTTCCATACTTGTGTTGCTTGAAGCGAGATTGATCGAGTTGGGGAACCTTTTTGAGGATAAGCTTCATCACATAGGGAGCATACATAGGATTCTTCTTCTCATGAATAGCGATGTTTATCTCACACTTGATGTACTCCATCACATCAATCTCATATCCATGACAATTTGGTCCGGCAAGGTATGTCCTGTGAGCATGATGCATGAGATTGACAAGAGCTCCATGAATAGCATCCGTATTTCCCGCTTGGGGTGCAATGCTCCAACAAAACATGTGAATCAAGATGTTGTAGATGGGCTTGAGTCCTCGGGTGGTAGCAATGACACCCTTTTTAGCACAAATAGGGGCAAGTAACTTCTTATCATAATCCACCCCTTCAACATGCATCCTTCGACCAACGGAAATGGAAGCCCCTTTGAACTCGTAACCCAAAAGCTGCCCAAACTCTTCAAAAGTTGCATCACATTTGAGAGGGCCCGTCATCCAAGTCATTTTGGTGTTCTCCTCCGGTCCTAGCACAAGAGTGGCAAAGAATTGTTGGACCATCTCAATATCATAGTTTTGTTGGGTGGAAATGAGCTTCTCAAGGCCTAGCTTTCTAGCAACCCAAGTTGCCTCCACAAAGTATTCCTTCTTGGCCAACACTTCAAATTTCAACGGTTTTTTAGGGCACACAAGGGCTTTTGGGTCCAAGTTGGCATAGATTTCTTTCATGATGAGCTCTTGCTCCTTTCTTCAAAAGTGACCATCGGTTGTGTTGTTGGGCATATCATAGAACCTCTGCGCCCTCATGGTTCTAAAATCCTCCTTGTTCAAGTCCTTCACGGTGGTCATGTTGTCAAACTTGGCCTTCTTGGCCCTTTCTTCTCGAAGGAGAGCAGCCTCCTGCCTAGCCCTTCTTGCATCGGACTCCTTTTGCTGCTTTGCAACACCACGCTGCACATACCGGTCGTGCTCTTCATCATAGTCCAAATACTCTCGACCCAACTTCTTTGTTGCTTTCTTGGGATTGGATGGTGATGTTCCTGAGTAGTACCTCTTGTTATCTGTGAAACATGACTAGGTAGGTAGCAAGGGGGTAAGCATACATGTCCACGGAAGCCAAAAAGAAGGGGACCATTTGTTATAGCTTTTCACTCAGATATGATTCAGGCCGGAGTTTTCGGTCTCAGGGGGGGAGTCTCGGGCCACACCGGAGTCTCCGGTGTGCAAACACCGGAGTCTCCGGCCCTGGGACTAGGAACCTCATCCTAGGTCAAATTGAAGGGAAAAGTTGGCACAAATAATTCCTAGAGAGGACATTGCCACTACAAAGGGTTTACACCATGAATTTCTACAGGAACTACTCTCAAAAATAGATCTAGGATGAAACCCTAGAGGAGAGAGAGAGGAATACCCTTGTCCTTCATGGTGGAGTCCAAACAAAGGGGAGGAAGGTCCCCGGCGTTGGAGAGGTGGAGGAGGCCGGTGGCACAGCGGATTCCGGCGGCGGGGAGCTGCCGGAGGCGATCCTTGAGTCGGCGGCGGCTGAGGAGGTTTTGGGGTCGGGGGTGTGTGAGAAGTTGTGGAACAACTCCCCACACCGATCCCCTTTAGAACCCAGCGATAATGCCTAGACCGGAGTCTCTGTGTTTGGAGCGGAGACTCTGCTCAGACCGGAGTTTCCGGTACGGAACACCGGAGTCTCCGGCCCCATCGACTCAAAAATCCCAGATTTTGTGTGGGACATGTATGTTGTAAGAGGAGCATGTTTTAAAGGTAAGATTTGGCTTAGGTTGAGAGCATTGTCACTGATGGTGGGATACGCACTTGGAAGTTGCAAGATCAAATTTAAAGGCCAATTCCAAGTGTTTCTCCCAAACATAAAATAAAGGTCTAGAAAACCCAAATAAATCCAATAAATCCAAATAAATCCAACTCCTCACAAAGAGGAGGGCGGTGGCATAGGCCACAATGTATGAGTTTTATGGCGTGACACCGCGAAGATATATCTTGGGTTCACAACCAACACTCGTCATTTAAGCTCACAATTCATAGAACGAATATAGAAAACAAATGAGTTCTTATGTCGGCATAATGGGGGGAGGGATAGTCCAATGTATTAGGACCGCACTCCCCCTATGTCCATGCCTACACCTAAACACAATAGATAGTTAAGACATAGGTGTGTATGCAAAATAGTCAAGCCAAGCTCCTTGAATCCACGATATTTAGCTCATTCCTCAAATAAGTGAATCTTGCTTCATCAAGAGGCTTCGTGAAAATATCGGCAAGTTGATCTCTTGTGGGAACATGGCCTAGCTCAATATCACCACGGGCAACATGATCTCGAATGAAATGATGACGAATCTCAATATGCTTGGTTCTTGAATGTTGCACCGGGTTGTGGGCAATCTTGATAGCACTTTATTGTCACATAAAAGAGGCACTTTGTCACAATTGACACCGTATTCCTTTAAAGTTTGCCTCATCCATAACAATTGGGTGCATGCACTTGCGGCCGCCACATACTCGGCTTCGGTGGTGGAGAGAGATATACAATTTTGCTTCTTGGAAGACCAACTCACCAAGGAACCACCAAGAAATTGGCAAGCCCCGGAAGTTGACTTCCTATCATCATGATCACCGGCCCAATCCGAGTCCGTGTACCCACGAAGAGAGAAAACCTTGTCCTTGGGTACCACAAACCAAACTTTGGGGTATGAATCAAATATCGTAGGATTCTTTTGACCGCCACCATGTGGCTTTCTTTAGGAGCGGCTTGGTACCTTGCACACACCCCTACACTCAACACAATATCGGGTCTAGATGCACAAAGATAGAGCAAAGAACCAATCATGGAACGGTATACCTTTTGATCGACATCTATACCCTTTGGGTTAAGTTGTAGATGAACCTTGTGTCCATTGGGTGCGCTTCTCCTTGACACCATCATATCAAACTTCTTGAGCATGTCTTGGATATATTTAGTTTGAGAGATGAAAGTCCCTCCCTTCAATTGCTTGATCTCAAAACCAAGGAAGAACTTCAACTCTCCCATCATGGACATCTCAAACCTATCGGTCATAAGCTTTGAAAATTCATCATTGAAAGCTTTGTTAGTTGAGCCAAAGATAATATCGTCCACATAGACTTGGCATATGAAAAGCTCCCCTTTTACTCTCTTGGTAAAGAGAGTGGGATCGATTTGCCCAACCTCAAATCCACGGTCTACTAGAAGCTCTCTAAGGTGCTCATACCACGCACGTGGAGCTTGTTTAAGTCCATAGAGTGCCTTATCGAGCTTGTAGACATGGTTAGGGAGTTTGGGATCCTCAAAACCCGGTGGTTGCTTAACATATACTAATTCTTTAAGTGGACCATTTAGAAAAGCACTTTTCACATCCATTTGTTGCAAGATAAAATTATGATGAGATGCATATGCAAGGAGGATACGGATGGACTCAAGGCGAGCCACGGGAGCATAGGTCTCTCCAAAATCAATGCCTTCAACTTGAGAGTACCCTTGAGCCACCAATCTTGCCTTGTTCCTCACCACCATGCCATGTTCATCTTGCTTGTTCTTGAATATCCACTTAGTGCCTATAACATTGCGGCACTCCTTTGGCTTCTCAACTAGCTTCCACACTTTGTTGCGCTTGAAGTTATTGAGCTCTTCATGCATTGCATTCAACCAATCCGGATCTTCAATAGCTTCAAAGACTTTCTTTGGTTCCACCATGGATATGTGTGCTTGATGTTCACTAAAGTTTGCACATTGTCTTCTAGTCACAACCTTGCTCTTCAATCACCAATAATATTTTCCAACAAGTGTTGTCTTCTTTCCATGGTCTTGACATTTCTTGCATGACGACGGGTGTCGATATCCTCACGGAGCTAGGAGGTATCTCTTGATCATCTTGATCATTTGTGTCCCCGTCTTGACCGGAATGATGACCTTGGTCTTCAATGTGCACACCTTCATCACTAGAAGGAGAGGATGGACCTTGGTCTTGATCATGGCTAGCATCAATAATTGGAGAACTTGGTTCTTGCGTAGCAACTTGATCAACTTGAGGAGGGTCTTGAACTTGTTCTTGGCTTGGTGCATCATTTGCTCCATCGGATGGTGCGGTTCCACTTGTGATGATGATGCTCCACATGGGTGGAGCTTGGTCCTTCTTGAGGGCCTCATGGTGGATCTCGATTGGGCGAAAGAATCCCACGCCCATTCGCCTTATTGCATCTTGAGGTTCCTCATCATCTACATCACGAACATGAAATTGCGCCACTTGGGAGCCGTCATTCTCATCGAACTCCACACTACAAGATTCTACAACGTCCCGAAGGACTTGTCGTAGATTCTATAAGTGTGGGATTCGGCACCGTAACCAACAAAAGTACCCTCTAAAGCCTTAGACTCAAATTTAGATAAGCGATAACCTTTGATCTTATAGAAACACTTACAACCGAACACCCGGTAGTAGGAAATATTGGGCTTGTTGCCGGTAAGCATTTCATATGGAGTGAACTTCTTGCCCGTGCGGAAGTAGAGGCGGTTAGATGAGTGACATGCCGTGGAGATGGCCTCGGCCCACAAGAAAAGTGGGTCTTGAACTCCGCCAACATAGACCTTGCCATATCCATAAGGGTCCGGTTCTTCCTCTCGGCTACACCATTTTGTTGAGGGGTATACGCAGCGGAATATTGATGACGAATTCCCTCTTCACTAAGAAACTCATTTAGGGTGTAGTTCTTGAACTCGGAGCCATTGTCACTTCTAATGGCCAATATAGGAACATTGTGTTGACGTTGCACTTCATTGGAGAAGTCGATGACGGCTTGTTGGGTCTCACTCTTCGACTTGAAGAAATAAACCCATGTAAATCTTGAATAGTCATCAACAATCACCAAGCAATACTTCTTCCCACCAAGACTTGGTTGAGGCACGGCACCAAAGAGATCAACATGAAGAAGTTCCAATATCCTCGTTGATGAAATGATGGTCTTGTGTGGGTGGGGAGAATCATGCATCTTTCCTTCAACACAAGCCCTACAAAGACGATCTCTAGAAAAAGAAACATTCTCTTTTAGTCCAAGAATGTGGCCACCCTTGTGAAGACTTTGCAAAGTTCTCATATTGACATGGGATAAGCGGCGATGCCACAACCACCCCACGTCGGCCTTTCCGAATAGCACATCGTTGAGAGTTGGTTGACTCCGAAAAGTCACCACAAACAACTCATTTTCGACATACCCAACGAAGCGACCTTTAGAGTCTTGCTCCACATGAGTACCACAATATCAAGAAAATAACAAAACCCATCTTATTAAGGCACGAACGGACATAAATTATAACCAAGGGACTCAACAAGCATGACATTCACAAGGGTGATATCCCTTGCAACTACCACCTTGCCGAGGCCCGATACCTTAGCTTTGATTATCTCCATAAGTGACGGTTGCTTGTTTATTTGGTCTCAACTCCGTCACATCTCCTTGCTTCCGGTCATATGACTAGTGCATCCACTATCAATCACCCATTTCGACCCACCGGAAGCATAGTCCTACAAGAAATCATTGCTTGGTTTTAGGTACCCATCTTGCAATGGGTCCTCTTTTGTTAGCAACAAGGGTCTTAGGAACCCAAATAGAGTAAGCAATGAAACCATCATAAGGACCAACATATTTTGCATAAACATCCCCATAATAATCAACATAAAGAATATAGTTGGGGTTAGCATGTCCCGCAAAGTCACTACGAGGAGTGTTGCCCCTTGTGGCATCACCACTCGCAATGGTAGTCTTCTTTGCTTGTGCGGGCTTGGCCTTCTTCTTGTTCTTCTTCTTCTTCTTGGCAACATAACCAAGACCCTCTTTCCCAATGTGTGGCTTTTGCATTTGCAAAAGATCATCAAGAGGCTTACTTTGGGAATAGAGGCCTTGGCAAGTTCGACCTTCAACCTAGCATTTTCCTCAATGACATTTGCATGATCACAAGAAGTAGTAGAGGAACTAGGAACATTAGTTTTAGATGATTGAATTTGAAGTTGTTCAAAAGACTTGGTGAGAATAGAGTGTTCACTCTCCAAGGCCTTGTGAGCCTTGGTGAGCTTCTCTAGCTCCTCGGTTAGTCTATCATGACCAACACCAAATTCAACCTTTTTTTCTTGTAAAGCTTATATTTTGCAATAGCATGGTCACGTTCTTTAATGATTTGAGAAAAGATTGCATTTTGTGACTCATCAAGATTTTCAAGTTTCTCTTCAAGAGAACACGAAGCTCATGCTCTTCCTCAAGAGCCACATGAGAGCGGCAATGTCATTAGCATACTCTCTTTCAAGTCTCTCCTTCCATCAAGCTCCTCTTGAATCCGCCCATAATCGCTCATAAGAGCTTCAAAGCGTTCTTGGCTTCACCTTGCAAGTTAGTCATGAAACGATCCAAAGCAACATTTTCTTCCTTTACTCTAAGACTCATAAGATCATCCATTTCATTTATAGTCTTGGAGAGGAAGGAGATGATACCTCGGTGCTTGGCCATGAGACACTTGGCGGATTGGATGGGATGTTCTCATTGGGAGATTCGAAGAGATGATGATGTTGATGAAGCAATGGCAATAGCGGCACTTCACTTGTGGTTTCTTCTTCATCGCTCTCACCCCCGGACATGTACTCCTCTCTTGTCACCAATACCATTCTTGAAGGAGGCTTCTTGTTGGGAAGGTTCTTCTTGAAGAAAGGTTTTTGCTAGGGGACTTTGAGGCATTCTTGAGAACAAGCCTTCCTCCATGTTCTTCACGGTTCTCATAGGGACACTCGGCAACATAGTGATATCTATCTTGGCAATTGAAGCAAGTCTTTTTTGGGTTGCCCTCCTTGTAACCACTAGATTTGAACTTTTGCTCCACTTGAGCTTTAGCTTTGGATGGATTCTTCCAAAAGGTCCTTGCCGCAAGAGCCACATAGTCCTATGAGCAATCTTGAGTTCTTCGGGGTCCATGGAGGACACATCTTCACAATCTTGATCTTCATTGTGTTCAACCACCTTGGCCTTCAAAGCAAGTGAAGCTCCTTGTTGCATTCCAATAGCTCGGGCACGAGAGTCTTTGCAATTTTGGCTTGAACTTGAAAGATTGCATCTCTTGCATGACTTCATTGGAGGTCAATTGTGGATAGTTGTGCCTTCCTTGTAGACTCTTCAAGTCGGCCGGTTCAAAGGGCAAGAGAGCATTCACATACTTCTCTTGATCCAATCATCATTCACATGGGCGCACCAAGAGCTTTATAGGCATTGGCAAGGGACTTGAGTCTTCGATACATTTGCTCGTGGTCTTCTCCATCTTCCATGAAGAACCCTTCGGCCTTGTTGCTCATTTCCTCAAACCGGTTTTTCTACATGCTTTCATTTCCAACAACACCTCAACAAGGCATGTCCAAGCTTCTTTGGCGGTGGTGCAATGCTCGATGTGAGACATATCATCATCTCCCACGGCATCTCGGATCAAGTCAAGAGTGGTGGCATTTAGTTGACAATCAACTATTTCTCTTCTTGTCTTGTTGGATTCATCCACGGCTTGATATCCTTGCTCAATGATCCTCCAAAGCTCGATAGATGCACTGTTCACATAAGATCTCATAGAAGATTGTCATTTAGTAAACAAAGATATATTTAGCTTAGATGGGTTTCCCCTTAGGTGTATAGGAGGATGTGGGATAGGTAGGTCGGGAGAGTATGGAAAAGGAACGACACCATATACTCCCGAACCATTAGGTAGTTTAATTGGGGTGTCAATTTTATCTTGTTCAACCCCCTTCTTCTTCCCACCAACCTCTTCCTCCTTGGGTTTCTTAGGAGGCCCCGAAGAAAGAGGAGTGAGAGGAGATGAGATTTCCTTCACCTCCATGAGTTTCAAGATCATCTCTTGCAACTAATCCATTTTAGTTTCCATAGAGCTCTTCAAGGAATTGAAGTCCTCTGTGGAAACCGAAGTGGACTCGATGGGGGGGGGGGGGGTCGGCAATCTCAATTCCATGCTCGTCAATGGCCATACTTCTCTTAGGCGGTTAAGCCCGAATAAACAGCCGAGGCTCTGATACCAATTGAAAGGATCAGTATGGCCACCTAGAGGGGGGGGGGGGGGGTGAATAGGTGTGATACGTCCAAAACGTATCTATAATTTTTGATTGTTTCATGCCATTTTTATGCTTTTAGCACTTGTTTTATATTAAGTTTATTATTTATTTGGACTAACCTACTAATAGTTGCAAAAGTGCACAATGTTCTTGTTTTACTCTTTGATGTGTAGAAATTATCAAGAATACAAGAGGAAACCTTGTTGGAGTCGAATTGGGACTTTCCTGAAATCTGTCTGAGAACTTTTTACGAAGATTGCCAGTTTGACCCTCGAAGATGACGTCAAATGGAGACCTGGCTGTTACGAAAGTTGTCACAATTTTCCATACGAAGATTTTAAGCCCGAGATCAGCCCAATCGGAGTTCGGACGCGGCCTGTAGGCCCGTTTTGGTGGAACCCTAAAAGGGGGTGACGGAAATCCGAGAAGATATATAAAGGGAGGAAACCTAATTCGTGGAGGACTCCTCCACCCACGAATTTCAGCCACCAAAAGCCACGTTTTTGCCTCCCCCATGGATCCCATCTCCATGGGGGAGGGCTCCCAAGAAGCCATGAAGGAGGGAGGCTAAGGGGCGGCGCTCCCCAAGCTTGCCGGCGGCGGGGAAAGGAGTTCCCCGCGCCGCGGCGCCGCCGCCGCCCTGCGCCCTCGCTGCCCTCTCCGCCGTCTTCACCGCCATCTCCATCACCATCTCCTCCTTGTATTCAGTGGTTCATCCTCCCACAAACCTCTGTACCGTCCTATGTAAACATGGTGTTTGATGCTATAATATTTATCCTATGATTTACATCATGTTTCCGTAGTTTATTTGTCTTTTGATTGCTTAATTGAATGCATGAGGTTCATTAGAGTTGTATGTCTATATGGTGCTGTCCTTTGGTGTCCATTATATTTGTGCGCGCATGGATCAAACACCCTAGGGTTGGTAGTATTTGTAACGAAGCGGGGGAAGTTCTGCCGGAGTGACAGAAACCTGAGAACGCGAACCGATTAGTTGCACGTATGGGAGTAAGAGGACCTTGAACTTAAGGCTATGGTTGGGGAAACCTTAATGCATTGTTAGTATTTGCGGATGCTTGCTAACAATCCAATCATATAGTACTTGTAATCCCAAGTAGTGGAGTGCATGTATATTTAGCCTCTCCCACATAGAAAACTGCATCGAAGACAATGAACCAAGTACCTTCACTAATTAATCTTGGACAAAGCCACCACAATTACCACCACTTTTCCACACTCATGGTACTGTTAGTATATGGTTACTTAGTGTACTTTATTGCTGCAGCACTAACATTTACTTTCTTGTATTTATTATCTTGCAAAACTACCTCTCATACCCGTATTGCTACCGTAGTTTTATTTCTAGATAATGCAAACGTTTAGTGTGCGTAGAGTTGTATCAGTGGTTGATAGAACTTGAGAGAATACTTATCCTACCTTTAGCTCCTCGTTGGGTTCGACACTCTTACTTATCGAAAAGGCTACACGCGATCCCCTATACTTGTGGGTTATCAAGACCTTTTCTGGCGCCGTTGCCGGGGAGCCATAGCGTAGGTTAATGTTCTTGTGTGCACTTGTTTGCTTTATCTCTAAGTAGTTTTTATTTTCAGTATTAAGTTGTTCTTTATCTTACTATGGATAGGGAATGCGAATTACAAAAAAAATTAGGTGTAGTTGTTATCTAAAAACGTTTTCAAAAAGAAAAGTGATTGGAAAGATGAGTAATGGTTAAATGGGGGTCGACCTTGAACACTTGTGTTCATGCCTATGAAACCAAAACAAATCTTTCCATGGAAGCTTTTCATTAAAAACATGTAAATATTGTGTATATACCTCTGTACATAAAAATAAAATGCTAATAATCTTAGTTAATTGAAAGTTGATAGTTTTACTTTGCTGTCCAGAAACAGATTTTCTGTGCTCCACCGTATTAAATGTTTAAAATCACCAGAACGTGATCTTGATCTGAAATTTCTTGAGTGCAAAGTGATGCTTATTAGCTTTCTTTCATTAGACTAACTTTTTCTGATTTAAGGTACGTAGATAGGTCGAAAAATTCGATCTTTACTGACTGTTCTGTTTAGACAGATTTTGTGCTTCTCTGTAAATAAAATCGTGATAAATCTCAGAATAGTATTTTGACTTGAAAATTTTTGTGCATAAACCTGAGATTATTATCTTTCTTTCATTAGACTAAAGTTTTTCGATTTGAGCTACTTAACTATCTCGTTGAATGCCATCTTTACGGACTGTTCAGTTTTGACAGATTTCTTTGTTTATTCAATATTGTACTTGGTGTTGTTAGTTTCATTAGTTTTTCGACGGACAACGGAAATCATGAACACCTTAGTATATACAGTGGCTAATGTTGAGTAAAAATTATAAAACTTGTCAATGCTTGAACATGAGTGGATTTTATTTAATGAGTACTAACCCTACTAATGAGTTTTGTGAAGTTTTATGTGGATGTAGCTTATAAGATCTAATCAATATGGTGATATGAGATGAATAAGAAGACGCAAGAGCTCAAGCTTGGGGATGTGTAGGTGCATCCCAAGAACATATTCAAGAAGATACAATCATCTAAGCTTGGGGATGCCCGAGTCATCCCCCTATTCATCAACTAACATGAGGTTGTCTCGTTCATACTCTATATTACCCGTCCACATGATATGTATTGTCTTAACTTGTATTATAATTGCTTTTATATGTCTTGGTTTTACCTTCTTTAGTTTTATTAGGCTCCTTATTTGGTTTCGATTGCTTCTTTACTTTCACTTATAAATTCAAAATAACAAAAATATTTTCTTTTGTTTTGCTTCTTTGTTTGGTTCTTTATTTTATTTTATTTGGTTTTACTTTTGATTTTTTTTAGAGTTTTCCTTGCTGTAGCTAGCATGTTTAGGTCTTGCTTAGCCTCTGGTTTCTTAGTTTATCAAAAATAAAGTACCAAGTTTTATCCATTTAGCTTAGTTGATACATATGTAAAAAGTGATTTTCTGTTTTCGGTATCTACTGCTTATTGCGCGATTTTTCATATTTTACTGGAAGCTCTAAAAATCACGAAAAAATTACTGATGTTGTAGCACCTAATCCTCTGCATGTACAAAAATTGGCTAAAATTTCGGGCATGTTTAAGTGCACCTAAAAATTGCGTTTTCCAGCTGCTGTTTTTCTGGACAGATTCTGACTTTTGTTGCAAGAGTGGCCTCTTTTCGTTTTCATTTGATTTTTAATGGTTCTTACCTTTCATTTATAAGTTGGCCATTTAAGCAACCTTTCTGTAACTTAAAAACAAAATTTTATTTGGTTTAATAGCAGCACTTGGGAAATATTATCTATTGTACTAATGTCTAACCGCAGAAAAGAATGGGAAAGTTTTTGTGTTGAAGTTTTTTCACAGAGAATGAAGGAACACCAAACTATGGAATATTGAAGAATTACCAAAGTCATAAGCTTGGGGATGTCCCCGCATCCCTCTTCATCAATAACCCCTCGGTTTGCAAACCTTTAAACTTTGTTTTTTGAGCAACATAGGAACTTAACTAAACTTGAAGCGGCTGTATTTTATTATCTATTTATCTTAGCATCAAACACCAGTTACATTAATAAGTGGATCGTCACATATTTTATTTATCCTCTGTTTCAATGTTTACTTGGTTAATGTTACTTGTTGAAACTTAAAAATGATGTGTGAATGATATGTTTAGTAGTTTATGTTTTCTTATGGTTAGTCTCAACTAGCTAATAGTGCATATCATGTTATATAGATATTTACATGCATTGTCTTTTCGTAAAACGGTATGGGACGGTATCCTCCTCTGAATCATTCACTTGAATCGACTTGGCACATGCTCACACATGTTATGACTGAAAAATAAAAGTCAATTAAGCCTTGATGATCTATTTTGCCTCAGAGTTTTAGTATCGTTTTTATGCCTCCGTTAATTTTATTTTGTCGCAAGCATGATTATGACCGTTATCGCTCTCGTGGTTGTCGCTTCCCAGTCTATTGCTAGCCTTCACTTGTACTGAGCGGGAATGCTGCTCGTGCATCCAAATCCTTAAAACCAAGTTATCCCAAAGAGTCCACCAAAAATTCCTATATGTGGTATTTCCTTTCCAAGTAAATTTTTCATGTGCTACCTTTAAATTATTCAAAATATTTTCCCTTTTTGTGTCAATGTTTACTAGCTCATGAGGAATTAGTGTGGTTATTCTTTATTCTATTTGTCAAATGGACTTTTACACCTGGACTAGTGGCATATACATCCGCTTATCCAATAACTTGCAAAAAGAGCTGGCAACGGGGTGCCCAGTCCCAATTAATTACAACTTTAACCATTAATTCTCTTCACACTTTTGCCCTGATTCATCAGTAAGCAATGACAAACAGTGAAATACCTGCATGTGTGTAAACCAAAGAGAAAGAGGGATGATCTGCCTTACTGGTAGAAATAACGTCCTTCATGGGAGCCGCTCTTAAAAGTCCGTTTGACAGGTAGAATACTGTTCTCACCCGCTACCATTCGTTGACAATTAACAAACACCTCTCAAAAATAGATACTCCTCCATGGTATGTGATTGATGGAAGGCACCCGAGGATTCGGTTAGCCATGGCTTGTGTTAGCAAGGTTGGGAGGAGTATCAAATATTTTATGCAATCTCTATATGTTTTCAAAATCCTAAAAGCTCTAGCACATGACTTAATCCCTGCTTCCCTCTGCGAAGGGCCTTTCTTTTACTTTTATGTTGAGTCACCATCCTTTCTTTGAGCACTTCTTCGAGAGCATAGCTGTCGTTCTTAGTGTAATGTGCTTGTCCCAGAATACGATTAATTGAGGTATAACTATGATGCTTTTATCTTTGATATCTCTATATCTAGTCTTCACTTGAACTTCAGAGGTGCCTTGGCATTTATGTTTTGCCTTCAAATTAAGGCAAGCGATATACCATTTTGTCATATCTTTTTACGAACATTGCAATCTTGTTGATGTTTAGAAATTTCATGTTATGAGCTCTTAGTTCGTTGATACTTTTCATTAGGAAACATGATTGCTAAGTTTTATTATCCATACATCATGCAATTGTTAAAGACCTGATCATAGCATTTACAATCAAAAATTATTTTGTTATCATTTACCTACTCGAGGACGAGCAGGAATTAAGCTTGGGGATGTTGATACGTCCAAAACGTATCTATAATTTTTGATTGTTTCATGCCATTTTTATGCTTTTAGCATTTTTTTATATTAAGTTTATTATTTATTTGGACTAACCTACTAATAGTTGCAAAAGTGCACAATGTTCTTGTTTTACTATTTGATGTGTAGAAATTATCAAGAATACAAGAGGAAACCTTGTTGGAGTCAAATTGGGACTTTCCTGAAATCTGTCTGAAACTTTTTACGAAGATTGTCAGTTTGACCCTCGAAGATGACGTCAAATGGAGACCTGGCTCTTACGAAAGTTGTCACAATTTTCCATACGAAGATTTTTAGCCCGAGATCAGCCCAATCGGAGTTCGGACGCGGCCTGTAGGCCCGTTTTGGTGAAACCCTAAGGCTATGTTTGTTTCTAGACCTTTTTTAGGGATTGGTGGGGATTATCCCGGTCAAACCCCCAAATCCTCACATATATCAAAACATCGTTTGTTTCTAGAGTATTGGACAGGTTTTATCCCCACCTTTTCCCACAAATCCCCAAACTCTAGTTCATTTTTCTCAATCCCCTAGGGGATTTAATACACTACCCCTACCTAGTGGATTATCCCCACCAATCCCCTAGCGGATTGGGTGAAGTTTGGGATTTCACCCAATACACTAGATGATTACCCCCACCAATCACTAAAAAAACTCTAGAAACAAACATAGCCTAAAAGGGGGTGACGGAAATCTGAAAAGATATATAAAGGGAGGAAACCTAATTCGTGGAGGACTCCTCCACCCACGAATTTTAGCCACCAAAAGCCACGTTTTTTGCCTCCCCCATTGATCCCATCTCCATGGGGGAGGGCTCCCAAGAAGCCATGAAGGAGGGAGGCTAAGGGGCGGCGCTCCCCCATGATGCCGGCGGCGGGGAAGGAGTTCCCCGCGCTGCCGGCGCCGCCGCCGCCGCCCTGCGCTCCTCGCTGTCCTCTCCGCCGTCTTCACCGCCATCTCCATCACCATCTCCTCCTTGTATTCAGTGGTTCATCCTCCCATAAACCTTTGTACCGTCCTATGTAAACATGGTGTTTGATGCTATAATATTTATCCTATGATTTACATCATGTTTTCGTAGTTTATTTGTCTTTTGATTGCTTAATTGAATGCATGGGGTTCATTAGAGTTGTATGTCTATATGGTGCTGTCCTTTGGTGTCCATTATATTTGTGCGCGCATGGATCAAACACCCTAGGGTTGGTAGTATTTGTAACGAAGCGGGGGAAGTTCTGCCGGAGTGACAGAAACCTGAGAACGCGAACCGATTAGTTGCACGTATGGGAGTAAGAGGACCTTGAACATAAGACTATGGTTGGGGAAACCTTAATGCATTGTTAGTATTTGCGGATGCTTGCTAAACAATCCAATCGTATAGTAATTGTAATCCCAAGTAGTGGAGTGCATGTATATTTAGCCTCTCCCACATAGAAAACTACATCGAACACAATGAACCAAGTACCTTCACTAATTAATCTTGGACAAAGCCACCACAATTACCACCACTTTTCCACACTCATGGTACTGTTAGTATATGGTTACTTAGTGTACTTTATTGCTGCAGCACTAAATTTTACTTTCTTGTATTTATTATCTTGCAAAACTATCTCTCATACCCGTATTGCTACTGTAGTTTTATTTCCTAGATGATGCAAACGTTTAGTGTGCGTAGAGTTGTATCAGTGGTTGATAGAACTTGAGAGAATACTTATCCTACATTTAGCTCCTCGTTGGGTTCGACACTCTTACTTATCGAAAAGGCTACACGCGATCCCCTATGCTTGTGGGTTATCAAGGTGCTACTCAATTTTTAGCTCTTTTTCGAGTTTAGGCTTGACACAAAAGGTAAATTCTCTAGATATGCAACTACGGAGAATTTACCTATATGACAAGTTAACACTAGAATAAGCAAGATACAAGTAAGAGCCAACGAGTAAGGAATAACCGAACGGGAAGCACGCGGAGACAAGGATGTATTCCTGAGTTCCTCCCTTTTAGGTGAGTACGTCTCGTTGGAGGGGTGTGAGTTTCAAACTCAAACGCCACAAATGGCCTCACCCTATTCTTCGATGAACCTTGCCCAAAAGCTCGGTTCACCTTCCACTATCGGAATCCTTCAAGGCGGAATCTGGAGCCCTTACAACAAACTTGAGGCTCAACCCACAAAAGGATTGGGGCTCCCAAACACCACAACAACTGCTACACAAAAGTAGCAAGCAACTAAGTACAACAAGCTGACTAGGTTTTCCTAGTGGAAACCCTAGGCTCAAATCCCTCAAGTGAATGAGGGGAAAATGAAGAACGCTTTGGTGAAGTAGTAGATCCGGGCATTCTCCTTCAATCCTCCAAAGATCAACGAGTTTAGGTGGAGGGATTGAGAGATCTAGTGATTCTTGACCTTGCAACAATGGTGGACTTGAATGCTGGGTGAGCTAGCTAGCTGGAGGTAGGTGGAGGGGTATTTATACCCCTCCCAAAATTGTAGCCGTTGCAGTCTACTTACACAGGAGACTCCGGTCCAGGAGGGCCGGAGACTCCGAACCCGAAGGGGGCGGAGACTCTGGTCCCAGGCGGAGACTCCGGGGCTCCTCCGGACCGAAGACAGAGAGCGCCGTCTTGTGGAGCTCTTCGCTCCAAAACTTGATGGGCCGAAGACTCCGGCCCCTGAGCACCCCTGAGGCCGGAGACTCCGGCCAGGACAGACATGTTGCATTCTCCTTTTTCCTTGACAAGTGTTTCGATGCAAAGTATAAATATTTCTTTTAATTCCTGCACCACTTGACATCATATTAGATATTTCCTAATGTTGTTGCCTAACACAAAAAACACATAGGGGATATAAAATATGTCCTGTCACCAATTTCCAAAAAAAATATATCAAATTAAACTATAGATATGCGATAGGTTGTTTCAGGAAAATTATCAAAAATCATTTTCATTTTCCAAGTAAGAATCTATAGCAGATCCCGGAGGTGTTGAAAAATGTAAGCCCTTTCTATAGTAAGTTGTGCTGACTTTTCACCCATTAAAATAACCAAAAATGAAACATTGTTACAAAAATGTGATTATTTGGTATGGAGGCCCGTCCACACAAAGAAGAGCGTGGCCTACCGAGGGAGATAGAGGAGGGACAAAAAAAATTGCTAGAAAAATACTATTTTTTCAAAATGGGGTCAAGTTTGGCTCATTCCATTAATTAAGAAGAGAGTTAAAAGTGTTTACAACCCGAAATAAACGAGGGCCATGAGAAAATGCCCCCCTCACACAAAAATCTACTCGCCCGAAAGTAGAGACCCATAAAGTTTCCCACCGGGCTTTGCCCAAAGGGCCGCCTTGTCTCGAATACTGTATACAACCGTAAAAGGCATGGAGGATGTGTTCTTGAAAATTCTTGCACTCGTATCATTCCACAACTGCCATGCGACGATGATGGTGAGGGAGAGGGTGACCTTTCTGTGAGATCCATGAGGGGAGAGAGACCATCCCACCAATCCTGGACCGAGTCGAAAGCATGCCAATTCGCGGTGTTAAGGTGCCTGAGGCCAAGCCACTCCTGAATAGAGCTCCAAACACACATAGAGTACTGGAATTTGAAGATTATCTGCGCCGCCACCATCTCATTCTCATGCTTGCAAAAGGGGACAAATACTAGCATTAGGATAACCCTCTGCTGAATGCGGGTAGATGAGGTCGTGTAGGAGCCGTTGTGTGTAAATTTGAAACAATAGAATCCGGTGAGTCGGGGTTTAGATGGACCGGTTGAATTTGATGCCAAAGCGGTGCAAACTCATTAATGTGACTCGCGGAGAGGACGTGTGTAGAATAGATATAGGGATCGATGAATTTTGGTCGTTGCACGTTGAGCCGAGAAGCCTCCCAAAAATCCGTGGTGGTCCGTCACCCGGAGTGATGACAATGGCAGCATACAAAAGGTTCATCATTTCTGCTCCGATGCTCCGCCCCTGACAAAAGTTCGGACGCGAACAACACAAGGACGGCCGCGATCTTCCCGCACCCCTTCATAATCAGGGGCACGATGGTCTTTTTAGAAAATCTGACAGGTACGTACAGCCCTGTAGAAAGTCCATATGGCCCCCGCAATTGTATACGTCGTACAAATACGCTGGAGGATGGCGGGGGTGATGCTGTCGGCCGGGATCGGCACAGACGATATCAGCTGGGATGAGATTAGCGGAGACAAGCACGACTCCGCACAACGACGAGACGCAAATGACGGAGCTCTCTTCGGGAGGTGTGTCGATCACTAAGGTCGTGCGACTTACCTTACGGAAAAGACGAGCACACGCGTTGTGGGGTCGTGCACCATAGTTTTTTCCGGATCCTGTACCTATACCGTATGAATACGCTAGGTAATACGAGCCTTGGATCTAGGTTTCACGGGCCAACGAATAAAACAACGGAACAAACTTACCCCTTTAAGTTTTGTCAGGGGCGGAGCACTGAGGCAAACCTCAAGTTTCATATCCTCGGCAGCTGCCAAGGACAATCCAAGCCTTGCTCCTGTCCGTCCACTCGAACCAAAAGTTAACGTAATCTTAGGATGACTCCAACGGGCCGACGCAAACGGACGCGCGTTTGGTCCGCGTTTGGTCCGTTTGCGTCGGCAAACGGACAGGCCCAGTCCGCCCCTGTCCGCCGTTGGTGGCAGTGCGCCCAACGGCCCGACGCATCGAGTCCGCCCTGGTTTTTGTTTTTAGCTAAACAGGCCATATATGGGCCTTTTCTATTCATATATAGGGGGGGTGGGCCACAAACGGCCTTTTTACAAAATATTTTTAAAACAAAAATATTTAAAAACTACAATATTTGCCCTTCGCGGGCTTCTTCTCCTCTTCGTCATCCCCATCGAGGATGACGTAGTCCGGCTGCCTCCAGAGGTGCGCCGGTGGTCCGCCGCCTGCTGCGGTGGGACGACGGCCGGCGGCGTGGGCGGCTGATCCTCCTCCGCCTGCTCCACCTCCCAGGCGCCGCCATTGAAGACCCAGCGCTGCCCTCGCAGGCCTTCTGGCAGCGGAGGCGCCGGTGGCAGGTCCTCGTCCATGGCCTGCCACCATGGCTGTGGTTCCTCCAGGACCGCCGCCTGCTGCGCCTGCAGGGCCGCCTCCTGCTCCCTGGCGACGTTGGCGAGGACGATGGCCCAGCGCTTGCGCTCGTCCTCCACCATCTGCTTGCGCGAGGCCTCGAAGACGGCCTGGAGCTCGGGATCCAGCTCGGGATCCACCTCCGTCTTCACGCGCGGCGGCGGCGGCGATCCAATCCGCAGCGCGCGCGGCACTGGCGGTGCGTCCCGGCGCCGCGTGTGCGGTGGCGGTGTCCAACGCCCAGATGGCGGCGTCGGAGCCCGCGTGTAGAGGGCCTGCCGCCGCAGGTTGTGCTCGTCGCGGAACCACTCCACCCAGTTAAGGGATGTGGCCGCGAAGGCGGGGTCGTTGCGGAGCTCGGCCGGGAGGCGCCGGCGGCGCCGCTCGATCTCCTCCTCCCGTGCCCGCTCGCTCGTGGGCATCGGGGGCACCGGGATGCGCTGCGGGTTCAGGTGCCAATGCTCGGGAGCTTGACATCTGGCCACGGCAGCGGGGGTGGCGTGGTCCCAGTACCACTGGCAGTCTTCTTTCCGCACGTAGACGCGGTCGCGCAACGCGCCGCCGGGCGGCGCGAGCTCGAAGACGGCGGGGACCGGCGCCGGGGGAGAAGGTGGGGAAGGTGGGGAAGGGGGAGGTGAGATGTAGCGGCGGCGGCGGCCAGAGGATGACCCGCCTCACCGTCATTCTTGGCCTTGCCGAATCCAGGCCACCGGAGCGGCATTGCGACGGTGGCAGTGGGCTAGGGTTTGGCTAGGGTTTGGTCGCCGGAGACGGTGCGGCAGTGGGGCAGTGAAGTGGGGTTGGTGGGGGCTGGCCGTCCCTATCCCCTGGCATTAAAAAGGACTGGGCCAGGGGAAGCTGACCGGTGCCCTGTCGTGACATGTGGGCTCGGGGCGGACGCCACGTGGACGCGCGGACGCGTTTTCACTCCGCCGCGCGTCCGCCCCGACGCATCGGTGACCCAAATTTGGGCCAGGGATGCGTCGCGGCGGACCAAAAAACGGACCGCGGTCCGTTTGCGTCGCCCGTTGGGCCGTGTTTTTGTCCCCCGCGGACAGGAACGGAGGGCTCGGACTCGATGCGTCGCCCCGTTGGAGTCATCCTTAGGACTATTGCGAATTTGGCAAGGTGACAGACACCAAGCCCACCCAACTTTTTATGACTGCACACTGCCTCCCAGTTCACGTTGCACTTGCCCCGGATACCTTGTCACAACCGGCCCAAAGAAAGGATCGCAAATCGGAAAGTGTCTATTGCTCCTGGGCACCGGTGCTCATGCCACTTAAAAAATTCGAAAATGGTATTTTAGAGATTCAAAAAATCCTGAAAATAAATCTGAATGTAGGTAATGGTGTATTTCACAAACGTGTAAAATATCAATTTCAAACACTTTGCATTATGGGCTACATAAAAATGACAAAATCTGATAAATTTGGAGATTTAAAACTTTACATACTAAGATCCACACTTTTTTTCATTTTTGTGTAGCTCCAAATACGAAGTATTTCAAATTTATTTTTGCACGTTTGTAGGATACACTGTTGGCAACATCCGAAATTGTTTTCAGAATTTTTCGAAACTCGTAAATATAATTTTCAAATGTTTTTAAATGGATAGAGCACTGGAACCCTGGAGCCAAAATCTCCACTCAAAATCGCAAAATCGTGTTAAAACTCGTTGTTTGAGCCCTCCAAGATTTTCAGTGAGGTGATGTGATAGATAAGCTACGACGTAAGGACGGATTTGATGAGGACGTTGCGGCCAGCCAACGTGACATATTTTCCTTGGCAAGGAGCAAGTTTTTTGGCCATCTTAGGCCCTTTTGGATTGTAGGTTTTGAAAACAGAGGAATGAGAAAAAGCGTAGGACTCAGTTGTATGTCATCGCCAATCCTTTGGAATACATAAACTAGAGGAATTGAGAACAAGTGGTCTTTGGCTGCACCATAGGAAAAGTACAGGGACTCCACATATTAAAATAATACTATTCTTTGAGTTTGTTGTTTTCAACCATTCAGGCCCCGTTTGGTTTGAAGGATTTTTGTAGGAAAAGTACAGGATTCCTCTTCCTATAGAACTGGCACTGTAGCGTCGTTTGGAATGGAGGATTGAGGCCTAGGAAAAGTGAAGGAATATTTCCTTCGATGTAGCTTTCACGGGAAAATCACAGGAAACGAAACATTGACTCCGACCTCTTTTTTTATTCATGTGAGAAGGAACGAGACAAAATCAAAGGTTTGTGTGATCTTTTCATGTGGTTTCTTTTCCTGCGTTCCAACAAGTTTTGTGCGATCTTTCATGCGTTTTGCATTCCTATGTTTTGCGCCTGCATTCCTTTCCTATTCCTGTGATTTTCCTATCCTGTGTTCCAAACAGGCCCTCAATGCTAGCGATGCATCCTACGTTTGCCTGCCAGATACAGGAATTAGCGCGGCTGTTTTGGCGCCAGCACACCACGCGAGAGCCCTCTTTTCGTGCCAGGATTTTTTCCGAGAGCTCCGACCTAAGCGACAAATCCTCTGGAATAGGTACTGTAGGAACCGAATCCTCAGGATTTTAAACGACTCAATCCTGTGAACCAAACGCAATTCATAGGAAACGTATCCTTAGGAATGAAATCCTTTGAAAATCCGTGAAAATCCTGCGATCCAAAGGAGGCCTTACATCCAGCAGCTGCAAGTCCACGCACCTCAACTTTCCAAGGGATAGGGAGGCCAATGTAAGTCAACGGGAAGGTGGAGCGAACAGTCGGGATGTTCTCAAGCACATAACCGAGGACAATATCACAACAAATGGGTGCAACAAGGCTTGTCAAAATTGTAGCAAGACTGGTGACCAAGCCGAAATGCTGGAGGATATTTTGGAGGCGTTCCACGTCCTCCGTAGCGGAGACCATGAAAATTTTGGTGTCGTCTGCGTAGAGAGAGGTTCGCAGGCGATGCCCAGTAATCGAATGGGCTGGAGGTCTCTTGGTAGCAAGCTCTAGAGTTTGCTGAAAAGAATCAATGGCCATGTCCAGTGGCGGAGCTTCAACAAAATCTTTGGAGGGGCGAAGTTACAAAATGACATGTAAATTTATTTGGCACGACGACAACGACAAGATTGAATTTGTCGTAATTTCACAAACTTATATAATTAGATGATCTTGTCCACAAAATACATGGATAGTGGGTTCTTCATTTCCTGGTCCAGGGACTGCCAATTCACATTCAGCTTATTTTTCTGAAAAAATGAATCACTGGTTTTGCCCTTGACCATCGGCACTCCCTACCTACACGGTGGAGAAACAATCTATAAGATTTAACTTGGTGCAAACTCTATGACCTAGCTAGAATTTTCTCCAATTCTAATATGCAAAAGTCGGAGCTAGAAAGTAAGAACTGAATTGGGATTACGGTAGTAAAGGGGAAAATTACCAAGAGTGAGGCTGGGAGACATGGAGATAGCTTGTCGGACGCCCGGAACTCTGGTGGATGGAGGACAGGCAGCTGCGAGCAGGGACTCGCAATCTACTACCTGCTGCTGACGCTGAGGCCAAGAGGAGGCGGATGGATACAATACTCTGGCTGATCGCCCATCCCCATGCTCAGTCGCCGCCCAAATTCATGAGATACAGATAAACGAGACACGAGAGACACAGAGAAACGTGTTCTCGCTGCTCGTACACGACGCTCCAGCCAGAAAAACAAAATAACTGACGGGCCTTATGGGCTGGACTATGGAGCATACAACAGGGTAGTGATTTTTTCTGCTTTTCGTTGGGGGGGGGGGGGGGGGGGGGGGGGGTGACTGCCCTTTTCGCCCCCGTTAAGCTCCGCCAGTGGCCATGTCGAAGAGGAAGGGGAAGAGCGGATCCCCAGTTGAAGACCCATTTTACACTGTGAACTAAAGAAACCTAAAGCTCTTATCTTCTTTCCTAACGAAAAGTTCATTTTTGGAATAATTGGACCCGACCTTTAGGGATCCCAAACAGCTGTAGAGCGATTGACTATCAAGTGCACTAGCCATTTGATCGAGCTTTGTGGGTTGGCAGCCATAGATTGGAGCTGACGAGGGATCGATACACTCGCGATAAGGCTTCCACATGGTTCACATATATACGTACGTAGGTAGCCCACGACAAAGCCGTGTGCTGTCATTATGAAATCCAGTCCGCACGGCAAGCCGAGCAACCTCCCTACATACGCGTACTTTTGGAGCGGGATCAGGATTTGAGTACGACCGGTGGAACTCTAAAATGCATTAACTATACTCCCTTCATCCATAAAAGGATGTCTCAACTTTGTCAAATTTTGAATGTATCTACACACTAAAACATGTCTAGATACATACAAATTTGAACAAAGTTGAGACATCCTTTTATCGACGGAGGGAGTAATAAGTTACTCGCAATATCCGTAAATACCCTATTATATTATAAGTCAAGGTCAAACTCCTTTAAAGTATGATGAAATATATAAGAAAATTGTTAACATATGTGATAGCACCAATATATATTTTGCGATCATTCTAATAACATTTCTTTTACATCATCGACGGTGATATTTTTTTATATCTTTGGTCAAATTTTACGAAGTTTGACTCGGACTGAATCTAGAATGCATGGTAGTTATGACCAGTGAGACTAGCTTCTTACATCACACAAACAAGCACACGCGCACGCACGTAGCGTATGTCCACCCAGAGGTCCTTACTTGGGGGGTCTTCGAGGTGCGGCGGACTACGTCCCCTCACCGGCTTATGAGTTTTGTCTTTTTAGATAGTTTTAGTATCTTTTCAGGATGGTGATGCAACGACTCCGTATAGCTATGTCCACAAAAGAGTTGGATAGGTGCAATCCAAAGTTTACACGCGGCCTATTGAAAAGACAATGATGTCGCCTAGAAGGGGGGAGGGGGGGGGGGGTGAATAGGCGATTTAAAACTTTTCGGTTTAGGCTTGATAATTGCAGAATAAAACTAGGTGTTTAAATTAACAAGCCAACATACTAAATAAACTAGGCTCACCTATGTGCACCAACAACTTATGCTAAGCAAGACAAGCAACAAGTTGATAGCAAGATATAATACTTCAAGCAAAAGGCTATCACAATGTAAATTGCATAAGTAAAGAGCTCGGGTATAGAAATAACCGAGGCACGTGGAGACGATGATGTATTCCCGAGTTCCTCCTTTTGAGAGGAGTACGTCTCGTTGGAGGGGTGTGAGTTTCAAACTCAAGACGCCACAAATGGCTTCACCCTATTCTTCGATGAACCTCGCACAAAAGCTCGGTTCACCTTCCACTATTGATTTCCTTTTGGACGGAAATCGAGTCACTTACAACAATCTTGAGGCACAACCCACAAAAGGATTGGGAGCTCCCATGTGGCCACAAAAGGCCTCAACCGCCACAAAAAGCGTCTAGGGTCCAAAGACCCAAGAGTAACAAGCTCACGAACTTTCATTTCTACGAATCCTCGTGGAGAGCACAAACCGATGCACAAAAGCAATGACAAGAACACAAGAAGTGCTCAAGTCCTTCACTCTCAAATCCCACCACAAGCAACTAATGCTTATGGGGGGGAGAAGAGAGGAAGAACAAAGAAGAACTCAACAAATGGAACTTCAAGAACTAGATCGAAAGGGTTCCCCTCACTTAGAGGAGAGATGTATTGATGGAAATGTAGATCTAGATCTCCTCTCTTATCCCTCAAAGATATGCAAGAATCATGGGAGGAATTGAGAGAGAGGTAAGCTTTGCAAGGTCAACAATGGTGGGGAAGAGAGAGAAAAACGTGCTGGGCAAAGCTAGCTGGCTGGAGGTAGGTGGAGGTGTATTTATATCCCTCCCAGAAAAAGAGCCGTTGCAGCCAGAAAACATAGGATTATCCGATTCAAGTTGGGATAGGATAATCCGACTGCATAGGATTATCCGATCCAAGTTAGATGGGATAATCCGACTGTATAGGATTATCCGATCCAAGTTAGATAGGATAATCCGATAAACTCCAGAAAGCCATCAAACAAGGTTGTCAAAAGTCCTTAGCCGAATTCGAGCAAATCTTGAGAATCGGATAATCCGAATCAACCTTGATCGGCTATTCCGAAAATCTCCAGTACGCACTGCTTTTAAAGTTCTTAGCCGTTTTCGCGTTCAGCATAAAACCGGGTCAGATATTCCGATCCAAGTTTGGGTCGGAATATCCGATTGTCTGAAAACTGACAGAAACTGCAAAACGAAAACCGCAATAACTTTTTCATCCGGACTCCGATTTCGATGATCTTGGTCTCGTTGGAATCGTAACGAAGAGCCCTTCAAGATCATGCAGAGAAACATCATAGTCCAAAGATGGAGGATAAAACCAAATGTAGAGAGGTAAACCTCTCTAAAAAAAAGGAACAACCGGTAAATCCTCCAATATAAAAAACGCAACAAGATATTCATATGAAATCTGTTTTTGATGAACTAGAGTTTGGTATGGAGATGAACACAAGCTCTAAATTCTCACATGGATAAAAGCCAAATAAGAACTAAGAAAGATGATATGCCAAATATGCAAAGTTTTGAGCTCTTTACAAAGATGCGATCAAGTTACTCACTTGAGAGCCCCTCTTGATAGTACGTCGTCTATCCTATAACCCAGTCTCCCACTAACACCACGAGACCGGTAAAAGAGAAACCCTATCAAGAGCATACCTTTGCCTTGCGCATTCCACTTGAGCTAGATGATGACGATCTTGACTCCCTCAAGTTGGAACACCTTTCTTGATTGTGCTTGCTAGCTCATGCTTGATGAAGACTTCTCTAAATACTCCCCCATACACCATTATGGGAGAGCCTCGCTTAGCTCCGTCTTTATGAAGATGATGTCTTGAATCCTTGAAGACATACTTGCAATATGCTCAACTCTATATAAGACCATTCTTCATATAAACCCTTGAATCGAGCATTGATCATTATGTAATCTTCTAGAGTCCAACACATGAATTCCAATCTTTTCCTATGGACAAGATCTACAAGAATATCTCAATGCAAACATTAGTCCATAAGGATTGTCATTAATTACCAAAACCCCACATGGGGCAACACATGCATTTTCACCTATGTATAGGTATGATGCACATGGCCACAACTTCTCAAGGTTATGAGCTTCAAAATTTGATGTGCAGAACCACAACTTCGCAATGCCTCCCATATAGCTATTGCCTGCAAAGATGGAGGATCAGATAGACCTCGAATCACAAGAGTTGAAGATCCCAAATACACCATCCCGGCAAATTACAACAACATCTTTAGCGTTTCCAGCCCTGCATATTCCTCCATCCCCATTGAATTTAGCAAAGTCCTGATAAAATCTTCAAGTGATTGCCAAGGGAACCCCCTATGCAGGACAGGGGCTACAGTCCTGGTCCGTGGCAAGCCGGGGCATAGTTCCGCCCCTGGTGGGAGGCACAGATGGATGACTTGACACCGACAGGATCGAATCACGTCAATATATCACGAACACATGCACGCAAAAATTTGTGCCCAGGGGCACGTCTCGTTCCCTCTATTTTTTTTTTTTTTTGCTTGTAATTTTCTCAAAAATTTTGGTACCAATCTGTCAGCCTAGACACTTATTATTCTGTGGCGATCCAAATAAAATATAAGTATAATCACACAAAGGTTAACTTCCGCCAGAGTGAAGGGTGGCCCGTCGCCCACTCTATCGGTGCCGCACGTACGCTCGGTGTCTCCATCGAGTCCCGATCCATTTCATCGGCCGATCTCGGCGACTTCGCCGTATGTGCCTACTCGGCTGTTGGTCAGTATGCAGCTAGCGAGTACGCTTGTGCTTGGGGGGGGGGTGTTACCGCTAGCTCTTAGTAAGTCGTCGCATGGGAAAAGTTGAAAGTTGTAAATCCCCGGTGTTTGTAACCTTCCAGATTATATTGAAGTTTCGATCTCTAGCTCCATGGTTTTTCCTATTTTTTCGAGCAACCGGCGTGCGCACTGCCTTTCATTAAGAAGAAGAGAATTGACCAGTTGATGTGGGAAAGTGGCCAAAAACCGATACAAACTCGACGCCCACACACACGGCTACACTACTTAGCAGAAACTATGTCCGGGGAACCGCTGGGCGACACCAACACAACATGGCAAGTAGAACGCCCAAGACAGCCGCAAAAAGACAAGCCAGCTGCACCCGCACGCCGGCGGCACCCGAAGACACCGACCCACACCAACAGCCCAAGCAACGCCAAGAATGGCACCCATCACTCCGAAAAACGACGCCTCCACGGAGGTCACAACGTTCAAAGACGATGACGTCGTCTGGTCCGGCAATCCGTTTCTGGGTTTTCACCCCGGAGCGATGGTCGAAAGGGTGGAAGACTCCATGATGACGTCCCCAAGGAGAAGAACGGCGCCCAAAAGTGCCGACACTGCCGGCACTGAACAGATCAGGCAAACTTTCGTCCGGAGGCCAGTACCAACCCAACCACCGAACTGTCGCAGGGACAGTCCAGACCACTCGGAAAGCAAAAGCACCGGCAAAGGGTGAGACGCCCACGCCCACTACAGACCGGGGCCGCCGTCCCGGCATCCGAGAAACTACGAGCCCGAAAGTGGTCCACCTTCACCGCCTTCCGAGACCGCCGCCTCGACTTCCATCCATCGCTCGACCAAGCAAGAATCGCACCCAAGGTGCCAAATCGGCTGCTCCGACGACCACAACCAAACTCGGGATGGCCATCCCGACGTCTCCACCGTCTCAGCACATGCCCGAAGCCGCATGCCGAGACCCCGTGCGAGAGAGGGAGACGCACCAGCCGCACTGATCAGCAGCAAGGAACAGCCTCCCGAGCCCCGTCGTCGTCTCCTAGGCTAGCTAGGCCAGGCCGGCCACCGTCGCTGAAGCCGCCATTGGGAGCCTAGATCGGACCTGACCAGCGCCGGCCTCCCTAGCTCCTCGTAGGGGCCATCCCCATGCCCGGGCCGTGAGCCGCCGTGCCTCTGTCCCGCGCGCCGAAGAGACCCTCCCGGGCCACCTGCCGGAGGTAGCGGCGCCGTTGGCCACGGGGAACCCGCGCCGACCGCATCCCCACCCACCAAACTTCTCCCTCCCGCTGCGCGTGGCCACCCGCTCCACCTGTCCCATCGCTACAGGGCGGGGCCGCCGCCACGGCGTTCGAGCTCCGCCGCGCGCTGCGGCCAGAGGATCCCCGCCTCCCTTTGGGAACGGGGCCCGCTGCCATCGCGGCAAGGGCCGGCGGCGGGAGGGGCTAGGGTTTTCTCCCGATCATCCAGGAGGAGGCGACTCGGGGGTCGGGGGGAGGGGGGTGGTTTTTCTTATCCTTGAAGAGTTTTCCACATTAAATCTTGTGTCCCCTATATTGATCTTGTGTTTTTTTCATCGTTTACTGCGTGTCATGTATAACAATGCTCTATTTTTCGAGAATGATAGCGGTACCGAATACTGATATCCCAGCAAGCGTACAAACGCTTTGCATATGTGACGGTGCATATATATATACACGCACACTGACACATCTAACATGTGTGTCAGCGTGGTATAACCCCTTGGTTTTAAACTACAAGATATATTTTGTTTCGTCGTTACGACAAAGTTTTGATCAACAATTAACTTGTTAATATGAACAAGATATGGTTAACTGGGCTGCTGGGCAGAGGGCACCATATATCGCCTATATTTTATAGGCAGGCACGCAGCTCGCCCGCTTGGCCTGTAGCTGTAGCAGAGTGCACTTATCTCTTTCCGCCGAGTCATATATGAAGCTGGAAGTGTGGAACCCTGTTGGAAACCCTACCAACAAGCAGTTAAGTGCACATGTGCGCTCGCCACTCGCGAGCTTCCTAGCTCGCTATATAAACCTTCCTCGAGGTATCTTGCAGCTCACAGGCTCAGAGCCACAGCCACTAGCGCCCATCCATTATCGATCGATCGAGCTAGTTAGCGCCAGACACATCTCCACGATCCATTTCGTCCTTCTCGGCGACATCGTCGTACGTGCTTACTCGGTCTGCAGCGACTAGGCACGTGCTTGGAGTGCCCAGATCTCAAAAAGGGAGGTTGGCACGTCGGCGAAGCCGTCGTCGTCCTCGGGAAGAAGTCGAATAAAGAAGCAGCAGGTACATTCCGGCCGGAGATATGGTGAACACGACGATGGCGGCGCAGGGTGGCGGCGGGGGGCTGGGGCTGACGGCGCTGAACCACATCTCGGTGGTGTGCCGGTCACTGGAGAGCTCGCTGGCATTCTACCGCAACGTCCTGGGCTTCGTCCCCATCCGCCGCCCCGGGTCCTTCGACTTCGACGGCGCATGGTACGACACCCTTGCTCATTGATCGCGGCGGCACTTGATGATCCATCGATCGCTTGAGGCTGCAAGTGACGCGATTTGCTAAATGATTTTTCAGGCTGTTCAACTTCGGCATCGGCGTGCATCTGCTTCAGGCGGAGGACCTGGAGAGCATGCCACCCAAGAAGACGGAGATCAATCCCAAGGACAACCACATCTCCTTCACGGTACGCTAACACCCCCACAGTCGAACGTACTCGATGGTGCTAGCGGTGTGATCTAATTTTAATTCCCATCATTCGTTCGTGAATGTCAATGCGAGGATGTCGGACGGCTTAAGTTATCTACTTAGATTTAACAGAAATCATCATGCATATGTTTTACTGAAAGTAGTTGCAAGTACGGTCAGAACGAAGAAAAAACATGGACATGGCATTGGCGGATTGGCCACACCCTCCCATGTTGCTCGATCTAGTGTAGTAATGAATCCTTTCAGAAACAGATCTATCCATGTGAGTAAGGTTTCTGTTCTCTATAAAATCCATGCGAGTCCGAAGCCTGGGCACATGCCGCTGCTCGATGGAAGTCATCCCAAGTTTTTTATTGGACGCGTACAGAAGGGCCGGCCGGTTGGAGTTTCCGTTGATTGTCCGCTAGTGACTGTACTTCTTCAGCGCACACAGCTAGCCGTCCTCGCTTCCACCATCTCCTGATCCACCTCGATCTGACCCACCTCGTATGCCAGGTTGAGAAATGCGGCAACAAATGGCGACATCCATGGTTAGAAATATACATAGACAGTAAGTAGTAGTCTACAAAAAAACTATCCATTCCAAGGTGGATGAAACACGTAGTTGCATCTTGCTTGCATCTGTACAACTAGATCTAGATCGGTGGATCATTCATTCCATCTCAAACTAAATAAACAAATAGTACACCGCTACATATATATAGTAGTAACTTGGAGATATATAATTTTAAAAAATCAATGCATACACTCATGCACGATCATGCATGCACGCATGTCCATCCTTGTTCTCACAAATAATACTTAAGAAGTGTCTTCCCTTGATCCATGTACAATTGCACAGGAAACCATCGATCGTGACCTCTTCGGTGTGTATTAACTTCATCATCACCTACATGCAGGCAGAGTCTGCCATATCCTATGTGCATCTATAGTTAGATATTGTTGCTGATGTTTTACTACTGTGTTAAACTACTGTGAGTACATAATTCTTTAGTTGTCTGCATGGACATGCACTTGAAAGCGATGCTCCATCCGGAACCAACGTGACTCGCGTGAACGAGCGGGACACCTCTCGCATATACTCCCTCTGTCCAAAAATAACCGTATTAGATTTGTCAAAAATTGGATATATCTAGACATGAAACATGTATAGATACATCCACTTTTGTGCAAACTTGAGACACTTATTTTGGGACGGAGGGAGTAGTTCCTTTGTGCTTTTAATTTCCTCGATCTATTAGTCTTTGATGATGTGATCATGATGGTTTGGTTTGGTTTGTTCCTGAAATGACGTGAGATGTGTACTGTCGTGCAGTGCGAGAGCTTGGAGGTGGTGCAGCGGCGGCTCAAGGAGATGGGCATCAGTTACGTGCAGCGGCGGGTGGAGGAGGGCGGCATCCACGTCGACCAGCTCTTCTTCCACGACCCCGACGGCTTCATGATCGAGGTCTGCACATGCGACAACCTCCCGTCATCCCCCTCGTGCAGCCGGCGCCGCCCTGCAAGAGGGCTGTGCCAGATCCGGCGCCGGCGAAAGCAGGCGGCGGCAGCGGATGTGTCGGTGAGGCCGTCGTCGACGCCCCGGCAGCTGCTTGTGCAATGATGGCATGCCCGGAGCAAGCCTGCATGCAGGTCTAGCGACTCGCTCATAGTTCGTTGCTGTTTTTGTTGCCCGTCCGTGATTAATTAGTTGTATTTTGAGCCGATCGATCTTTCTTGTCCAATACGTGAGTACGTATAATGTTTCTTGTATTTGTATGCACTTTCAGCTTCAGCTATAGCTAGCGATCGATCTGCAGAGATCCATTCATCTCTCAGAGACAGCTAGCTGGTTGCACCGCACATATGTATTTGTGTATCTTGATCTATCTGTCTGTTCATTCAGGGTAGATCCTCTGCACATGTATATATGCATGTACCTGCAATCTATACGCAGAAAAATTAATCTGCCTAGCTACACTATCCTTCAGAGCCATCCTTTCTTTAGGCAAGAACCGTAGAACAATTGTTCTAAGGTAAAATTTTCATTTTTATATATGCAAGCTATTTACAGACCAACACAAGACCAAAAGGTTTAACCAATTCCAGTTTTTTTTTTCTAACATGGATGAAAATAAATATGGAAAGTAATCACTTCAGATCATCTTCATGTTTTGTCTTGATTCGATATCCCAGGATTACAGGATCCTTTTTAAGCAGAATTCTCCAGGATGCCGCACTAGTCTAGGTTGAACATCATGAAAGATTTTTTTGCATTTTTTTTTGCGAAACACAGTACAACGCAAGCGCTCATATACACACGCACACACTCACCCTTATGAACGTATGCACGCACACCTTACTCCTATGAGCACCCCCGATAGACTGAGTCGGCGGGTCGAGTCTTGAGATTGACGAAGTCACCACGAGCGCCTCGATGTCGACGGGAATGTGCCTCCCACTGAAGAATATTCCGCCTAAATGAGAAACACCAGCGTCAAACCTGGTTTTGAACTCTGGTGGGCTGGGGGTACAACCACCCACCTAACCATCTTGCCACAGGCAAGTTCTCATTTTTTTGCATTTTTCTGCATCCAAGTATTCCAAGTCCCCGTGATAATAATGTCTAAAGCAATCTTCTTAGGCAAAGACTCTATAGCAAGACATCATTCATCAAACACCGAGATGCCCCTCTTTTTATAAGAAATTAAGGATTGAGTCCAAGCATTCTAGAAACAAAGGGCAGTCATAAAAAAGGGTTACAAGCAGTTTCTTCAGAATTACAGTTGCAGAGGAACACGTTGTAGTCTAGAAGAAAGCATCTTCCCGTGCAGAGATTACTAGTGTTGAGTGTATCGTACAGCAGTAGCCAGAAGAACACTTTGTAACTAAGCATGGCTGCTGCCTTCTAGAGCTTCTGAAAAATGTGACCCCTTTGTCCAAAAAATTGGCAATTGCGCCCTCCAGTCCGTATACACTCTCCAGGCCTTGCAGCGACAATCAACAATATGTGTACCATGCTAATCCTCACGAAATATGCACCATTATGAGAACAGTGGGAGTATAATATATATTGTTGTAAAAGCACTTGTTAATTAATTATTCTATATCCTTCAAAAACAAGTAGTACTGGATGGATAGTTGCTCAGCATCTATAACTATACGACAGCAAACAAACAGTAGTATATAACCTGGCTTCATCATGAGGACGTGTGGTAGACTGGCAGTACCGCATAATCAGCTAGCGAAAGTTTATCGTAGCTAGCATGATGACCTAGTGCAGGCCTTAATTAGGCTACATCTTGGCATGTCATGGCAACTTGTTTGGCATGTTTGCTTATTGCTTCTGCTCGGGCCGGTCGGTCGATCCCCCGGCGTTCTTTCAGGCCGGCAGAATGTTTGCACGTAACTAGCATGTGATGGCAACTTCTTGACATGCACAGTGCATAATAAAATTGGTAAATGGATCAATTCGGTTAGTCAAAGCCTATTCCGATCAGGAGAAGATTAAAAATGGCATAGTGAACATGAGACGGCTGCTACTACTTGCCAACTTGGAATGTATTCCAATCGGTCAATCCTGCCTTGAAATTCTTTACATTGTTTTACGGATCTGGGGGAGAACAATTTCACATTTACATCTGCAAAACCTGCGTGCACATGGACGCATGTCTCACAGATGTCTTCGACATGCCTTGGTCAATATTCCTCTGATGTCTTCACGCCGAGGGAAATCCAAGAAGAAGGCGATAGGCGCCGATACATGGTGGAGTGGTGCCCATTGTGGTGACAACACAGCAAAAAAGACCAGCAAATGCATGGTCCAGACCAAGTTTGACGATGGAAGGAAGTAACCCGTCCTCTTGGGCCTGAAGCTTCCGATACATGAGCCGCATTTTGCGCGGCCGCGGCCCGTTAACACATGTACCTTTTTCTTTATATAAATTTCAGAATTTATATTTATCTTAAAACTAAAATATAGAAAAACATTTTAGCAAAATTAAAGTACTCCCTCCGATCCATATTAGTGGGCACAACTTTGTCTAAATTCATATGTATCTAGTTAAGTATTTAGACTAGATACATGTGTATCTAGACAAAGGGTGCCCACTAATATGGATCGGAGGTAGTACCAGTTTTTAATTTATGCTCATCCGTATTGAAGAAAAATTTATGTTTTTCTAAATAAATGTTTGTATACAAGAAAAATTATGTATATAAAAATGTTCATGTATTCACGAAATAATGTAAAAAGGAAATACACAAAAATATTAATTTATGAAAAATAGTTTTTTAAAACAACTTCCAGAAGGACATAAGAGAAAACAAATTACACATTTGTGTAATATAAAATAAAAGATATCAAAGAGAATAAATAAATAATGAAGAAAAGAAAACATAAAACGAAAAAGACAGAGAAAGAGCAAAAAAGAAAGAAAAAAAACGTAACCTTGTTGGGCGACCTACTCGATGTTGCCCCTCCCCGTCTAGGTGTAGGAATGGTTTCAACGTCCATTATCGCACTAGTAGTAAATAACTTGGTAGCAATCGGGCGTTAGCGACGTGCAGTTGAAACGGCACGGGCACGTTGCCAACGTGTAGATGTTGTGCACGCCTAGCTTGTCACAGGCGCGCGGGCCTTGGCTAAAAGTAGTGGCAACTTTGCTAGATCTTGAGCTTCACATTTCCTTGATGATCGAGCTGTAACGCCTTCCCGTTCCCATGAAAATATCAGCTACTGTCTTCTTCGCATCCGGAGGAGCATGAATCCGCTGCAATGCCATGTCATCGGCCAGTGCAAGGTCCTAGCGGTTGGCTATTGCTTCCAGCGTAGTTTTTTTTAGTTCAGATAAAAAACCTTGGATGTCAAGTGCCAAGATACAAATCCTTGTCTATTTTGGCAAATGGCCGCTGCCGGAGTAGCCGACATCCGTGGATAACCTTAATTGGCAGCCATAGCTTCGCGTTCAAAATTGTTTGGGGCTCAAGGCCCGGATGCACAGGAAGCGATCAGGAACAGAGTCCGTCCGGCCGTGCATGAGAATATGGAAATGCGGGAGCTCCTATGCGGCGCCTGCGTGATTCCTGTCCTGGGCCGGCCCACTTTTTCGCGCGAGCAACCTTTCAGCTCGGTGGCAGCATGTCGCGCGCGAAAAAACTTTTTTGTGTGGGCTTGGAATCGAACCAGCTACCTCTTGCATGCACACGGACTGCACTAGCCAATTAGTACATGTATGTATGGAACAATTTTTTAATTTGAAACCATTTTAAATTCGGAATCATTTTTAAATTTGTAACCATTTTAAATTCGTAACCATATTTAAATTCGAAACCATTTTTAAATTTGAAACCATTTTCAAAATGGAACCATTTTAAAATTTGGAACCATTATAAAAATGGAACCGTTTTAAAAAAATGAACAATTTTAAATTGGGAACCATTTTAAATTTTGAAACATTTTCAAAAATGAACAATTTTCAAATTTAGAAACATTTTAAATACGGAACCATTTTTAAATTTGGAACCATTTTAAATTCGGAACCATTTTTTAATTTGGAACCATTTTCAAAAACAATTTAAAAAGAACACAGTCCTCAAAAAATTTGAATCTTAAAAAAAAGAACATGAAGATATGAAGAAAGTTTGGAGCCATTTTTAAATTTGGAACCATTTTCAAAATTGAACAATTTTCACATTTGGAACCATTTTAAATTCGGAACCGTTTTTAAATTCGAAACCATTTTTTAATTTGGAACCATTTTCAAAATGAAACCATTTTTAAATTTGGAACCATTTTCAAATGGAACCATTTTAAAAAATGAACAATTTTTTAATTTGGAACCATTTTAAAAAATGAACAATTTTCAAATTTGGAACCATTCTAAATACGAAACCATTTTTAAATTTGGAACCATTTTAAATTCGGAACCATTTTTTAATTTGTAAACATTTTAAATTCGTAACCATATTTAAATTCAGAACCATTTTTAAATTTGGAACCATTTTCAAAATGGAACCACTATAAAAAATGGAACCGTTTTAAAAGAATGAACAATTTTAAATTGGAACCATTTTAAATTTTGAAACATTTTTTAAAATGGAAACATTTTAAAAAATGAACAATTTTCAAATTTGAAACCATTTTAAATACGGAACCATTTTTAATTTGGAAACATTTTAAATTCGGAACCATTTTTTAATTTGTAACCATTTTCAAAAACAATTTAAAAAGACACAGTCCTCAAAACATTTGAATCTTAAAAAAAAGAACATGAAGATATGAAGAAAGAAGAAAGTTTGGAACCATTTTTAAATTTGGAACCATTTTCAAAATTGAACAATTTTCACATTAGGAACCATTTTAAATTTGGAATAGTTTTTAAATTTGGAACCATCTTCAAAATGGAACCATTTTTAAATTTGGAACCATTTTCAAATGGATCATTTTTAAAAATGAACAATTTTTTAATTTGGAACCATTCTAAATATGGAACCATTTTTTAATTTGGAGCCATTTTAAATTCGGAACCATTTTAAAATTTGGAACCATTTTCAAAAACAATTTAAAAATAACACCGTCCTAAAAAACTTTGAATCTTAAAAAAAAGAACATGAAGATATGAAGAAAGAAGAAAGTTTGGAAGTATTTTTAAATTTAGACCCAGTTTGAAAATTGAACAATTTTCACATTTGGAACCATTTTTAAATGGAACCATTTTAAAATGAACAATTTTTTAATTTGGAACCATTTATAAAATGAACAATTTTCAAATTTGGAACCATTTTTAAATTTGGAACCATTCTAAATACGGAACCATTTTTAAATTTGGAACCATTTTAAATTTGGAACCATTTTTAAATTTGGAACCATTTTCAAAAACAATTTAAAAAGAACACATTCCTCAAAAAATTTGAATCTAAAAAAAAGATCTTGAAGATATGAAGAAAGAACAAAGTTGCATCTAGTAGTTCCGTATGGACTATATGAAACAAAACCTAAATATTTTTTAAGAAGTCTAAGTACTTACATGTGTATTCATTGGACAACAATAAAAAGATGAAGTTATCGGAAAAAGACTTCTGGTATCACATAATTCAAAATGTATACATGTAACATGACCATAATCAACACTGGATCATTTACAAAAACCAGCTGAATTTTTTGGTGGGGATAGCCACAATACCACTAGTAAAAACCTAAAGTTCCAAAATACCACTGGTTAAAACCGTAGTGCCAAAATAGCACTCTGAGTTTGCCACCTTATGCCAAAATACCACTACCGTAACTTGTTAACATATTTCTGTTAGTCAACATGGCATTTCCTTGTCAGTTTCTTTGATGTCTCAGAATTGCCCTCACTGAACCTAAGGATTGGCCTGTCTGTTTATGTTCTTCAGCACGAACAGAGCAGGAGCTACGCTCCCATGGCGGACAAAGAACAGAGACTTGGTATTTTGGTGTTGCTCCCAGCCCAACCCTACTCGGCTTGACTCGTCACCCTTGCCGGCGGCGAGCTGTCATAACTCCCAACACCACTCTTCTCCACACACACCTCAGCTAGCCTTGGGCTCTTCCGTCCATGGCGCCGCCGTCGCAGCGTACTTCTCCTTGTCGAGCAGAGAAGCTTGGCGGGCGGGCGAGTGGCGTAGGCTGCGGGATCTGGGATGGTGCGGCGTCGGGAATCCAGGGAGGTCGCCGGCATCGGGAGCTTGGGAGGGAGCCGGTGTCGGGGACCTTGGGGAGGGCGCCGGCGTCGCCGCGCTCGTCACCTCCTCGAGCTTGGGCAGGCCTCAACGTCAGAGATGAGGACAGATTCGGGGAGGGTGGGAAGGGATTCAGAAGGGCTAGCAGAGGAGCCGTGGCAGCGACAATGGGGTGGCCGGCGACGCCGCCATGGCCAGACGAGATGGAGAATTTTGGTCGGGCAGTTGGACTTCTGTTTAGGGTTAGAGGAGGGTAAATTTGTCATTCTGAAAAATCTGACACGATTTCAAAGCTTGACTAACGTGAATCGTTTGACATGTCACGGCAGTGGTATATGGGCATGAAAAACCTTGACGGTAGTGCTATTTTGGCAACATCGGTTTTTTTAGTGGTATTTTGGAACTCACGGCTTTTACTAGTGGTATTGTGGCTATTCTCTCAATTTTTTGAAGCTACTGCCAACATATTACATCTTCCAGACCACATCAGAAAAAGGCATAAGAGAAATCAGTTCAATGTCTTTGCTTCATCTTCAGGTGCTACACGTTGCGCTTCTTCATCGTCTCAAAGGTTGCAACGTTTATCTCGTTCATTGTAGAGTGGAACATTTGAAAGGGAAGCCTTCAACATCCTGTACTTTGGAATTATTTCCTGCATACTAGAAGACGAGAAAATAATACTACGGAACATAGCCCAAGAAAGCATTACTAAAATAATTAACCAGCGAGAGAAAAAGAACTTCAACCATAGTAGTTGCTGAAGAAAGCAAAATAGATATCTTTTTGAAATCCGCCATAACCTTTCCATTGAAATTTTCAGCATATAACATGATGTAAAACCCACATAATGCCTAATAATCAGATAGATTGGAATTTATTGGGAATAAGATAAATTTAAATGAGCATAAAAACTTGAAAAACACAAAACTGGTGAGGAAATGAACTAACAGCAGTGCATCTATTGGGTAACTTAGTGTACCGCATTTGTTGAACTTCTCAAAATCCTTGCAACAAATGTTCAGCCCTTTGCAAACAGTTTTCAAGTAACAAACCTGCTGGATATGCTACAAAAACAGTAAGATGGCTACCATAAAAAACATATTTTTTTTTTTTTGAAAGGAATGCGGTAGGGGAAGCCCCTACAGCGGTTTTTGTTTTTGAAAGAATAAGAACCCAAATCCACGTCCGTGAGGACTTGAACCTGGGTGGCTGGGTTGTACATCCACTTCCCTAACCAAGTGAGCTGGGCTCACTTCTTAAAAAAAAAAACATCTACACATAGGAACAACCATGAAAAACAAGCAAGGCATGGGTAGGTTTTCGTCGAGGAATGCATGTCAGTCAACAACTTAAACCGAGAACACAGTGACTATCACGCAGGAAAAAAATGTTCTGCTTAATTCATCTCCATCAAAAATGGAGCTCCCATTGAGGGAGAAGAAGCGAAGCAAAATACACAATGCATCTTTTGCATAGTAGATAACTGGTCTCTAATAAGGAATATTCATCAAATTAGATAGCATGGCAGATAACCTACAGAGACAAACAAAAATGGGATTGAAGCATTGCTGCACAAAACAATTATCAGCTAAGCAATTGAAGAAATGAAGGACACATACTTCTAATTAGATCAGTCAAATTCGAGAGACATGTACATCAAAAAGCCCCCAACTAGTTCTAGATAAAATGCTAAGACCCATAGATCGGCCAGGGCAAAACATAAAGTCTGTAAAAAAAATATGCTTACGATGATGGATTGAAGACTAGCTTCACATAATTTTTGTTTTTTTGAATAATAGCAGGAGAGCTGCTATATTTATATCATTAGAAGAAGTTGAAGCAGAGTACAGGGTGTAGGGGGCCTAGATGGCTTCCCCACGAGAGTGGAAAAACAAAGAAAAATCAGCCGGGGTCGAAAGGTGCTCGCCCAGCCTGCTCAGCTAAAGAAATTGGTGCCCTGCTCTCTTCCAAAGACCAGCTTCTTCTTTGATGCGTGTAGCTAGTACTGACGCCGGCATCTCCTTTTGCTGAAAGATTCTTCTATTTCGCGCATTCCACAAATCCCAGCATATCAAGTTTGTCAAAGTTGGCGTTGACTTCTTGTTTGCTGTAGTGTCGCCGTTCTCACTTGCCTGAACCATGATCCGAAGGAAGGGTCATCAACTGCCCATGGGGATGTCCGAAATGATTTTTCTCTGGAATCCTCTGCCGCCTTATTCCAGATCTGCACAGGCACCCCAAGGATTCGCGTGGACTGAAAAAATTGGAACACATACCAGGCGCGTCCTATCAGCTCCCCGATGTAGAAGACATGAAGCAGACGGAAGAACCCGCCCCTCTCTCCCCGATGTAGATGACACAAAGAAGACAGAAGAACCGCCCCTCTCTCCCCCGATGTAGACGACACGAAGCAGACAGAAGATTCCGCCCCTCTCTCCCCCGATGTAAACAATAGGAGGAAGACAAAGTGCAGGATTTGTATACCTTCCCCTGCCATGGCCAGCGACGACCCGAGAAGAAGGACAGTCGTTCACCGTCGATGAACCCCAGACGGACGAAGAACCAGATCTCACAGATCCGGGGGCGGAAACATTGGAGCACACCGTGGGGGAGGAAGAAAGGTTAGAAAGCATATCTCAACATCCCTCTCCCCTCTCGCCTCGCGACCGTCGAAAAGAACAGAAGAACGTCTCGCGAACTAAATGGGCCTAGCCCAGTAAAGTGGTATTCAGGCGACGCAAGCGTAAAGCGACGCTAACGGGCGATATATAGGTTTTGCCTGGAAATGCCTAGTGATGTGTTGCATGTGATTAGTTTGGTGGGCTTTCGAATTGACGGGCCTGCCTTTCATCCTACACCAAGACCCTGGTCAGGCTGTTCCGGCAAAAACCTATTTGCCACATGCCGTGGAGCGGGATCGCTCTCGCGCACCCTTCCCAGCCAAAGTGGGCCGGCCCAGTAGAGTTTCTTCTGTTTCCTTTTTTTCCTATTTCTGATTTTTTTTTCTTTTCTGTCTTCTTTTTTCTCTCGTATGTCTTCTTCTATTTTATATTAATTTTCGGGTTTTATATTTTCATTATTTAATTTTTTTTCTGCTTTCTTTTTGCTTTGTTTTTAATGTCTTTATTGGAAAAAAATAAGATAACCGTTCTTACTACAAAATCGTCTAGACAATATATATGTTTATATTTGAAAAATTAGTTTTTGTACGTATCTGAATATTTTTTTTTCAGCGATTTTGTTCTCTTTTTTCTACTATTACTATAAAAACAGAAAATAAATTGTTCCAACGGTTCATAAAATTATGAAAAATTCGCAATAATATGGATGGTTGCATCAATCGATGATGATGCTATGCATGGTGGTCAAGCCTATATCTAAACGGGGTTGGTCGATGGAGGCTCGTAAGAGAGAACACTCAAAATAGCACAGACCCGATTTAAGAAAAATCAAACGGGCCATGCTCCTGGATGAGCTATAGTTGTGCCCTGAGTCCTACCCTTGTGCAAACATTGCATACGCCTCTTTTTTTTTTTTTGAGAAACACAGTACAACGCAGGCGCTCATATACACGCGTACACACTCAATCCTATGAACGCACGCACGCACACCCTACCCCTATGAGCACCTCCGAGAGACTGAGTCGGCGGGTCGAGTCTTGAGATTGACGAAGTCACCACAGACGTCTCGCTGTCAACGGGAACGTCGCCTCCCACTGAAGAATATTCCGTCTTAAATGAGAAACACCAGCGTCAAATCTGGGGTTTGAACTCTGGTGGGCTCAGGGACCATTTTGCCACAGGCAAGTTCTCACATTGCATACACCTCGATTCAATTCAATATGCACCTACCCTACCTGCTCTATGGCTCGTCCGGTGCACCTGAGCTTGAAAACATTCTCAAAAGACATACTCCCTCCGATCCGAAAATATTATCGCTAGTTGTACTATAAATTTAACGTACTCAGCACATTTTGTCCGACACGTAAAAGGGATTGGAGGTAGTAATAAATTCTAAGAAAAAATTGTACTCCTCTGTTCTATGTTATAAAATCGTTTTCGCAAAACTAATTTAGTTTGTCAAAACTATTATAATATGGAAGAGATGTAGTCGTATATATGCACTACATCCATCTACTATGTAACAAATTAGCAGTTCAAAGTTCAACTCTAACTAAAAAAAGGGACAAATCATGATATCAATAGTACTTAATTTGAAGTCGACTATGAGTTAGCCAATTACCACTATAGTAGAAGGTTCTATTTCTGTTTCTCGAGTTGTGTTATGAATTCAAAACATGAATTGTGTGGCATGGTTGGCATAGGTCGTGCCCATGTGATGATATTTTCTTAGATACCTTCCCTAATCCTCCACCCTTACGGCCAACTTTACGGAACATATTTGCTAATTAACATATTTGATACACCGGGCTCGTGGTGCACACTATGCATCCAACTACGGTATTCCTTACAGAACTTAGGAAAGAAAATCCAAACATAAATTAGCTTGTAAACACAACATTTCTTTACCATATTTTAAAATTTAATTTTCCAATCAACGTTAATAACACAACTCGTGAAAGAAAAATAATACTTCCTCCGATCCGTAAAAAGAGTCGGAGGTTACACATAGGACCTATACTAACTACGTTGCTTTGTCATGAAAGATTTTACGGATCGGAGGGAGTAGGTAAATCTCTTAGTAGTAGCACAAATTCGGCCCATTATCAAAAGAGTTTGATACACACAAAAACAAACTCGAGTTGTATAGCCTAAATATTGTAAGTACAATGTTTCCTACATGCATGTTTTGGCCATCTACTCGTCCTTTTCACAACTTCTTAATCGATGTCAGCCACACCACATGGCTTTCGAATATCCTCGTTTAAAAGTGGTGATTTTTTGGAAGTGACATGTTGATGCAACATCTATTTACCGGAGTTGCGAAATTTTGGATCCACATTTAAAATACGACGCAGAAAAAAACATCTCATTAGGGAGTATGACAAATCTAACCTTGTTTGAGAATCCAGCCTTTTATCATTCTTTGAATTCAAAACTTTGCATACAGAAACTTAAGCACAACAGAGGCTGGGTTGCTTCCCGTGAAGATAAGGCAAACCTGATTTTCGAACACTTCTCGCGGACCTTGGGGCAGCCTCCACCTCGGCAACTAGACCTCAATTGGGCTGCCATAAACCCACCTGTCAGACGGCTTGATGACCTGGCTCTTCCTTTCTCCATTGATGAGATCAAGTCCGCCATTGAGGATATGCCTACTTACAAAGTGCTAGGACCGGACGGGTTCACCACGGCCTTCTTCGTTTCATGCTGGGACATCATTAAGGTGGATATCATGCGGGTGATGGATGCTTTCTCGGAGCTTTCGATCAACAACTTCCATGTCATCAACTCGGCCAACATTGCGCTTCTCCCTAAGAAAGAGGGGGCGAGGCAATCACAGATTTTCGCCCATTAGCTTGATCCACATCATTCCGAAGATTATTGCCAAAGTTATGGCGCCTCACCTTGCCCCAAAGATGAACAACCTCGTCTCCAACTGCCAGAGTGCTTTCATCAAGACTAGGAGCATTCATGACAATTTCATGTATGTTCGGAACACGGCTAGACGCTTACACCAGAGTCGATCACCAATGCTGCTCCTCAAGCTCGACATTGCCAAGGCTTTTCACTCCATGCGATGGGATTACCTCCTCGACATCATGCAACGTCGTGGTTTTCCTCCCAGATGGCGTGCATGGGTCTCAATACTGTTCTCCACTGCCTCTTCACGTGTTCTGCTTAATGGCGTCCCTGGTTTGGATATTCTGCATGGCCAGGGTCTGAGACAGGGGGGCCCTCTTTCCCCTCTCCTATTCGACATTGGCATTGACCCCATTAACCGAACTCTTGAGTTGGCCACCGAAGCGGGACTGCTGCAACCCATCCCTGATAGCTTGGTAACCCTGAGAGTGTCCCTCTACGCCGATGATGCGGCAATTTTTTTGGTCCCTTCTGCTAATGACATCACCAACCTTGCCACTACTCTGCATCATTTCGGCGAGGTCACGGGGCTGGTCACTAATATTGCCAAAAGCTCCATCTCTCCAATCAGATGCTCTGAGATTGACCTTGACGCGGTGCTCGCAGGGTTCCCTGCTGCTATTTCAAAGTTCCCCATCAAGTATCTTGGGTTGCCTCTAACCCTTGGTAGGCTCCGCCGTGTTAACCTGCAGCCATATCTCGACAAAGCCGCATCTCGTTTGCAACCTTGGAAGGGAAAATTCATAAACCGTGCTGGGTGTCTGGCCCTCGTGAAATTGGTACTCTCGTCCTTGCCCATCTTCCTCCTCACCTGCCATTAAGGTGGATAAGCGCACTATCAAAGTTTTGGACAAGATTAGAAGGGGCATGCTTTGGAACTGCAGTGAAAAAGTGAGCGGAGGGAAATGCAAGGTCAGTTGGGACAAGGTGTAAAAAGTGAGCGGAGTGATCATACTAGGTTTCTCCGTAAATATATTTGGAAAATGAAGGTGCCATTAAAAATAAAGTTTTTTATGTGGTTCCTGTTCCGTAAAGAGATTCTAACTAAGGATAATTTGGCTAAACATAATTGGAATGGTTGTAAAAAGTGTTGCTTTTGTGATCAAGATGAGACGATTCAACACTTATTTATATCATGTCCCTTAGCAAAAATGGTTTGGTGTATCATTTTTATGGCTCTTAATATTAACCCCCAAGTAATATAACCAACTTGTTCAGGAATTGGTTAAGGGGAGTTGACAAGAAAGATAAAGTGCAAATCAGAGGTTGTGTCTACGCTTTACTATGGGCCATTTGGAATATATGCAATGATTACATCTTTAACAATGCAAGATCGGCTTCATTTATGCAGGTTATTCCTATGGCTACACACTGGATCCGTACGTGGTCCTACCTACAGCCAATGGAGAAGCGCAACGCTCTGGATTTTGGGTGCAGCCGCCTGGAGTTGGTCGCGCGGGATTTATACAGCCGGTGCAGCTGGCGTTTTGATCTTAGGATAACATGTTGATGAAGTGTCACCACATGTTGTCTTTTCTCTTTAGATGGTTGATACATGTCTCAACCCTATGCGACCCATGATGTAATCTTTTGTAAAACATAAAACCTAAACTTCAATAAAATCAATAAAAGATGCATGCATCCATCGATGCAGAGGCTGGGATCCCCCATTTCAAAAAAAGTTGGGACAAGGTGTGTCGCCCTAAGATTCTTGGTGGACTCGGGATTCTCGACATGAAAAAAAATTCCAGAGCTCTCCGCTTAAGGTGGTTATGGCAAGAATGGGTCTCCGTTGGCAAGCCATGGGGCGGATCCGAAAACGCCCAATGACAACTGTGATCGAAGTCTGTTCAACGCAGCTACCAAAGTGACGGTGGGGGATGGCCTAAAAGCTTCTTTATGGGGCTCTTCCTGGTTGGATGGTTCAACCCTAAGGTCATTGCTCCTGACCTGTTCAAGGCCTCCAAGCGAAAAAAGAGAAGTATACATGACGCTCTCACCGACTTCAAATGGATCACAGATCTTTCTGTGGACAACTTCACTGTCTATCACATCTCCCAGTTTGTTAACCTTCGGGGCCTTACTCAGGAGGTCATGCTAACTCCTGGTGTCGCCGACACCATCATCTGGACCCTCACGAGTAACGGGCTTTACTTTGCCAACTCGGCTTACAAGGCGCAGTTCATATGCGCCTCTCCTTGCTCTTTCATGAACATTGTTTGGAAAACTTGGGCACCGCCAAAGTGTAGTTTCTTCGCCTGACTTGCCGTGCAAAAAGAGGCTGTGGACATCTGATCGCCTTGTGATAAGGGGGTGACCGCATCGACCAACATGTCAACTATGCAGAGTTCAACCTGAGACGGCGAGACACATCCTATTCGAATGCCGCTACTCCAGGAGGATTTGGACGGATGTCGCGACTTGGCTGAAATGCCCCACGCTTATGCAAAACTTGGGATCGGGAAGGTCAACTGTTCACGACTATTGGAAGACGGTGGCGGCCTCATTGTTCTCATCTCAAAAAGGACTAAAAACGGCAATCATTCTGATCACGTAGGAGATTTGGAAGGAAAGAAACGCGAGGGTGTTTAATTGCAAGTTTACAATGCCTTCCATTCTCTTCCAGCGCATCAAGGACGAAGGCAATGACTAGATCTTGGCAGGGGCTAAGAAACTTGCAGAAGCTATTGGCTGATTCCATCACTTAGCTTGTTTTTTCTATTGTTTTAGTCCTTTAAACAATGTGATTCTTTGTATTTGGCTTAGGCCACTATTTGCTTCTCCTTTATCAATATAAAAGACAAAGCTTTTGGCTTGTTTTAAAAAAACTTTGCATAATTTCAGGAGCGTAGGCTTTTGTTTGTCGTGGTGTCTTTTGTAACTTCAAAAACTTTTTTTTCGAGAATAACGGGGGGGAGGAGCCCCACCGCTTGTTATTATAACTCGAGGCGCCCTCTCAAAATAGGGCCAGTTTGTTACAACTCATCAAGAAACACAGGGGGGAGGAACATATTGCAAGTTTGCACAAATTAAGAAGAAGCTACGTAGGGCCTCGGTGGAAACAAGTAAGGTAGGGACCAGGCGGTGCGACCAAACCGAAAGGTCATCGGCAGCGCGGCGAAGAACGTCTGAGGCGGAGCACATCTTGGCGTTGAAGACGACGTCGTTGCGTGCTTTCAAAATGTTCCAGAGCAGCGCCGCGGAACCCATCTCCCACGCGGCAGGCGCGGTGTCGATCGGAGGCGGCAGGTCGAAGGAGGGCATGGCGGGCATCAGAGAGTACCCCAGTCGGGACCAGGCCTCATTGGCGAGGCGACAGTCGAAGAGAATGTGAGCGGTCGTCTCCGGGGCAGTGCATGAGGCACAGATGGCGGAGGGTGCACAATGCTTGGAATGGAGGTTGAAGCGGGTTATGGCGGTTGGCGCGAGCGAGGAGGCAGAAAATTTTGATTTTCGCAGGAAGGCGAGAGCTCCAATACGTAAGCGCTGCGGCGTCAAGCACACCCCCCGGGGAGGTGACGGAGTAGAGTGCACGGGAGCTGAAGGTGGTGGAGGCGCCCCAGGCCATGGTGCGGACGTCGGCCTCGGAGTCAAGGTGGGTGGAGGCAATGATGCGCTGAATGTGGGCTAGCTCGCAAGAGGCGGCGGTGGAGAGGCGCGGTCTGAGGGAAAGACCGGAGGAGCAAGCATCGGCGACAGAAATGTTAGGGCGGAGGCTGTGAGAAAAGAGAGCAGGGTATGTGGAGGCGAGCGTCCCGTCGGGGAGCCACCTATCAAGCCAGAAGGAAGTGTGCTTGCCGTCGTGGACGGCAGAGCGAGTGGTACCACGGAAGGTGGGGAGGCAGAGGTGGATGATCTTCTCGAGGAAGGAGGGAGAGGAGGAAACGTCACCCAGGTCACGGTCGTAGGAGCGTCTGAACCATGTCTTCCACGGCAGCTCTTCCCGTTGATGAAGCTTATGAACGAAGTTCATGAGGAGGGCGAGGTTTTGCCGTTGAAGGTCCCGCATCCCGAATCCGCCCACCTGCTTAGACAAACAAACCTTGTCCCAGGCCATTAGACAGCGAGCCCCAGAGCAAGAATCCTTGCCAGTCCAGAAAAAGGCACGGCGCCTCCTGTCAATTGCATCAATCACACCACGGGGCAAAAGAAAAGAGCACATAAAATAAGTTGCAAGGTTATTTAAAACAGCGTTACAAAGCACAAGTCGGCCCCCGGAAGAGAGAAGCATGGCACTCCAGCTAGAAAGGCGACGGTCGAAGGAAGAGATCAGAGAGGTGTAGGCAGATGGGGGGAGTTTTGTGGGGGAAAGGGGGAGACCGAGATATGGTTGGGGAAAGCTAGAGATTGGGCAACCGAGGATGGATGCAATGGAAGTTGAGAGGTCACTGTTGATATGCATGGGGATAAAGCAAGATTTATGGAAGTTGATGGCAAGGCCCGTAGCGGAGGCGAAATCGTCGAGGATCTTCTTGAGGATATGGGCTGAGGAGACATCGGCGTGAAAAACGATAAGCGTATCGTCGGCGTACTGGAGGACAGCGGGGGGGGGGGGAGCGACGGGTCGACGGGGTGGTGTAGAAGTTACTGGGAATGGGCATTGCGGATGAGTCGCTGAAGGACGTCGGCCACGATAATGAAGAGATAGGGGGATAGCGCATCACCTTGACAGAGACCATTTTTGCATTTGATCCAGGGTCCCGGGACGCCGTTAAGAATGATAGAGGTGTGCCCCGAAACCAGGATGTCAAGCATCCAGTTGCACCAGAGGTTGTTGAAGCCTCGGGCTCGAAGGATGGTAATAAGACTACCCCAGTTGACGGAGTCGAAGGCCTTGCGGAAGTCAATTTTGAACACCATGGTGGGGGACTTGCGGAGGTGGCAGGTGCGGACCAGGACCGCAGCATAAATGATATTTTCAGAGATGCGACGGCCGGAGAGAAACGGCCTGTTTGGTCGGGGTCAACTAGAGAGTGAATGGAGTTTTGGAAGCGAGTGGTAAGAACTTTAGTGATCATTTTGGCGATGCAGTTTTGGAGTGAAATGGGACGGAATTCGAAGGGGGAGCGCGCCGCCTCGTGCTTCGGGAGGAGGACCAAGTAGGCGTGGTTGATGCGGGTCAGATCGGAGGAACGGTTGTGAAAGGAGGAGAACACATCAATAACGTCGGAGGAAATCGTGGGCTAGAAGGTGGAGATGAAACTGGGTCCGAAGCCGTCGGGCCCGGGGCTAGAGTCTTTGTTCATGCGTGAGAGGGCTTCCAGGATCTCAGTCGAGGTGAAGGGGTCCGTAAGAGAGGCAGGAAGGTCATTATGGGCGGGGTAAAGATCGCGTAAGCTGAAGTTCCAACCACAAGCAGTCGTCGTGCCAAGAAGGGAACGGAAGAAGCTGTCTAAAACCCTAGCTTTGCTGGGATGGTCGGAAAACGAGTCGCCTTCAAAGTCAAGAGTGGGGATGGTGTTGCGGCGTTTACGGCAGGAGGTGATAGCATGAAAGAAGCTGGAGTTTTCATCTCCTTCAAGCGTGTAGCGGACCTTTGCACGAGAGCGCCAGTACACCCCACGTTCCTTAATTGAAAGGTGAAGCGCTTCAGTGGTGAGAAGGCGGAGGCGGTTTTCGTGGGAAGAGAGGGGCGACTTTCTTCAACGAGGTCAAGGAGGTTGATAACAATGCGCACATCAATTTCTCGCTGGGCGAAAGGAGCACACTTCTGGTTCCAAGTTTTACAGCAACCCCGGCAACGACGGAGCCGTGCTACCACGCGAGCCATGGGATCAAGGCGGTCAGAGGTATGCCAGGCCGAGGAGATGGAGTCACGGAAAGCCTGATGCAGGCCCCAAGATCGGTTGTATCTGAAGATAGGGGAGCGAGGGATAGCAGAGGAGACTGACGTCAGAAGGGGGACATGATCAGAGGTATCCCGGGTTAGCGAAGAGAGGGACGAGGAGGGAAACAGAGTGTTACACGCATTGTTAATGAAGATACGGTCGAGGCGAATCAGAGTGGGGTTGGCTCGGCGATTGGACCAGGTGTAGCGTCGGTCCCTAAGGGGAAGGTCGATAAGTGATACGTCTCAAACGTATCTATAATTTTTGATGTTCCATGCTTGTTTTATACCAATTGCTACATGTTTTGCATCTACTTTATATCACTTTTATACATTTTTTGGGACTAACCTATTAACAAGATGCCGAAGTGCCAGTTCCTGTTTTCTGCTGTTTTTATATTCCAGAAAAGCTAGTCTGGAAATATTCTCGGAATTGGACGAAACTATACGGGGGTGCCTATTTTTCGAGAACACGCCTGACGGAGCGAAGGAGCAGCAGAGGAGGGCCACCAGGAGGCCACACGCACCTAGGGCGCGGGCCCCCCTTCTGCCGCGCCCTAGCGTGGTGTGGGCCCCTCGGGGGTCCGCAGCCGCCGCCCTTTCGCCTACTTATTCCCCCAACGCGAAAACCCTAAGTACCTGAGCAAAAATCCACGAAAAGATCCAGAGACGCCGCCGTCGTCAACCCTAGCTCGGGAGGGTTCAGAACCTCTTCCCGGCACCCTGCCGGGGAGGGGAATCATCACCGGAGGCTTCTACATCGCCATGCCTGCCTCCGGAGTGATGCGTGAGTAGTTCATCCTTGGACTACGGGTCCATAGCAGTAGCTAGATGGTTGTCTCTCCACTTTGTGCCATCATGTCTAGATCTTGTGAGCTGCCCTACATGATCAAGATCATATTATTGTAATGCTACATGTTGTGTTTGCTGGGATCCGATGAATATTGAATATTATGTCAAGTTGATTATCAATCTATCTTATATGTTATTTAAGATCTTGCATGCTTTCCGTTACTTGTAGATGTTTTGGCCAAGTAGATGTTTGTAACTCCAAGAGAGAGTATTTATGCTAGATAGTGGGTTCATGTCTCCGTTTAACCTGGGACAGTGACAGAAAGTTCTAAGGTTGTGGATGTGTTGTTGCCACTAGGGATAACTAACGATGCTATGTCCACGGGCATATGTGTTTGTTTACATTACGCACTTTACTTAATGCAATTATCCGTTGCTTGCAACTTAATACCAACGGGGGACTCGGATGACAACCCGGCGGTGGATTATTAGTCATAGATGCTGTTGGATAACGGTCTATGTATTATGTCGTAATGCCCAATTAAATATCATAGTAGTCAACATGTCATGTATATGTATTGTCATGCGCTCACTATTCGTCAATTGCCTAGCTGTAATTTGTTCACCCAACATGTTAGTTATCTTTTATGGAGAGACACCACTAGTGAACTGTGGACCCCGGTCCATTCTTTTAAACTGATTAAACAACCACAAACTGCAAACTGTTCTTTTTTCATTCTCTGCAATTTAATACTCATTTTCCACACCATACGTTTAATCCTTTGTTTTCAGCAAGCCAGTGAGATTGACAACCTCACTGTTTCGTTGGGGCAAAGTAGTTTGATTGTGTTGTGTGCAGATTCCACGTCAACAGTCCAGACTCCCTTCGACAACTATTTTTCTGACGCCGTTGATAACCTTCTGAAGAGTTGCTGCTCCTACTGGTTCGATAACCTTGGTTTCTTTCTGAGGGAAAATTTGCTGCTGACTACATCATACCTTCCTCTTGGGGTCTCCCAACGAACGTGTGTTTCACGTCATCAATAAGCGCGAGATCATGGATGCAGTCGTTGAAGAGGGAGGCCTCATTGAGGTTCAGGTTATCGTTGTTGCGATCACTCGCATCACGGCAGAGGTTAAAGTCGCCACAAATCATCCAAGGGGTCGAGTCGCCGGGGTCGTGAGTTTTAAGATCAAGAAGAAAGGCTTGTTTGTCAGCGTGGGCGCAAGGGGCGTAGACATTAGTAAAACGAAAAAGGGTCGAGTCCGAGCAGCAGGCAAGGTCCAGGGAAAGGGCGTGATTAGTGGTAAAGAGGAGACCCTAGAAAAGAGGGAGTTATCCCACCCAGTAAGGATTCCTCCAGCAGAACCAATCGCGTCGATGGCTTCGAAAGAGCGGGTGTGGCGGGGAGGAAGGAGGCGGCCTTAGCAGGGGAGATAGAGGCGAGCTTGCTTTCTTGAATGGCGATAACATGGGGACGGACAGAGGTTAGGTCGGCTAGAACGATCTCACACTTAGCAGGTTCACCGAGTCCTCTAAGGCTCCACGATTCAAATAAAAAGGTCTTTGATTGCATTGATAACGATTAAGGCATCCAGAACAGAGGGGCATCCAGCCCAAATAAACCTAACAGGGAGGTTGCCTAATGCAGAGCCTCCAGCAGCATCCCGATCCAAAAAGAAGCAAGGTTCCAGCCATAAGGGCACACGGAAGGGAACCCTAAGGGAGCGAAACAGACAGCCGGCGCAGCGGCACGGGCGGGTTCCGATAGCCACTACGACAGGCAGCGGCGCACGGACGGGAACCCCCCGACAGCAGGAGTGCATCATGGAGCAACGGCAGACACCGACCCGCCGTCCGCCAGGGCAGCAGGGTCAACACCGCACGGGACTCCAAGCTCCTGAAGCAGAGGCAGCGGGCTGGGAGCGGTAGCCGCGTCGTCGATGCAGATTCTGGCCACCGCGGCGCGGAGGCGCGGGGAGCCCTTGGAGGCGTTGAAGCGCGACGCCTTCACCTCCTTGGCCCTGGTCAACATGTCGGAGAAGTGCGCCGGCTCTTTGGCAGCAAGGCGGTCGCTACGCCTTGCCTTGAAGGCGGAGTCCTTGGCGCGCTTGCGACGGACCCGCTGCTTGCGAGCGGCGTCCTCGTGTTCGTCGCCGGCAGCGGGGAACACGATGGAAGCAGGGCGCTGCACACTGGGGAGAGACGGGGCAGAACTGGCCGAAGCCGCGACCGCACTGCAGGAGGTCTCCTCAACTAGAGGCGTGGCGGGGACAGCGAGAGTGTCGTACCACTGCAGCAAGAGGGGAGCGGGTTCAGAGGAGGAAGGAGACACGGGTTCAGATAGAGAAGAGTCAGAGGGAAAACATGAACGGGGTGGGGCGAGGCAATCGTTACCTGGTCCGCGTCCAGCCCATCTTCAGGGAACTGGGCCGCCAGGCGACGAGAAAGGATACGATCCCAGAGCATAACCAACGTGGCCCCGGACAGAGGCCCATCAGGGGCCCTCGAGTTGGCCTGCTCACTGGCCTGCTCCAAGTCGCGCGCGCGGCGCGCAACCACGCGGCTCCACAGCTCCATGGTGACCGACGGCGCCTGGTCAACGTCAGAGTCAGAGGATATGTCGATGATGGAGTTGATGTCGATGTCGTCCAGGCCGCCGCGGCGCGGCGGGGGCGCCGCACCACCAGACGTGGGAGAGTCCTCGCCGCCGCTCGCGAAGTGCCCGCCATGGCAGAACGTGCCGACGGACGACCAGGAGCGGACGACCTCAAGGGAGACATCGGTGGCGGAAGCGCCCTCGAAGTCGCGAACCAGCAAGGGGGGGGGGGACTCCGCGCTGCTCGGGGAGGTGCAGGACAAGGCGAACGACCGAGAAGTCACGCCCGTTGAGGCAGAGGGGATCGACACAGCAGACGCTTCCGATGGGTCGGAAAGCAGTGCGTATGCCCCCCTCCGACCAGTGCTCGAGCGGGAACCCGTAAGCCGAAACCTGGGCGAAGTTGGAGTAGGACCAGCTTGAGCGGTTGTCGGCGAGCTCGGGCTTCTCGAGGGAGATGGTGTGGCCGAGGAAGGAGATCGGGAACAGGGCCATGGTCTTTGTCTCAAACTCCTTCTTATTCAATAAATTAAGGCAAATCTTTTGCCATTCTTGAAAAAAAAACTTTGCAGAATATACCTCTGCCGTATACGTGTACTCTATGTTCTCCGTATTCTTTTCGGAAATTCCGAAGCGTGGCCACTGCCACTGTCCACTGACCCAACGGGCACGGCACCATGAGTGGTGAGTTCCGATACGTACGTACTCCTACCTTCCTTTTCAAAAAGGATTCCACCTACGTGATGTGCAGACAAATTAAGCAAATGGTTTATTTTGAGCGATGGTGCACCGGTCTAGCATGACCTCTCCGTCGCTCAGGAACAGTCCACGTCGTGTCTTTGGACTCGAGCATTTCCTTCGGCCGAGGGTTTCCTCCGCCGCAGCTGGAGCACGTTCGTTCGAGGAGCAATATCATATGAAGATATAAAGATAAATACTAACTTCGGAGCAAAGCGAGGCCCGTCGTCGGAGGCTTGGACCGATGTGGGAGGTCACGAATGTGTGTGTGATCGTACACAACATAATCATCGAGATTGAGCGCACGCATCCGGTCCAGGATGATGTTCCATTCGACTTTCAGGGTCCCCTAGCCGATGTTGGTCCCCTGTTGTCGGCAGATTTTGCTGATTTCCTCGCCATGCATATGGAGGTCAGGGATGAAGTCATTCATTATCAGCTTCAAAACGATCTAGCCGAACATTTGTGGGCACGTCGGTGACTGACAGCGGCAGCCACGGCAGGGCAATTTTTTTTTATGTAACAATTTTATTGTTATTTTTAATTACTGTGAAACTTCCGCGGCGCGTCCGGACGGTGCCAACATTCGTCTGACGCTGCTGCCGGACACGATTTAGGTGTCGCGAGTGGAGATGCTCTTAGCTGTGGCATTCAACCTTGGCTGCTCGTCACTTGTCAGGCCTATTATTCAGCGTGGGAAAAATGCAGCCGTGGCCCAAGATTGCGGTGATTCGCTGCTAAGCTAGCTGGATAATTGGCGATTTGGGGTTCATCTTCCGTTAGAGTACGTGCAGGACGGCACCTTGGTCCGTCCCTCTCCACCCGCACAGTAGAGAGGCGATTTTTTCGACCCATCCCAGATCCACCTCGCCTCCGTCGATCTGACGGGTCCCCCTTCCTCCGGCGGCCGCTCCGGCGGCGGGAGGTGGGGGGAGCCTCTTTTCACGGATGTACATAGTGTAGGAGCTGTGGAGTTCCCTGCCGGCGGCGCCTCGAGGTGGGCGGTGCGGTCGGTGGTTTATTTGCAGGTGGCGTCTGCCCTCTTCGTCGTTGGAGCTCCGTGGAGGTCTGCGGCGAGGCGTCTCCTTCCCCGCGCTCACGACCTCTTGGGGTCGTCGGTGGCGCTTATTCCCCTTCCAGATCTGCGTGCGGCGGCGGATCTGGTCGACGTCTTTGAAGCTGCTGGTGATGAAGTGCGTGGATGGATCCGGCGGAGGCGGGTGGCGACTCCCAGGAGTCCGAGCCTTGAAGACTTCCCGCCTGCTCGGGGATTTCTCTCGATCCAAGGCAAGAGGAGAGAAGAAGCAGCGGCGCGTCTTCGGCACGTCTTCCTCTGCTCCGGCGACATCGAGTTGCTCAAGGACCGGGTTGTATTTTTGTGCTTTGTTGGGGTCCTTTCTGTAACTTTCGTGCTTTAATATACCAGTAGTTTCTCGCAAAAAAAAAAAAAGAGTACGTGCAGGAGCAGGCTAGAGCGCATGCATGTGAGATTTGGCTTCTCTGTTTAAAAGTAACCAAGTACAGCAATCATACCGAGGACAATGACACAGCACGCTGCATTCGCGACGTCTAAGTGCGATCCCCCGTTTTTCACCGCGGCTGGTTGTTGTCTGAAGAATTTTCAGCTAGAATGGAAAACTCTGTCCGAGACCATTCCTTCCATGCGTCATGGTAGCAAATACCTTCGCGACCAAGTAGGGCAACCATCAAATGCTGAATTGCTGAGACTAAAAAAAACCCACCAGATGCTCTGTAAGATAGCAATGGATGGTTGTTGAACACATACCGAAAAGGCCCGGCGATAAATTAATAGCGTCAGACGGCGAGTAAGATACACACTGCTGAACCCAGCAAACAACACAATCCCGCACACACACAAGAAACAGAAAGTGTCACTTGTCAGTGTCATGACTGGTCAGCGTCTGGATAAAACAGCCAACCTTTTATTTCTACTTTTCGCGCGAGCACTGTAGAAGAGCTGGCTACTCTGTAAGAGCATCCATAACAGGTGCGCTAAAAAAAATTACAGGGCCGAAATAGTTGTTTTAGCGCGGGCGCGGGCAGCAATTTTAGACGAGCTAAATTTTAGCGTGGTGCTAGTAGCGCTTCACCAGGCGCGCCAAAATGTAGCGCGCAACCAGCACAAACACCAAACACACATAAAAATAGAACAATGAAGATCAGACAAAATAAATCAACAATAAATAGTTTAATTATTATTAAAACTCAAACAAATAGTTTACCATCAATGCAACAAATAGTTCATCCTCAACAGCAAATAGTTCATCAACAATACAACAAACATATAAGATCAAACTAGTTTTGTTGGCCTCTCCATTACCACCACTCTTCGATGAGATCTTTTTAAATCTCATCATGTGCATCGGCTTGTCGATTGGAACGATAAGAGGCAATAAAGCGGGCCACCGTCTCTTCCCTCCTCCGCACTCGCGCGGGATATCCCATCAACTCATAGTTAGAATAGTCTAAATCTTGTCTACGCTCATTTTCGATGATCATGTTATGCATGATTACACAAGTGTGCATGATATATCAAACAACATTTTGATCCCAAAATCTAGCCGGTCCTCTCACAATAGCAAATTGGGTTTGCAAAATTCTAAATACTCTCTCCACATCTTTCCTATTTACTGCTTGTGCATTATGGAAATCAAGTTTTTTCTTACCTTGCGGTCTGTTAACCGGCTTCACAAATGTTTGCCACCTTGGATAGATGCCATCGGCAAGGTAGTAGTCATAGTTTTATGTGTGGCCATTTGCTACAAACTCCACCGGTGGATTTCATCCATTGCAATCCGTGTCATGAGTAGTGACGTTGAAAAACATTGATGTCATTGCATGACCCGGGCATTCTGAAAAAAGCATGCCAAATCCAAGTCTCATGATTGGCCACGACTTCAAAGATGATAGTGGAATCCTTTCATGATTGCAGCGGCGGTGGTAGGAAGAGATTTCATCCAAGTCTCATGATTGTTCATGCCATGCCGTAGGACAATTTTTTTCAACTCCAATGCATGCAATCAATTGAGCCAAGCATAACTGGAAACCCCCGAGCTTCGTTGAACTCCAAAATCCTAGACATGTCTTGAGCATTGGGGGCTCTCAAATATTCCTCACTGAACACTTGCACAATTCCAAGTGCAAAGCGCTTGACACACTTGATGGTTTGACTCTCACCCATTCTCAAGTGATCATCAACTAGATTCACCGGAATACCGTATGCCAAGATACGCAAGGCAGCGGTCACCTTTTGATTGGTGCTATGCCCAAGTTCTCGGACGGCATTCCTCCTTTGCTGAAAAAACCGATCATGCTTCATCAAACACTCCGCGATGTGTTTGAACAAGTTGATGCTCATCCTAAAACGACGCCGAAAATAGCGCTCGGGTATGTGGAAGTCTCCACAAAGTAGTGCCGCATCAATTTGTCGTGAGCTTCGACCCTTTCCCTCCACAACTTCTCTCGACTGAAAACAGAACCACCGTGCTTCGACCTTTTATTCGCGTGCATACCCAATACCAATTCTATGTTCACCTCTTCTTGAAGGTCTCATTCTTCATCGGAAGAATCGTATGATGAACTCATCTACAAACATAAATTCGGACTAATTTAAGCTACCAACAGCACTCACAAAATTAATTTAGAAACATAGCATCGGCGACAATACATACCTTGCAAGGATTTTGTCAAACACCTTGTGTGCGCCGAGTTGCTTGACATCCACCGGGCGCTGGTTGTCGGCCTTCTCAGTGCGCTGGAGCCGGCGGCGGCGAGCTGGAGGAGCTGGGAAGCTGCAGCGGCGGTGGCGGGGGCCGATTCCACGCGGTTGCTCTCCTCAATCGCGCCGGCGCCGCCGTCGCCCAGCTCGCCGGTGACCTGGCTCGCCCCTCCGGCGCCTTGACCCAGCGCCGCCGGTTGATACGTCTCAAACGTATCTATAATTTCTGATGTTCCATGTTGATATTATACCAATTGTTACATGTTTTATATACACTTCATAGCATTTTTATGCATTTTCTGGGACTAACCTATTAACAAGATGCCACAGTGCCAGTTCCTGTTTTCTGCTGTTTTGTATTCCAGAAAAGCTAGTCTGGAAATATTCTCGGAATTGGACGAAACTTGGACAGAACCTCCTATTTTTCCAACACGAAGACGGAGTCCAGAGGAGACACGGAGGAGGGCCACGTGGCACCCACACCATGGGGCCGCGCGGGCCCCCTGCCGCGCGTGGGGTGGTGTGGGGCCCTCGTGGCTCCGCAGCCGCCGCCCTTTCGCCTATTTATTCTTCCCGACGCGAAAACCCTAAATACCCGAGCCATTATCCACGAAAAGTTCCAGAGACGCCGCCGCCGTCAACCCTAGCTCGGGAGGGTTCAGAAGCTCTTCCCGGCACCCTGCCGGAGAGGGGAATCATCACCGGAGGGCTCTACATCACCATGCCTGCCTCCGGAGTGATGCGTGAGTAGTTCATCCTTGGACTACGGGTCCATGGCAGTAGCTAGATGGTTGTCTCTCCACTTTATGCTATCATGTTTAGATCTTGTGAGCTGCCTATCATGATCAAGATCATCTTATTGTAATGCTACATGTTGTGTTTGCTGGGATCCGATGAATATTGAATACTATGTCAAGTTGATTATCAATCTATCTTATATGTTATTTATGATCTTGCATGCTTTCCGTTACTAGTAGATGCTTTGGCCAAGTAGATGCTTGTAACTCCAAGAGTGAGTATTTATGCTAGATAGTGGGTTCATGCCTCCGGTAATCTGGGAGAGTGACAATAACTTCTAAGATTGTGGATGTGCTGTTGCCACTAGGGATAAAATAACCGATGCTTAGCTTAAGGGTACGCCGTTAGGTCTAATGCATTTGTTTACATTACGCACATTACTTAATGCAATTATCCGTTGCTTGCAACTTAATACCAACGGGGAACTCGGTATGACAACCTGGCGGTGGATTATTAGTCATAGACGCTGTTGGATAACGGTCTATGTATTTTGTCGTAATGCCCACATGAATATCATAGTAATCATCATGTCATATATATGCATTGTTATGCGCTCAATATTTTGTCAATTGCCCAGCTGTAATTTGTTCACCCAGCATGTTAGTTATCTTTTATGGAGAGACACCACTAGTGAACTGTGGACCCCGGTCCATTCTTTTACACTGATAATACAACCAACTGCAAACACTGTTCCTTTTCATTCTCTGCAATTTACTACTGTTTTCCACACCATACGTTTAATCCTTTGTTTTCAGCAAGCCGGTGAGATTGACAACCTCACTGTTTCGTTGGGGCAAATAGTTTGATTGTGTTGTGTGCAGATTCCACGTTGGTGTCAGTCGCGCCACCAACAACCTTCAGAAGTGATTTCTTGCTCCTACTGGTTCGATTAAACCTTGGTTTCATACTGAGGGAAAACTGCTGCTATACTGCTTCATACCTTCCTCTTGGGGTCTCCCAGCGAACGTGTGATCCACGCAATCAAGCTTTTTCTGGCGCCGTTGCCGGGGAGCAGAAGCACTTCGGTTCAGAAATCTCCTTGCTTCCCTTCCACACGCCATATTTTCTGCGCCTTGGGAGCAAGAGGATTTCTGCAAGGGGAGTTTCACGCTTCCAATCTCTTTACTTTGTTATTGTCTTGCTTAGTTTATTTTTATTTAGTCTTGTTTGCTTTATTTATCAAAAACACAAAAAAATTAGTTACTTTTATTTTTCGAATTGTTATTTTTCAGTCTTGTTATCATGTCTAGCCCTGTTCCTGTCATCATGTCACCTGAGGAAGAGATCTTCACTTTCAAGCAAGGGAGTGAGGAGAGTTTTAAAGATGCTTGGTCTAGAATTTTTGAGTCTTATGCTAAAACTGAACCTAAAATGACTTTAAGCCTGCTTCTTAGTAGCTTTTATTTTGGTCTTGTTCTTTGCTACAGATATGCTTTAGATGCTGTGGTAGGAGGAGATTTCCTTCGTTATGATGGGGATCAAGCTTTTAATGCTATAAAAAATGATTACAATTTCTAGCCCTCCAATCAGTAAAATTGATTTGGCTTTGACAAGCATAAGTGATAGACTTAACACTCTTGAAACAAACATATCTGGTCTAAAAGAAGGGTATAATCAAATTTGTGAACACTATGATAATGTGCCAGTAAATTTTGAACCATCGGGATGGGTTCCCTCAGTAAAAGTTGTTATCAATGGTGAAACTTTTCATGCTCGCTGTGATATTATGTCTGAATTCTGTTTAATGCCCAAGGATATTTTTGATTCCTTAAATCTTTGGGAGCTTTCCAAATGCGAAGATTGTATAATTTTGGGTGATAATACTATTAAATTACCAAGAGGAGTAGCCGAAGGAGTATTTACAAAACTCCTGGGGATAACAATATCTATTGATTATCTTGTCATTGAATGTGCAGGAGTAGGACAAATTACGCTTGGAAGATCTCTGTTGAAACGCTTTGGAGCAATAATAGATGTGGGCCAAGGCACTATGAATTTCGCCTCTTCACCTATGTGTAACCAAGTATTTCCTAAAGATAAGGGTAAAGGTAAGAGAGCTAAGCGTAAGATTGTTGATGCTTCATCACTTGGAAACACTTGATTCTTACTTTCTGCGCCTAGCTGAAAGGCGTTAAAGAAAAGCGCTTATGGGAGACAACCCATTATTTTATTTCTGCAATTTTTCTTTTTTTGAGTCAAGGAGTTGTTTACTTCTGTAACAATTCCTTTGTATCTTTATTTTATCGCATTGTTGTGCCAAGTATTGCCTCTAATAGGAAGATGATGCTAGATTTGGATTTCTGCGCAGGAACAGATTTCTGCTGTTCACCGTTTTAATTCTGTAAAATCACAGAAAAATTATTTAAATCTGAAATTTTTGTGCGTGATCCTCAGATATGTACGCATCTTTCGTTAGTTTAAAGTTTTTCGATCTGAGCAACGTAAGTGCCTCGAAAAAATTCGTCTTTGCGGACTGTTCTGTTTAGACAGATTCTGTCTTTTATTTTTCGCATTCTCTCTTTTACTAGTGTTGAGTGGAATTCTTTTTTAGGGTGAAGAGCTTCACATAACATCAGTGGCAGTAGCTAATGTTAAAAGTAACGGTCATGTTTGTGTCCTTATAGAACATGTGAGTTTTTGATTGTGCACTAACCCTCTAATGAGAATTACTTTGAGTTTGGTGTGGCGGAAGTTTTCAAGGGTCAAGAGAGAAGGATGATATAATGTGATCAAGAAGAGTGAAGAGCTTAAGCTTGGGGATGCTCCCATGGATCACCCCAGCATATTTCAAGAAGACTCAAGCGTCTAAGCTTGGGGATGCCCAAGGCATCCCCTTCTTCATCAGCAACTTATCAGGTCATCTCTAGTGAAACTATATTTTAATTCTTTCACATCATATGTGCTTTACTTGGAGCGTCTGTGTGCTTTTATTTTCAGTATTTTATTTTTCTTATGGTCAACTTGATTGGACCCCAGCATTCTTGATTGGGAGAGAGACACGCTCCGCTTTTTCATATGAATACTCCTATTCTTCACTTATACTTGTTGAGTATTCTTGTCTAGCTATTGCTATGCTTTTAGCTCCTGTTTTCATGCATCTCTTATTCAGAGCTGTTAGTTCTTTTAAAGAAAGTACTCTCTTGCTTCACTTATAATTGTTTGGAGAGTTTATGTTGAAATAAATTGATTGGTGTTTGGTTGGAACAGAAAATGTTGCATGTGGTAGATGGTATAATGGAAAAAGCTTACATATTCTTGTAGATCATTGTATTGGATAATTTGATACTTGTCAATTGTTTTGAGTTATCAAGTAGTTCATGTTTAAGCTTTTGTATCATGTAGTTAAAACCTATTAATGAAGAACTACCGTAAAGCTCGTTGAAATTTGGTTTGCATGATTGGTATCTCTAAGGTCTAGATATTTTCTAGTAAAAGGGTTTGGTTAACAAGGAAGACAGTGTAGAGTCTTATAATGCTTGCAATATGTTTTCATATAAGCCTTGCTGTGTCGGTTGATATCCTGTGTTTGCTTCAAATAACCTTGCTAGCCTAAACTCTGTACTGAGAGGGAATGCTTCTCGTGCATCCAAAACCTTGAGCCAAAATCCATGCCATCTGTGTCCACCATAACTACCTATATGTGGTATTTCCTTGCCATTCCAAGTAAATTTTTCATGTGCTACCTTTAAACTATTCAAACTTTATTACTCCTATTTTGTGTCAATGTTTACCAAGCTCATGAGGACGGGGTGGATGTCTTTATGTCAACTGTCAAACAGACTTTACCACCGGACTAGCGGCATATACATCCGCTTATCCATTAATTTTGCAAAAAGAGCTGGCAAATGGGGTGCCCAGTCCCAATTAATTACAACTTTAACCGCTTAATTCTCTTCACATTTTTGCCCTGATTTATCAGTCAAGCAATGACAAACAGTGAAATATCTGCATGTGTAAACAAAAGAGAAAGAGGGATGATCTGCCTTGCTGGTAGAAATAACGTCCTTCATGGGAGCCGCTCTTAAAAGTCTGGTTGGCAGGGGTCATATTGTACTTTCCATTTTCTGATTCGTTGACAATTAACAAACACCTCTCAAAACTTATTTTTACTCTCTATATGATTTCAAAAACTTAAAAAGCTCTAGCACATGATTTAATCCCTGCTTCCCTCTGCGAAGGGCCTTTCTTTTACTTTTATGTTGAGTCAGTTTACCTACTTCTTTCTATCTTAGAAGCAAACACTAGTGTCAACTTTGGTGCAACAATTTTTATATGCTCGTATATTGCACTTATTATATGCTTTGTGTTGACAAATATCCATGAGATATATATGTTGAAAGTTGAAAGCAATTGCTGAAACTTAAATCTTCCTTTGTGTTGGTTAAATACCTTTTACTTAGAATCTATTGCTTTATGAGTTAACTCTTATGCAAAACTCTTGATGCTTGTCTCGAAAGTACTATTCATGAAAAGTTTTTGCTTATATGATTCAGTTGTTTGCTCATTATCTACTTGCTAGCAAACTATAGACCATTGACCTGGATCACTTCATTCATAACATGTGCTTTACAATATTATTTGATCAAGATTATGATTGTAGCATGTCACCTCAGAAATTATTTTGTTTTTATCGTTTTACCTACTCGAGGACGAGTAGAACTAAGCTTGGGGATGCTTGATACGTCTCAAACGTATCTATAATTTCTGATGTTCCATGTTGATATTATACCAATTGTTACATGTTTTATATACACTTCATAGCATTTTTATGCATTTTCTGGGACTAACCTATTAACAAGATGCCACAGTGCCAGTTCCTGTTTTCTGCTGTTTTTGTATTCCAGAAAAGCTAGTCTGGAAATATTCTCGGAATTGGACGAAACTTGGACAGAACCTCCTATTTTTCCAACACGAAGACGGAGTCCAGAGGAGACACGGAGGAGGGCCACGTGGCACCCACACCATGGGGCCGCGCGGGCCCCCCTGCCGCGCCGTGGGGTGGTGTGGGGCCCTCGTGGCTCCGCAGCCGCCGCCCTTTCGCCTATTTATTCTTCCCGACGCGAAAACCCTAAATACCCGAGCCATTATCCACGAAAAGTTCCAGAGACGCCGCCGCCGTCAACCCTAGCTCGGGAGGGTTCAGAAGCTCTTCCCGGCACCCTGCCGGAGAGGGGAATCATCACCGGAGGGCTCTACATCACCATGCCTGCCTCCGGAGTGATGCGTGAGTAGTTCATCCTTGGGTCCATGGCAGTAGCTAGATGGTTGTCTCTCCACTTTATGCTATCATGTTTAGATCTTGTGAGCTGCCTATCATGATCAAGATCATCTTATTGTAATGCTACATGTTGTGTTTGCTGGGATCCGATGAATATTGAATACTATGTCAAGTTGATTATCAATCTATCTTATATGTTATTTATGATCTTGCATGCTTTCCGTTACTAGTAGATGCTTTGGCCAAGTAGATGCTTGTAACTCCAAGAGTGAGTATTTATGCTAGATAGTGGGTTCATGCCTCCGGTAATCTGGGAGAGTGACAATAACTTCTAAGATTGTGGATGTGCTGTTGCCACTAGGGATAAAATAACCGATGCTTAGCTTAAGGGTACGCCGTTAGGTCTAATGCATTTGTTTACATTACGCACATTACTTAATGCAATTATCCGTTGCTTGCAACTTAATACCAACGGGGAACTCGGTATGACAACCTGGCGGTGGATTATTAGTCATAGACGCTGTTGGATAACGGTCTATGTATTTTGTCGTAATGCCCACATGAATATCATAGTAATCATCATGTCATATATATGCATTGTCATGCGCTCAATATTTTGTCAATTGCCCAGCTGTAATTTGTTCACCCAGCATGTTAGTTATCTTTTATGGAGAGACACCACTAGTGAACTGTGGACCCCGGTCCATTCTTTTACACTGATAATACAACCAACTGCAAACACTGTTCCTTTTCATTCTCTGCAATTTACTACTGTTTTCCACACCATACGTTTAATCCTTTGTTTTCAGCAAGCCGGTGAGATTGACAACCTCACTGTTTCGTTGGGGCAAAGTAGTTTGATTGTGTTGTGTGCAGATTCCACGTTGGTGATCGAGTAACGGCGCCACCAACAACCTTCAGAAGTGATTTCTTGCTCCTACTGGTCGATTAAACCTTGGTTTCATACTGAGGGAAACTGCTGCTATACTGCTTCATACCTTCCTCTTGGGGTCTCCCAGCGAACGTGTGATCCACGCAATCACCGGTCCATCGGCGTCGAGGTCCCAGAGCAGCAGGCACACGCGACGTCGGTGAAGGAGGGCCTCACCGCGATGCTGGTAGGGGTAGAGGGAGGTGGAGGTGGAGGCGGCCATGGTGCGGCCGGCAGGGCTGTGTGGGCGCCACGACCACCGCCGCCTTCTCCTTGCCGGTCGCCACATCCCCTGCAGCAAGAACAAATAGAGTGACTACGACGTTGCAGGTCTGGAAAGGACGTAGAGAGAGGCGCTCAGCGTCGGAGAAGGCATAGTCGAGGCTGGAGCTCGTTCCCGTCGACGCCGTCGTCGTTCTCGTGTGCCGGCGATGAGCGGGAGCAGGGGGTGGCGCGCCTGCACGAGAGGGAAGGAGGAGGCGCTATCGGAGAGGAGGGGTGCGACGGCGGAGGGGGCCGGCGGGCGAGGTGAGGTGCTGCGGCGCCGTCGATCTGGGGAGAGGGAGCCTGGCGGCACTGAAGAGAGGAGGTGATAAGGGAGGGATCGGCCGGTTTTGGGGTCGTACGTGTGTGCGTGTGTGGTGCGCGTGGTGTGACTGGGGATTAGGGTTTGGGGTCGGGTTGGTGTGGCGGGCTGGCTGGGCCGGTTGTGGCCTGGCTGGCCTCTCCTAAGTTTTTTTTGCTTTATTGTTTTTCGATTTTACAAAACCTTTGACAGATTATTACCATCATATAAAATAGGAATTGACACTTGGGAGTTTGGTTTTTGATATGTTAACATTCCACCACACTTACCTACACATTTTATGGCACCAAGAAAGATTTAGAGAGATTCCGGTCGAAGTTAAGAACGGTCGTGTTGTCAATTTTGATCGCATTTTGAAAAAATGGTCAAAATGGCCACCACGGCTATTCGTCGAAAGGGGTCGAATTTTTGTATGTGATATAACCACTACTTGTGTATCTTAAAATGATTTTTGAAAAATTTCCAGAGCAAACTATCACACACTTGTAGTTCAAATTTGAATTACTTTCGGAAAATCGACATAAAGTCGTTTAAATAGGCGAAATTAGGTAGAAACTGAGAAAATTACTAATATTTCTGTATTATCCATCAAATATGGTCTACTTAGTGTGGACATTGGATGGGTGCCATTTTGCATCATATTTGTTGTACTTGCTTCACAAAAAAAGTCATTTTTGACATTTAAAAAATAAAAAATGAAATTTATAAAAATAATTTGAAAAAACTCAGTTCTGCAACATTGTTTGCCATATCAAGGTACACCTATGTGTCAAATATAGGCACATTATCACAAACTATGCCACAAGAATGATCATATCTAGGTCATTTGAACGAAACTGATACATGTTTATAGATGATTGATCTTTTTGTGAAGAAGTTTTTTGGAAAATTTGTAAAAACTCAAGTTTATTATTTTTCTATCAACTACTACACATAAGAGGACTCCATGCCAAAAGATTTAATTTTTCGAGTATTTTTTTACTTTATTTGATTTTTTTTGAAAAAGGTCAAAATGGCTACCATGGTTATTCGTCGAAAGGGGTCGAATTTTTTAAAACTATCGACGGTTTTGTGATATAACCACTACTTATGTATCTTAAAATGATTTTTTGTAAAATTTCCAGACCAAACTTTATTGGCGATATCAACAAATGGTGCAGAACATACCGCTGGCGGACGACAATGGTGTCCGCCAGCGGTAATTTCCTGCTTTCTGGGCCCAGCGGGGCTAACTACCGCTCGCGGGCGCGCCAAACCGTCCGCCAGCGGTACTTTAGTTACCGCCGGCAAACAAGGTCTCCGTCCGCGAGCGGCACTTAGCCCCGCCTGCTCGGTTCTGCGTCACGCTACCGCTGGCATGCGTGTCACTCCGTCCGCCAGCGGTAACCCAAGTACCACTGGCGGGCGCTCTAAACTGTGCGCCAGCGGTAATAGCGCTGGCGGACGGTTTGGCCCATCCGCCAGCGGTAGTGTGGTGGCTATAAGCATATTCCTACTAGTGGATTGGGCGCGGCTGGGATGCCGGAAGAGGTTGGGGAAATGGGCGGCCGGCGGCGCGAACGCGTGGAGATTTCAGATCGGCGGTTGGACCTTCGCGCGCGTGATCTCGTTTTCCAGCGCGTTGTAGCCGGCGCACAAAAGATTTTACAGTGCCTAGAGCGCCGTTTTTTGCCTCCGGGGCCCAAAGTCGACGGTTTTTTGCGCGCGCGGCATATATAGCGTACCTATTGGAGATGCTCTGAGTGGATAGAGCGTCGGTCGACCTACATATACGAGGTTCATGCCAAACGAAATTCGAATATTAATTTCGTTGGACATATAGGGATGTTTTCTAAATATATGCCAATTATTGGTGCAAAAAGATTACATTCTGAAGCATAATTATGTGCACAATAAAGGTAAAATAGTAGGTTGTATAGTATTTGTCAGAAATTTTTCTTTTTTGTGTAGCCCAAAATACAATTTTTTTCATGAAACTTCTGGAGTAAGTACATACTGTGTATATGTATTTTTATACCAAGTTTCAGATTTTTTTAAGACCTAGAAGTAGGTTTTCCAAATTTTGAAAATAAACGGGTTGTACTTAATTTGCTCGGGTGCATATACCACTTTCCGGTTTAAACCTTGAAAATATTGTGTTCGTCTAAATAATACCTAGCCATACCTTGGATCGGGTCGAAAAAGCCCGATGTTGAAAAAACTAGGCACAACCCCGCCGACTGTCGGCCCAATAATTGGGCCCGAGCCTCACCCATAGAAGAAAAAAACAGTGGGCCTTCTGAAAGACATGGATGTTGCGTGGGGCTAGGAGTGAATAGGTGATTAAAATAATTATGGTTTAGGTTTGAATAAATGCGAAATAAAATTAGCGTTTAATTTATCAAGCACAAAACTTAAAAAGGATAGTTCACCTATGTACATTAGTAGGCAAGATAGACAATTATGTGATAGCAAGATATATTACTTCAAGCACGAAGACTATCACAAAGATAATTGCATAAGTAAAAAGTTCATGTACAGAAATAACCGAGAAACATGGAGATTATGATTTATCCCGAAGTTCACTTCCCAGTGGAAACTAGTCTCCGTTGGAACGGCGTTGAGTCACAAGGATCCCCAAATAGCGACCAATGTCATATCATAATCTGCTCGTGCCCCCACCAATGTCGAGTGCCACGAACACTATGAGTCACAAGGGTGGTCACCGAACCCGTACAAGGTTGGGGCAATCTCCACAACTTAATTGGAGGCTCCCAACAATATCTCGAAACTCTCAAAACTTCGAGACAACAACGACCGCGTAGGGCATTCCAAGTATGCAAGAGGAACAAACTCTAGGGCACCCCAAAGTACCCAATAGTGACAAGCTTCTCAACTTCAACTTCCACGTATCACCATGGAGAACTCAAACTGATGCAACCGATGCAGTGGCAAGAACACAAGTAGTGCTCAAGTCGTTCACTCTCAAATCCCACCAAAGCAATTAATGCTATGGAGAAACAAGAGAGTAAGAACAAAGGATGAACTCAACAAATGAATCTCGAAGATCTGCTAGATCCAAAAGTCTCCCCCTCACTAAGAGGAGAGATGAATTTGTAGAATAGTAGATCTAGATCTCCTCTATTTTTTCCACTAATTGGAGCAAGAATTATGGAGGAATAGAGAGATAACAAAGATCAAGGAAGGTCAACAATGGGGAAACACGAGCTCAGCAGATCTGATATCTTTGGGAAAGAAGGGCGCCTTTTATAGGTCCCACGAAATAGAGTCATTGCTAGAAATAACCCCAGAGTCTCCGACCTAGCACGGAATATGCGGTTCACAGGGGACCGGAAACTCCGGCCATATTACAGACTGGGCACCTGATACGTCTCAAATGTATCTATAGTTTTTGATGCTCCATGCTTGTTTTATAACAAATGCTACATGTTTTATTTACATTATATATCATTTTTATGCATTTTATGAGACTAACCTATTAACAATATGCCACACTACCAGTTCTTGTTTTCTGCTGTCTTTTTGTTTCAGAAAAGCTAGTAAGGAAATATTCTCGGAATTGGACGAAAATTTACGGGGACAAGTTTTTCACCGACACGAAGACGAAGTCCAGAGGGCAGCTGAGGTGGCGCACCAGGAGGCCCAGGCGCCACCCCGGCGCGATAGAGGGTGGACCCGCGCCGGGGGTCATCTAGCGCCCTCGGGTGGCCCCCCGAGCCGCCCTTTCGCCTATATATTCTCCGTCTCCCAAAAACCCTAAATACCCGATCAAAAATCCACGAAAAGTTCCGTCGCCGCCGTCATCATCAACCCTAGTTCGGGAGGGTTCTGAAGCTTTTCCCAGCACCCTGCCAGAGGGGAGATCATCACCAGAGGGCTGTACACCGCCATGCCTTCCTCCGGACTGATGCGTGAGTAGTTCCTCATGGGACTACGGGTCAATAGCAGTAGCTAGATGGTAGTCTCTCCACTTTGCGCCATCATGTTTAAATCTTGTAAGCTGCCTAACATGATCAAGATCATCTTTATGTAATGCTACATGTTGTGTTTGCTGGGATCCGATGAATTGTGAAGTTATGATCAAGATTGTTCATCTATCTATCTATATGTTTTATTTATGTTCTTGCATGCTCTCCGATGCTAGTGGTTGATTTGGCCAAGTAGTTGTTAGTGTCTCCAAGAGGAGGTATTTATGCTAGATAGTGGGTTCATGTCTCCGTTTGCGTGGGCTCGAGATGACAGCGACTAAGGCTCTGGATGTGTTGTTGCCACTAGGGAGAAAACAACGGTGCTATGTCTACGTGTCATTTGCATTGTTTACATTACACACTTTGCTTATTGCAATTATCTGTTGCTTGCATCTTAATACTTGTGGGAGACACGAATGTTATCCCGCGGGTGGATTATTAGTCATAGATGCAGCAAGCAAGCGGTCTATGTATTTTGTTGTAATGCCTAATAAATACTACAATGAACTTGTTCTTGTCATAATATGCATTGTCATGCTTTTGCTATTTGTGAATTGCCCAGCTGTAATTTGTTTACCCAGCATGTGCTTATCTGTTTTATGGAGAGATACCTCTAGTGAACTGTGGACCCCGGTCCTTTATTTTACACTGATAAAAACACCGTTTCCACCATGTTCTACAATCATTTGCTCGCTGTCCATTTTTGCACTTTTATTTAATTTACACACCATACGTTTAATCCTTTGTATTCGGCAAGCCAGGGAGATTGACAACCTTCCTATTTTGTTGGGGCAAAGTAGTTTGATTGTGTTGTGTGCAGGTCCACGTTGATCTACAAGCGCTAGAGTAGATTGACACCGTGTTGAAGCTCTTCCAATTCCTACTGGATTGATAACCTTGGTATTGTTAGCAAGGGAAATTTGCTGCTGCACTACTTCATACCTTCCTCTTGGGGTTTCCCAACGAACGTATGTTGCACGTCATCAACACCCGGCACACACCACTCGTGCAGCTCTTGGCCAAGTCCAGGAAATAAAAGGCCAGAATCTTGCATACACACCGGAATCTCCGGGTTGTTTTCCAACAACCACTCGACACTGAAAACGCCTCAACATTTGCAAACGAACTCCATATAAGGCGAGACCAATTTTGATAGAAAGCTAACGACAAGAGCTATCATATACATGGGAAGGTGTGGAACCTTTCTCGAATACTAACCGGTAATATTTCCACCATCGAGAACGCAATAAAAAAAATTCATACAAAATTCATATTCGAAGAGCTTGGGCTTGTCATGAAGATCACAACAAGCACCAAAACCCACAGAGAGAAAAGCGAGATAAGAGCCAAGAAAGATGATGTGAAGTATGCAAAGGTTTGATCTCTCTACGACCGATACGCTAAAACTCATTCGAGAGCCCCTCTTGATAGTACGGTAATCTATCCTATAAGCTATAAGTCGGACTCCCAACTAGCACTATGAGATCGGTAAAATAGAAACCCATTCGTACATAACGACACTATGGACACCCCTCTATGGAAACGACATCGATAGTGGCGACGGTAGAACGATTTTGCCTGTTGTCGACGAGGCCTGACAGATATGGGCCACGTCTGTCCCGTCAACATTGGTAACGGTCATTTACCAATATCCGTCGTGGATTGTGTTGCAACAGTCACATATACTTGTCCGTTTCCAATATGTGTCTCTATGGAAATGGATACTTTGGAATACATTTGAATGTTCACACAATTTTATTCTTCGAGACATACTTGCAATATGCTCAACCCCATCATGACAATTTTTCGGATAACATCTTGAACATCTTGGTCATCACATAATCTTCCTCTTTCAACCTTTGAAACCAAAATATCTTCTTCAATCATTTACTATGAACAAACTCTACAAGTATAACTCAAAGGAAGCATCCTCTAGCTTATAAGTTAAGCCACGAAGTATCAATATCTTGAGAATATGATTTAAAGAGAAGAAATCATGACATGATTCTAAGTCGCTATCATGACGAGCTCATGTGTGATCCATAGTTTACCTGGATAATTTCATCAAGTGAAGAATTCATACATTTTCTCAAGTTATTATGATAGAACAACGTGAAGAAGATCAAGTGATGGCCAAGATGATATTCATGATGTGATCCAAAAAAATGGTCATGAGAGAATTGAGACTATGATGTTCATGTCTTCAAAAAGATTGAGTGCATTCATACTTACAGTCAAGACATCACCATAATAGAAAAGAAAAAAAATAAACAAGGGCGATCAAGACAAAGTGCAAAAAATAGATTTGAGTTGATCCACACACAAAGTGTATATGATGTGCCTAGTGGGATCAAGTGATCTCGATGTATGATAAGCAATTGCAATTGTGTTTCGTGAACTAACCCATCTATGCGCTTAGTCTTTCTGTGTGGGTTAGGTATATCTTTATGAGATGGTATCAAAAAGAATATTTCATATAGCCCATGAGAAATGAGACAATACATCGAGCATATCCCAATTCTATTTTAAAATGATTTTATGTTTTGGAAACATAGATTCAAACTAGCTATAATATAGTTTAGCATTTGATAAAAAGAATACCCAACATAGGGTTTCGATTTTGGACAAAATAGAGTTTTAATTATTATTATTATTATTGCCATGTCTTCCAGTTGACATTGTCAAGAAATTTATATTTTCTGTTTCAAGTTACATAACACATTTGGCAAGCAACACAAGCATAAGTCACACAACACAAAAGAAATCAAAGTTACCAAATGAAAAAAAAATGTTGATTCTGAAATTGTCATTTTATTAACTTATTAGGAAACTGGTTACAAAATATTGGATGTGACGGATTTATTTAAGTGATCCCTTTCCCCATAATTTCCAAGTTTCTCATCACTTTTCTCTACAACATTGTTGACCTCTAAATCTAGGTTTTCTCTCCAATCCACGAAAAGAGAGACAAAATTTGGATCTGTTTTTCACCAATCTCTCTTTTCTACTACTCCTATGTGAAAGCAAGCTTTTCAATCTCCGTTGTCTTGCACCCACCCGCGCCGCCTAGCCGCCGTGACGACCTTTCCTTCCCTGCGACGATGGCGCCGCGGGGACGCACGTGTCGTCTCGCCGCCTATATTAACCCCGCGCGTCCCCACTCACTCGGCCACCGGTCTCCATGCCCATGCTCGCGTCCGGGTCGTGGCCTTTGGCGGCAGCGATGGCGGCGGGCGTCGACCAGCAGGCCCTGCCCTTGTTCCTGCGGCCGGTCCTCCTCCACGCTTCGGCGCCGGGGCCCACCTCCTGCTCGCACTCGCCGTGGCGGGCAGGTTCCTCTTCGCCCCCTGCAGCCGCCGCGGGAAGGAACCGGCTTGCGCCGGGAGAGGCGGCGCCGGGTTCGGGTTCCGGTGGTGCCGCCTCGTGTTGTGCGCCACGTGGGCTCTGGCGGCGTCCGAGCTCTCCCTCGCGCGTATTCCCTGGTCTCGTGGTACCTCGACAACAGCAGCGGCGGCGGGGCCGGGTGGGGAGCGCCGGACGCGGTGGCGGAACACGCGGACGCCGCGACCAGAGCGGTGGCGTGGCTGCTGCTCGCGGCGTACCTGCAGCTCGAGTACGGACGCCGCGGGGAGGAGCGGTTCCCGGCGCTGCTCAGGCTCTGGTGGGCGCTCTTCTTGCTGCTTTCCGTCCTCGCCGTCGCCGCCCACGCAGCGGCGGGCCTCCAGTACAAACTCCCCGTGCCCGCCCTTTCGTGGGCGCGCGACGCCGTCTCGGTGCTCGCGGGCGCGGTGCTGCTCGTCGCCGGGTTCTCGGCCGAGAGGAGGGTCGCGGCGGGCGGCTCTGCATCCGAGGAGCCTCTGCTCAATGGCACGAGCGAGAACGGCAGGCATGACGTCGTCGATGCCTCCTTGTTCACTGGCGCCGGTTTCCTCAGTGTCCTCACCTTCTCGTGGATGGGTCCGTTGCTCGCCGTCGGCCACACGAAGACGCTCGACCTCGACGATGTCCCGGACCTCGACACCGGCGACAGCGTGGCCGGCATACTCCCGTCTTTCAAGGCAAACCTCGAGGCGCTCACCGGTGACGGCTCTGGTGGCCAGAAGATCACCACGTTCAAGCTCGCCAAGGCTCTGGTGCGCACCGTGTGGTGGCACATCGCGGTGACAGCGCTCTACGCGCTGATCTACAACCTGGCCACCTACGTCGGCCCGTACCTCATCGACTCCCTGGTGCAGTACCTCAACGGCGACGAGAGGTACGCAAGCAAGGGGAAGCTTCTAGTTGTCACCTTCATCGCAGCAAAGGTATTCGAGAGCTTGTCGCAGAGGCACTGGTTCTTCCGGCTACAGCAAGCCGGAATACGTGCCCGGTCCGCGCTTGTCTCCGCCGTGTACCAGAAAGGGCTCTCCCTGTCCAGCAGCTCAAGACAGAGCCGCAGCAGCGGCGAGATGATCAACATCATCAGCGTGGATGCCGACCGCGTCGGGCAATTCTCATGGTATATGCACGACCTCTGGTTGGTACCGCTCCAAGTAGCCATGGCATTGTTCATCTTGTACTCCACCCTTGGGGTTGCCTCCCTTGCAGCGCTTGGTGCCACCGTTGTCGTCATGCTTGCCAATGTACCTACGATGCAAATGCAGGAGAAATTCCAGGAGAAGCTGATGGACTGCAAGGATATCAGGATGAAGGCGACATCTGAGATCCTGCGCAACATGAGAATTCTTAAATTGCAAGGCTGGGAGATGAAGTTTTTATCCAAGATCATTGACCTGAGGAAGACAGAGGAAAGCTGGCTCAAGAAGTATCTTTACACGTCGGCCATGGCCACGTTCGTGTTCTGGGGTGCCCCGACCTTCGTCGCGGTGGTAACCTTCGGAGCCTGCATGATCCTAGGGATACCATTGGAGTCAGGGAAGGTGCTGTCTGCATTGGCCACATTCCGGGTGCTTCAAGAGCCAATATATAACCTTCCGGACATGATCTCGATGATGATTCAGACTAAGGTGTCTCTTGACCGGATAGCGTCTTTCCTATGTCTCGAGGAGTTGCCTATGGATGCTGTGCAGAGGTTACCAAGTGGCAACTCTGATGTTGCAATTGAGGTTACCAATGGGTGCTTCTCCTGGGACGCCTCAGCTGAAGTGCCAACACTGAAGGACCTGAACTTTCAAGCTCGACAAGGCATGCGGGTTGCAGTCTGTGGGACGGTCGGCTCTGGAAAATCAAGCTTGCTCTCTTGCATTCTTGGTGAGATGCCAAAGCTATCAGGAGAGGTCAAGACTTGCGGAACAATGGCATATGTCAGCCAGTCGGCATGGATACAGAGTGGCAAAATTCAGGACAACATACTCTTCGGCAAGGAGATGGACAGTGAGAAGTATGACAGGGTCCTTGAGTCGTGTTCTCTGAAGAAAGACTTGGAGATATTACCATTCGGTGACGAGACGGTCATCGGAGAGAGAGGAATCAATCTTAGTGGCGGGCAGAAGCAACGGATTCAGATAGCCCGAGCTTTGTATCAGGACGCCGACATCTATTTATTTGATGACCCGTTCAGCGCAGTTGATGCTCATACAGGATCCCACCTCTTCAAGGTATAATTTGATCTGTTTGTTCAGCTAGAAGTTTGAGAATACATTCCTTACGGTTTCTACCATCTGCAGGAATGCTTGCTTGGGGCTTTGGGTTCAAAAACAGTGGTTTATGTTACTCACCAGATTGAATTCCTACCTGCAGCTGATCTTATTCTGGTGAGAATTTCATTGGCAAAAGTGTCATGCAAATTAATTGTCATAAATTATTTGGTTGTCCTTATAAGATAATTGAATGTAGGTAATGAAAGGTGGGAGAATAGCACAAGCAGGCAAATACAATGAAATACTTGGCTCAGGGGAAGAGCTAATGGAACTGGTTGGTGCTCACCAAGATGCTCTCACAGCATTGGACGTGATTGATGTTGCTAATGGAGGCAGTGAGGCTTTCTCTTCCAGTGGCGCAGCAAGCCTTTTCAGGTCACTGTCATCAGCTCAGGAGAAAGATAAACAAAATGGCAAAGAAGACGTTGGCAAGGTTGAAAGTGGGCAGCTGGTGCAGGAAGAAGAAAGGGAACAGGGCAGGGTTGGGTTCTGGGTCTACTGGAAGTACATTACTTTGGCCTATGGGGGAGCTCTTGTACCATTCGTGTTGATAGCTCAGATAATTTTTCAAGTACTTCAGATTGCTAGCAATTACTGGATGGCTTCGGCCTCTCCCGTGTCGAAAGACGTCAATCCTCCAGTGAGCATGTCGACACTGATCTATGTCTTTGTGGCGCTGGCTGGTGCAAGCTCACTGTGTATCCTCATCAGAGCAGTGTTTCTTGTGACAGCTGCATACAAGACATCAACTATATTGTTTGACAAGATGCATATGTCCATATTTAGAGCTCCTATGTCTTTCTTTGATTCCACTCCGAGTGGGCGCATCTTGAATAGAGTAAGTCACCACTTCCTCAAATTTCATAGGAAGTTCAGTTTATTGGCTTCAACCATGCTCACACAAGAATTAAATTGTTTAGGCTTCCACTGATCAAAGTGAAGTGGACACCAACATGGCCGAACAGATGGGTTCTGTCGCATTTAACATCATACAACTAGTTGGAATTATTGCTGTGATGTCTCAGGTTGCATGGCAGGTGTTTGTTGTTTTTATTCCTCTAACTGTCGCCTGCTTCTGGTATCAGGTATTTTATTTAACCTATCTATTCTCCGTGCTGTTTTAACTGCAAAATTAGCACCTCATTATATTAATCATTTGCAGCGCTACTACATTGATACAGCCAGAGAGCTGCAAAGGCTGGTAGGGGTTTGCAAAGCTCCTATAATACAACATTTTGCAGAATCAATTACTGGATCTGCAACCATCAGAAGTTTTGGCAAGGAAAATCAGTTTGCATCAACTAATAGCCATCTAATGGATGCCTTCTCTCGACCAAAATTCTATAACGCTGCAGCGAGGGAGTGGCTTTGCTTCCGCTTGGATGTGCTAGCATCCCTTACATTTGCGTTCTCTTTGATATTTCTGATCAGTCTACCAACTGGTCTCATTGATCCAGGTATGTTATTACTTGTTCGGAACAGTATTTATACTAATAGATGGTACTAGTAGATATGGGCTTGTAACTTAATTCATCTTGCTTTCAGCAATTGCTGGTCTCGCTGTAACATATGGGCTTAATTTGAACATTCTGCAAACATGGGTAGTCTGGTCCATCTGCTATTTGGAGAACAAGATCATATCCGTAGAAAGAATTCTGCAATATATAAGCATTCCCGAAGAGCCTCCTCTTTCAATGTCAGGCGATAAGTTGCCTCATAACTGGCCGTCGAGGGCGAAATTCAGTTGCATAACCTCCATGTAAATTCCCTCATCCTTTTCCTCCTGTTTACTTACGTTTTTTTGCAGAAACTTCATATCTTTGCCATTGTGTGTGAGCTATTGATAAGAAATCCTATTTTATGGGCATGCTAATTGTAGCTTCATTTATTTGCCAAACTCGAATAACAATTATTCTAGATAGCACAGATCTGTAACTATTCAGTTTGATGCAGGTGAGATATGCTCCACAACTACCATTTGTTCTGAAAGGCCTTACAGTAACTTTTCCTGGAGCCATGAAGACTGGTATTGTTGGAAGAACAGGCAGTGGTAAATCAACTCTTATACAGGCCCTTTTTCGTATCGTGGATCCTACTATTGGTCAGATACTAGTAGACTGTGTCGACATTTGCACCATTGGACTGCACGATCTTAGATCTAGACTCAGCATCATTCCACAAGACCCAACGATGTTCGAAGGAACTGTAAGAAGCAACCTTGACCCTCTCGGAGAGTACAATGACAATCAAATTTGGGAGGTAGTTTCGATTTTAGCATGTTCCTTTCCTTTCTGTCCTCAAATTGTTTTCGCAACAATTGAAAACCTTTAGTAAACTTGTAGTCTGAATCTTTTCCTCCATTTCAGGCATTGGATAACTGTCAGCTTGGAGATGAAGTCAGGAAAAAGGAGCTGAAACTTGACTCGCCAGGTCTGATATAGTGATATGTGTATTTTGATTGGTGCAGGTCTTATACTGAACTTACATATCCTTCACGTGTTTCCCATTACTAGTTTTTTACTTCCAAAATCCAAAACTACAGCACATGCTAGTGCTACTGCATGTTTCTTCGGAAACTGAAAATGTCTGTGAATTTGCCTTTGCAGTCATAGAGAATGGAGAGAACTGGAGTGTGGGTCAGCGCCAGCTTGCCTGTCTTGGTAGAGTGATTCTGAAGAGGACTAAGATACTGGTACTGGACGAAGCCACTGCTTCAGTGGATACTGCGACAGACAACTTGATCCAGAAAACACTACGTGAGAATTTTTCAGATGCGACCGTCATCACGATTGCGCATCGAATTACCTCGGTTCTTCACAGTGACATGGTCTTGCTTCTTGACAACGGTCAGCCATCAACCCTTTAAAACAAATTACAATCTCGTATTATGAGTTCTTCTAATCCGATGTGTTTTGCGTACCTGTTGGTCTGACAAACTCCATGCCATCTTTGCAGGTTTGGCCGTGGAGCGTGACACGCCCGCCAAGTTGCTGGATGACAAGTCGTCTCTGTTCTCAAAGCTTGTAGCAGAGTACACGATGCGGGCGACACATACGTAGCGAATGAGTGAAAGCTCTAGTGATTGTTGCACAATGCTAAGGCTTCTTGAGCGAGCCTTATTTACTAGAAGATGTTTTGCGGTCGGGGCATCTGTACAGGAAGGGGGAGGTCAGGAGAAAGAGAGAGAGAGATTTTTTTTTGAGAGTGAAAAAAAAGAGATGTTTATATGTATGGGAGAAAATGGCTACTTGGGCCATATATTCACATTGATGGGCCAAAAATGTAACCCCTTAGTGCTGTCATTATCTCAACTTACGCGCCACATTTTTTGGATCCTCAGTAGTTGGGCCGGTGAGTGGATTAATTTTACCACTGACCGGCTAGATGGTAGGCTCGTCAATGGTCCTTTTTTTTTTTTTTTTTGTTAAGATTTTCGTGTTTTTTGTCTGTCCCATAGGGTGACGGTTCCGTTCTTAGTTTGGCGATTTGGCGGTGGTCTGTCCCGTCTCTCCGTCCCGTCTCCGGCCGCCGGCAACCTTGTGTTTTCCGGCTTGCTGGATCCTGTCCTGACTAGCATGTGACCTAGTTTGGCTGTTCCCGTTTCGCCAGCAATTCACCCACCACAAAAAGAATTTCATGTGTTTCCCCTAGGGCATACGATCGTAAAAACACCAATCTAGGGTTCGGGTCCATTCGTGTTCTTGGTCTACGAGATGAAGTGAAGAAGTTGGAAGGAGTGGAGGGGATGATGATGAAGGGCCTCAAACTGTCGGAAGCGGAGAAGAAGGGAGTGAATATCAGAAGAGGAAGAGATGGAGAGTTAGCAATGCATGGTGTTCTTTGTGGAAGGATCCGCAAACCAGTTTGGAGCGGGGCTGTCGGAACATCCCTACGTGTCCCAATGAGACTTGTGGGCTGGAACAGCCGGGGTTTGGGGAATGGCCCGACTGTCAATGGGCTTCTTGATTTACAGAAGCGGGAGGACCCTGACTTTCTGTTCATTTCCGAGACAAAGATGGATAAAGGGAGACTGGATTGGCTGAGGTGGAAGTTAGGGGTTCCCCATATGCTTGAGAAATCGAGTGTGGGACAAAGTGGTGGATTAGCTATTTTCTGGAAGAAGGGAATTGAAGTGAAGCTGATGGGGTTTATGTCCAAATATCATATAGATACGGAGATCACAGAGGAGGATGGCTTTGTGTGGAGGTTTACAAGGATCTATGGGGAGCCGAAGAGGGAGGAGAAGGGGAAGACGTGGTAACTGATGAGAACACTTCGTCACCAAAACAATAAAGCATGTGTGTGTAGGGGACTTTAACGAGATTGGACTTTAACGAGATTCTTTACGCATGGGAGAAGGAAGGAGGAGTGTCGAGATCTCAAGCTTGCATGGACATATTCAAGGAGACTTTGGAGGAGTGTCAGCTAGATGACTTGGGTTTACAGGTGATGCTTTCACATGGCGTAATAACAGCCATGATGCGAACAAGTACATTAGGGAGAGACTTGACAGAGTGGTGGCGAACCAAGCGTGGAATGACGGGTTCTTGGGTTTCAAGGTGGTAAACGGTGATCCACGTCACTCTGATCATAGGCCAGTAATTGTTGATACACATGGAGTACAAAGACCAAGGCGGAGCCCGACTCGGGGCCAAATGCCAAGTTTGAGGCGAGATGGTTGGAAGAGGAGGCATGTGAGGCACTATTAAAAAATGCATTGGAACTAAAGGCTCAAGTCGATTAATAAAAAGTTGCTGGAGCGGTGAAGGGTGTGCTCACGGATCTCATAGATTGGAGTAGGAATGTCCTAGGAGACTTGGAGAAAAGAATCATCAAAACAAAGAAGGAGTTAGAGGAGTGTCGGAGGAGGAGTATTGATGAGACCATTAACTTTGATAAATCCTCTGTTATGTTCGCTTATAAAAGCTAACTATATGAGGTGTGCTCGGGATAGACCATTAACTTTTATAAGTTGCTCGGGATAGACCATTAACTTTTATAAGTTAATGGTCTATCCCGAGTGCTAGGACTATAAGAGGTGTGCTCGGGATAGACCATTAACTATGATAAATCCTCTGTTATGTTCAGTAAAAATACCAGCAATGCAAGGAGAATAGAAGTGCTACAGGAACTGAATATAAGTGAGGAAGCAAAAACCGAGAATTATCTCGGGCTGCCAGTGTATGTGGGGCGGAGCCGGCCCCAAACTTTTGAGTATTTGAAAGATAGAATTTGGAAAGGAATACAGGGTTAGAAGGAACGTATGCTCTCAGGAGCGGGAAAGGATATTCTCATCAAAGCTTGTGCTCAAGCTATCCCAACTTTTGCAATGTCCTGTTTTGACCTGACAGGAACTTTGTGTGAACAGATGAGCTCTATGATATGCCTTTTTGGTGGGCACAACAGGAAAATGAGAATAAAATGCACGGTTGAGTTGGGAAGTTTTGACAAAACCAAAGAGAGAAGGAGGTTTCGGTTTCCGTGACTTGTACGAATTCAATCTTGCCATGCTAGCCCGCCAGGCTTGGAGAATGTTGACTGCGCAAGAATCTTTGTGTGCACATGTGTTAAAGGCCAAATATTTCCCCAACACATCCATCTTAGCCATACCGGTCAACGGAATGTCTTACACATGGAGGATCATCCTAATAGGTCTCGGGCTGTTGAAGGAGGGGGTGGTGTGGAGATTGAGGGACGGAACTGGTATCAAGATTTGGTCAGACCCGTGGCTTGCACGTGAAGGAGCAGCAAAACCAATCACACCGAGAGGATAGTGTCTCTTGACCGAAGTATGTGAGGTAATCAATCCAGAAACGGGACAGTGGGATGAAGATCTAGTGAGGAACAACTGATGGGAGTGTGATGCAAAGACTATTCTTGCGATGCCTTTGTGTGATGACTTCGAGAATTTCATTGCATGTCAATACGATAACAAAGGAATGTTTACTGTCAAATCTGCATATAAGCTGTATGTCAGATGGCCCGCATGCCTCTAGTTCAAATGCTGGTCCATAGAGGGGTTCTGGAAGGCGATATGGAATATCCCAGTGCAATCAAAGATAAAGAAATTCATTTAGAGATTGACACACAATAGTCTTCCAATAAAATGCAACATTAAAAGGAGAGGTGTTGAATGTGACACCTTGTGCCCTTGTTGTAGCAGACTCGATGAGGATGGGGCACATGTGTTTCTCAAATGCAAAGTTGTGAAACAAGCGTGGCAGAACTCGATTTTGAACAAGTTTACCATCGCATGTGTGAGTGCAAAGCCCAAAGACAATGTTGAAGACCTGATTGCATTGGGGAAAGAGAAGCAGATTCTAGTTGTGTGCATGCTATGGCGCTGTTGGAAGAGGAGAAATAAAATTAATGCTAAGGAGAAGGCTTGGGATCTGAACGAGCTGTTGTCCCAGACTAATTATTGGGCCAATGAGAGCAAGGAATATTGCCCGAAAGACAAATCTACTAAAGCTGCAACACCGACGTTGTGTTGGTCGCCTCCCACGGGTGATTGGATCAAATTTAACACTCACAATGCTTTCACTCCAGCTACCAATCATGGAGGGTGGGGTTTCGTCGCTCGAGATAGTGACGGAACAACCAAGAGGTGCATGAGCAGGAAAGCTAGATGTTGTCGCCTCAGCAGCACAGGTAGAAGTGGTCGTGTGCTTGGAGGCATTGCATGCAGCGTCAAGATGGGGTATCCCACAGGTAATGATTGAGACTGATTCGTCGACCCTGGTGCATGCGATTGAAACAACGAAGTATGATCTGGCCCCTGAAGGTGTCCTCTACCGTGATATTCGGTCGTTCATTTGCACAAACTTTTATAGCGTGCAGTTAATGTTTTGCCCTCGTGGTTGTAATAATGTTTCACATGCCTTTGCGGTGTTGGGTGCGAGACATGCTGAATCCAGCCGCCTATGATGGTATGAAGTTCCGAACTCTGTATCGGTGCTGGTGGCAGGCGACATCGCTGAGCCTCTCTGTTAATGGAATCGGGGCGTTCCATCTAAAAAATGGTGCTTTTTTTCTTAATCTAGATCATCTGTTTGAGTAACCACCGCCCGCCTATAAGGGGCATCGTCTAGTTGTCACTTGTTAAGTGGGGGGTTTTCATGGTGACCAATCATGGGTTTTATAGTGTCAGTATTAATAAGATGATCCTATGTTGTCTTCATAAGCCTTGGAAAGACAATTCTCAGAGCTTGATGATATCCCTTAAGTAGGAGTGAAATGGCTGAAAACTATGAAAAATTATGCCCCTTGGCACCCTGTTCTAAACTCCGATGTCATCAGCACAAATATTTTGTAACGAAAAAGCAAAGCAAAGGCGTAAATGAAAAGGAAAAGCAAAAATTCAAATTCAAATGACTTAGATATTGTCCTATGATAAATTATGCTCCTTGGCAGCCTGGTCTAAATCGAATAGGACTTTTTGGGATTTCCCTATGAATGGAAGAGCAACGTGGTGAGATTGGTTGCGCATAAAAAAATCATGATTAAGTCAGATAAAATAATCTAATACAATGCATTTGTAATAATGATATACTGAATGCACATCCACGATATGATTCCTACTTGCATCTCTTGGCATTCAATCTGCTCTTCCCATAGCGAATACCAAACCCATACTCCCAAGGGTACAAGTTGTAAAATTACAAAGCTTCCGCAATCGAATCAAACAACGTGCCAATGCAAGGGCTCAAAGCTATTTCAGTATCCTGATCATCAACTGAACTAAGAGCTTTCTCCGACGTTGATACACGATAAGGATTAGCCTCTCTTTCACCAAGAATTGTTCCACGATTGCATTTATGGAAAACAACCCCAACATAGCATTGTGCAAATATGAATGTTTGAGAACACATCAAATACAAGTACCAAAAAACTACCACCTAACCCATGGCTTCGAGTTAGGGACGTAAAAAATTGTTAGGAAAATTGCCATCAATTGTCGGATCCAAACACGTACTATAAGTGAAGTCAACATCATCGATTATATCTTGAGAATTGGCCACATCATGATCAATTGTCGCCCGATCAAAACTGCTCCCATTGACACCAGGCGAATAATATAATATCATAAAGCATGAGCAATATTAATATAGTGTGCATACACGTTATATAAATGTCAACACAACAATTGAAACAAAGTATAACACACAATCTAATCAGTTGGCGAATACAATATACGTCGAGGCAATAAATTAGCTTTACCTAATATCACAGTCGTCTACGTGGCGCAACATACATCGTCTTGGAAATTGGGGGTGACTCGAGGGTAAAGTTGACGAATAAGCTATGTCTTCAAACTGCATTGGAAGATAAACAGACAAGTTTTTGTCACACTTTGTAAATAAATCCACATGGGCGAATAAAAAGACACAGGCAACCACACTCTTCACTTAAGAACATAGCAAACTGGCACCCGATCCTGTTAAAAAAAAGGCACCCGATCAACACGTCGGCGGAGAAGGGACGAAAAACAAGAGGGAAGGAAAGACACAGTAATCTAAAGTGGACCAGAAACAGAGGTAGAGGAATTTAGAAGAGTCATGTGAAGACAAAGATGAAAGGCCTAACATATCAGTGTACGCCGTCGCATCATGTCTTGTAGCACACAAGTTTTCTTGTAACATTTATTTCGAAAATTGACAAAAATAGATGCTAAAGCCAGCTCATTTCATCGGCCCACCAAATTCTGGCCAACCCCAAACTAACTAGCATCGGGTGCCGGGTGGGTATTTTCGTGTTATATATCCACTTTTTTTTTTGGGAAACATAGTACAAACGTGGATGCTCACATACACGCGCATACACTCACCCCTATGAACGTACGCACGCATTCCCTACCCATATGAGCACCTCCGAAAGACTGAGCCGGTAGATCATGTCTTGAGATTGACGAAGTCATCACGGGCGTCTCGCTGTCGACGGAAACATCGTCTCCCACTAAGAATATTCCGCCTAAATGAGAAACACTAGCGTCAAACCTGGGGTTTGAAGTCTGATGGGCTGAGGATACAACCATCCTTCTAACCATCCAACCATAGGTTGGTTCTTATCCACTCTTCTTTTTTTGGAAATTTCCATGATCTCACGAGGAGACTCACATCACATGTGCCACTCGCCATATGCACGCAGTAACGAATGCGATCGAACCAGCACGGGACGGGACGGTTCTGATATGTACCCTTGTCGTCCTGGAAAAAAAATGATTAGACGTGATGTGTAGACAAATCTTTAATTTTGTACGACGGTGCATGCTATACAAAAATCATTTTAGCTCCCGAGATCAAGTGATTCCGCTTTTTAAAAAATTCAAAAAGTTCATTGTTAGGTCTCTAAAAATTCTAAAAAACATACAGGTGTACATACATTCTAGTGTGTTACCACCAAATTTAGATCGAAATATTTTTTTCATACTTTTCCTGTACAAAAAGGAAAAATGTTGAAAGGAAGAAATAGCCATTTTTTACCTTTTAGAGCCACGATTTTATGATTTTGTGTGTAGCCTACACAAAACATGCTATTATTTAGCAAAACTATACAGATATGTAGATAGAATACATCCATAACTTTTTAAAAAAAAAATTTAGAAATGACATTTTCGTGTTTTTAAAAATACCGAGAGCACCGGACCTGGGAGCCAAAACACCTCATTAATCCATGCTGTAAGCAAAATATGCAATGCATGATCCCTGCCTCTGTTGGACTCCCAAAATTTCCTTCCATCGAGAGTTCTCGTTGCGCCTACTCCTCCTCCGTCGCCGTCGCTGTCTCAAGTCGGCACCAACTTTGCCAAGTGAAATCGTGATCAGACTTATTACGTTCTGCTTTGCGTGTGAGTGGCAAGCTGACACTGCTGTGTTGCGATCAAGACTGTGGAGCTGTGTCCGATTCTCGCCTTTAATTTGTTCTCACTGTCGTACACGTTGCAGAATGCATGGTACTGCCTTGGCGGCCACGTTCGCGAGCCGTCAACGCTAGCTTAGCTGTGGCAGTCAACCTTGGCTGCTCGTCGTCACCTGTCTATTCATCGTGGAAAATTGCAAACGGTGGCCCAAGATCGATTGAGGTGATTGCTGCCTCATTGGCGGCCTCCTCTCCGTTCGATCATTGGATTAACTCGAGTGCACGGGAGATTTGGCGTCTGTGTTAAGAAAAAGTAGCTCACTGCGTTCTTCGTTTTTTTTTTTTTTTTTTTTTTTTGCGAATGGCTGCATTCTTCGTTGTATGGCTGCGAGACACAATCAAGCCACTAGAATAGAGAAATAAATAAATGTGCTCATTTAAAATTGAAGAGAGCTGGTAATAAAAAAAGGGGCTGCCCGGTCTCACAAATTGATTAAACAAACAACAAAGGCACCGAGACGAGAGGACGGAGTAGACTGTGTAGGTGAGAGCACGGTTTTTATTCTTGCCCAGGATCGTGTTGTAAAGCCTATGGGCTGGTGACTGGTCGCTTCTATCTATGAAAATGATACGCCTTTCCATGGCGTATCCTTATATATATATAAACAAACAACAAAAAATTTGCACACACTGAAGATACCGTTACCCATGGTTTGCAATTGAATGGTTGAGAGATAGAGAGAGAGGTGTTAGCTTTAAAAAAAAATCTTACAGGGGAACCTCTCTCATAGCTCTAAACATGTGTTAGCATGGAAAATGGTGAGGTCCTTCGCTGCGATAACCGTTGATGTAAGAATACACCTCCCAAAATGATTTCTTTTTAATGGTTCGCATACATGTCAATCACTACTTCCCTATGTGAACGGTATTTGAATTAATGTGACTCACTCTCTACTCTCTCTCTAAACCAAACAATACAACAAGTCCAACATAAGCATTTCTGCATGTATACTATGACCCTTTGCACAATCACGAGCTAACTACTTTATTGCACTGATGCATGAAGGAGTAATTTAGTGCATGATTTCATGCTGATTTTACTTTTATGAAAGAGTGTGTTAGCTTTTTACTTCGTGTGATGATTTCTTGTTGTTATTACTTTGATATGAAGGCACTCTACTTTGATACGATTACTAGCATGGATTAAGTATTTGGAGATGTTGATATGTCAGAAACATATCGACCAACTTTGTGGTTTAATACACTTTTAAACAAAATATTTGCATCTTGTCGCATGATTATGCCACTGTATTTAACGATTTATGGAATTTCTCGTAAAAATCTATTAGTTTTGTATCGAACTCGGAATGGCACCTAACCTTGATTTTCGTATTTTTGAATTTCAAGAACCTTCCGGACGACAAATGGACCTAATTTTTTTTGGCATGCAAATGTTTTCAAAATACAAAGATTACGATATCAAGACAAAGCTCAGAGGACCGAGGACACTCTAGTTACCCTCCTAGGCGCGGTGGAACCCACCAGGCGTGAAGAGGGGGCATCTGGCCCCTCGACCATCTGATCACTCCAATTTTTTGCCATCGACTTTTTTTTAACCTAAAACCATATATATATAGAAGGCTTGGTTTTTCGAAATTGGATACATAATTTAGTCGACGATTCTATTGAGCCCGTCCCACCCGAACCTCTTTTCCGATATGCAACCCTATCATTTCTCTAGATTTCTCCTAGTGTCTCTCTCCCGACACCTTCTCTCCATCCATGATCCGTGTCCTCACCTCCACTTCACCGACATGGCACCTAGCTTCCCCACTACCCGTGAGCAAGACTCCAGTACTCTTCTCTGCAGTCCTCGATCCCTACTCACGATCTAGACCCCGCGAGTAAGCATGGAGGGACATCTGGGGACGATGGGTACATGTCTAGCTTGCCTAAGCCTTGCCGGCCTTCCGGCGGTGGTGGCGGCGCTGTGAGGCATGAGGATGTTGCTCGGGGTCATGGCCGCAATGCACGTGCATGTTGTGTTGCCGAGCCGCTCCCACGCCTCAAGCATCAGGGACACCCCCATTATAAGTGATCGTCACTGCTCCTTTTTTGTTTTGATTGATCTTTCTCTAGACTGGGTTCAGTCACGTGCTTTGGTGAAATCTGTGATTGAAACATCTTTGTGACCATTGCGTGATTTGAGTTCTTGCTGCTAAAGCCAACTTTTTTATATGGAATTAGTGTTTTCCTATCTATGTTCTTGAATTGCAGAAAAGTTGTTTTCGACGTTCAGTAAAAGTGAGTTGTTGATGTGATGTGTTCAAATAGGGTTCATTCCCACAAAAAGTTGACATATCGACACCTTGCCACTCTAAAGGGGGGGGGGGGGGGGGGGGGGAATAGCTTCCCTAGCAGTCTCCATTTTATTTGGTTAGGTCGAGGGAGCTCTTTATTTGAAAATTTGAAAATTATATTTTGAATGTTCAAAAAATATGAAAAAAAATCTAGATGTAGACAATGTTGTATTCTATCAACGTGTAAAATCTCAAGTAGAAATATCTTATATTTTGGGCTGCACAAAAATGACAAAATCTGTCATTGAAAGTAATGAACAATTCAAAATTTCAACTCTCCTAATCAGTCAGATTGTGTTATTATTGTGTAGCCAAAAATATGAATCATTTATAGTTATGATTTTACAGTTCGGTAGAATGCATCATTGTCTATATCTATAAAAAAATCAGTTTTTTTTGAAATTTCAAAAATATGATTTTTGAATTTTTCAAAATAAAGGCTACCTGAAGCTCGACCTCCATTTTATTTGGTTTCCCTAAACATAGACCCTATTTTGCTGTACAAAGAAAGATTAACCTTACAATTATGTGGTAAATTGATTACTCGTTGTAAAAAATTGTTCATTATCATAGCTCTATTATGTTCTACTCACTCCGCTTCTAAATACAAGATTTTTTTTATTCAGATTCATATGTATCTAGATATGTTTTAGTGTGTATGTTCATCCATTTCAGTCCATATGTAGACAACATTTGAAATATCTAAAACATTTTATATTTAGAAATGGAGCGAGTACATTTGAACCTGGGCATGGATTCTTTAAGCAAAACATGACAGGGAAATTATTTCATTTCATGCGTCAAATATGATTTTTCATCTTGAACTTTCAATTTGGTCAAATGAAACGATGTTGTCAATGCGCTTTCATTTGAAATTTTAAATGAAATGAAATGAAGAGTGTCAATCGGGATATAAGGCAATGCGTTTTTTTTTTACAAGAACATGCTGAATTGCCACTGCCCCAGCCCCCAGGATTCCACGAACCTGATTCTCCGAATGAAGAATCCCATCGTTGCATAACTAGGCAGCTATGCTCCTTTCCATGCAACTATAAAAGGTGAGCAAGTGCGAGAGTAATATAAAGATGCTATAGGTAGGATCGGAGTAATGCTTAGTATATTGGGATCGAGAAAGTTACCATCTCCATCAAAGTGGCATCTGCTGATCAAACTTTAAAAACATTTTAGTAAAATTATTCGGTTCAGTGGCAGAGTATGGCAAACAGCACCTGTAATGTTCAGATTTTTGCTCCGATCAAGGCTGCACGCGCTCCGTGTTCTAACTTCTAACAGTAGCGACAAACATTCTCTGATCAAAGCTGCATTTACCTTTGTTCTTACACCCCTGTTTCTATGCAGCGGGGATCACGGTCCATTCATCATCAGATTTTAAAAGTTGAAGACGGCAGCGATACGGCACCGCGCCGGGATTCTCTAATCTCTCAACTGCCGCCACCGCTTGTTCCTGGCAGGGCGAAAGAAAGACCACCAAAAACCCCAATTTTACTTCTCCTCTTTGTTACCACCCCTCGATCCGGCCTCCTCCGCCCCCATTGGATTGGATTAACCGGGGCCTTCTTCTCCCTCCGCCGCGGCGCCGGTGGCCGCGGTGAAACGTGGGCGATAGGGACAGGGGGTGGCGGTGTCTTGCACCCCAAGGAGCCGAGCCAGGCCGCCATCGCCGTCACGACCTTTCCCCCCTGCGACCGGTGGTGCCGCGTATATAACCCCACGCTCGTCCACCCGCTCCACTCCACTCACCTGGGCCACTTTTTCCACAGTCTCCATCGCCCATGTCCGCGGCCAAGTCGTGGCCTTTCGCGGCGGCGATGGCGGCGGCCGTCGACCCGCAGCCGCCCCTGCCCTTGTTCCTGCGGCCGGTCCTCCTCCACGGCGTCGGCGCCGGGGCCCACCTCCTGCTCGCGCTCGCCGTCGCCGGTCGGCTCCTATTCGCCGCCGCCGGCCGCCGCGGGAAGGAACCCATGGCGGCGGGGAGAGGCGGCGCAGGGTTTCGGTGGGGCCGCCTCGCGGTATGTGCAGCGTGGGCCCTGGCGGCGTCCGAGCTCTTCCTCTCTGCATACTCTCTGGTTTCTTGGTACCTGGACGGTGGGACCGGGTGGGGGGCGCCCGACGTGCTGGCGGACCACGCCGACGCCGCCGCGCGCGCCGTGGCGTGGCTGCTGCTCGCGGCGTACCTGCAGCTCCAGTACGGCCGCCGCGGGGAGGAGCGGTTCCCGGCGCTGCTCAGGCTCTGGTGGGCGCTCTTCCTGCTGCTCTCAGTGCTCGCCGTCTCCGTGCACGCCGTGACGAGCCTCCGCTATGGTCTCCCCGTGCCCGCGCCTTCGTGGGCGGGCGACGCCGTCTCAGTCCTCGCGGGCGTGGTGCTGCTCGTCGCCGGGTTCTTGGCCAAGAGGGAGGCGGCGGGAGGCTCTGCTTCCGAGGAGCCTCTGCTCAATGGCGCAAGCGAGACGGCAGCCGAGAACGACACCGTGGATGCTTCCATCTTCACGGGCGCCGGCTTCCTCAGCGTCCTCACCTTCTCCTGGATGGGCCCCCTTTTCGCCGTCGGCCACAGGAAGACGCTCGACCTCGACGACGTCCCGGACCTTGACACTGGCGACAGCGTGGCCGGCCTACTCCCGTCGTTCAACGCGAACCTCGAGGCGCTCACCGGCAACGGCTCTGGTGGCCAGAAGGTCACGGCGTTCAAGCTCACCAAGGCTCTGGTGCGCACCGTGTGGTGGCACATCGCGGTGACCGCGGTCTACGCTCTCATCTACAACCTTGCCACCTATGTCGGCCCGTACCTCATCGACTCCCTGGTGCAGTACCTCAACGGCGACGAGAGGTACGCGAGCAAGGGGAAGCTCCTCGTCGTCACCTTCATCGTAGCCAAGGTGTTCGAGTGCTTGTCGCAAAGGCACTGGTTCTTCCGGCTACAGCAAGCCGGGATACGTGCACGGTCCGCGCTTGTCGCCGTCGTGTACAAGAAAGGGCTCTCCCTGTCCAGCACCTCGAGACAGAGCCGCACAAGCGGCGAGATGATCAACATCATCAGTGTGGATGCCGACCGTGTCGGCCTCTTCTCATGGTACATGCACGACCTCTGGTTGGTGCCCCTCCAAGTAGCCATGGCATTGTTCATCTTGTACTCTACCCTTGGGGTTGCCTCGCTTGCGGCGCTTGTTGCCACCGTTGTCGTCATGCTTGCGAATGTGCCTCCGATGCAAATGCAGGAGAGGTTCCAGCAGAAGCTGATGGACTGCAAGGATGTCAGGATGAAGGCACATCTGAGATCCTGCGCAACATGAGAATTCTTAAACTGCAGGGGTGGGAGATGAAGTTTTTATCCAAGATCATTGACCTGAGGAAGACAGAGGAAAGCTGGCTCAAGAAGTATCTTTACACGTCGACCGTGGCCACCTTCGTGTTCTGGGGTGCCCCTACCTTTGTCGCAGTGGTAACCTTTGGAGCTTGCATGATCCTAGGGATACCATTGGAGTCAGGGAAGGTGCTATCTGCACTGGCCACGTTCCGGGTGCTTCAAGAACCAATATACAACCTTCCCGACACGATCTCAATGATGATTCAGACTAAGGTATCTCTTGACAGGATAGCATCTTTCCTATGTCTCGAGGAGTTGCCTATGGATGCTGTGCAGAGGCTACCAAGTGGTGACTCCGATGTTGCAATTGAGGTGAACAATGGGTGCTTCTCCTGGGACGCCTCAGCTGAAGTGCCAACACTTAAGGACCTGAACTTTCAAGCTCGGCAAGGCATGCGTGTTGCAGTCTGTGGGACAGTCGGCTCTGGAAAATCAAGCTTGCTCTCTTGCATTCTGGGTGAGATGCCAAAGCTATCGGGAGAGGTCAAGACTTGCGGAACAATGGCATATGTCAGCCAGTCAGCATGGATACAGAGTGGCAAAATTCAGGATAACATACTGTTTGGCAAAGAGATGGACAGTGAGAAGTATGACAGGGTCCTTGAGTCATGCTCGCTGAAGAAAGACTTGGAAATATTGCCATTTGGTGATAAGACGGTCATCGGAGAGCGAGGCATCAATCTTAGTGGCGGGCAGAAGCAGAGGATTCAGATAGCGCGGGCTTTGTATCAGGATGCCGACATCTATTTATTTGATGATCCTTTCAGCGCAGTCGATGCCCATACAGGATCACACCTCTTCAAGGTATAATATTATCATTTCTACTCAGTAGAAGTTTGTGAACGTTGCTTAAGGTTTCTACAATTTACAGGAATGCTTGCTTGGGGCTTTGGGTTCAAAAACTGTAGTTTATGTCACTCACCAGATTGAATTCCTACCTGCAGCTGATCTTATTCTGGTGAGAATTTCATTGGCAAAAGTTTCATGTAAATTTATTGTCGTAAATTGTTTGGTTCTCCTTATAAGATAATTGTAATGTAGGTAATGAAAGGTGGGAGAATAGCACAAGCAGGCAAATACAAGGAAATACTTGGCTCAGGGGAAGAGCTAATGGAACTGGTTGGTGCTCACCAAGATGCTCTCACAGCATTGGACGTGATTGATGTTGCTAATGGAGGCAGTGAGGCTTTGTCTTCCAATGGCGCAGCAAGCCTTTCCAGGTCATCATCAGCTGAGGAGAAAGATAAACAGAATGGCAAAGAAGACGTTGGCAAGGTTCAAAGTGGGCAGCTGGTGCACGAAGAAGAAAGGGAAAAGGGCAGGGTTGGGTTCTGGGTCTACTGGAAGTACCTTACAATGGCTTATGGGGGAGCTCTTGTACCATTCGTGTTGGTAGCTCAGATACTTTTTCAAGTACTTCAGATTGGTAGCAATTACTGGATGGCTTGGGCTTCTCCTGTGTCCGAAGACGTCGAGCCTCCAGTGAGCATGTCGACACTGATATACGTCTTTGTCGCATTGGCTAGTGCAAGCTCGTTGTGTATCCTCGTAAGGGCACTTTTTCTTGTGACAGCTGGATACAAGACAGCAACCCTGTTGTTCGACAAGATGCATATGTCCATATTCAGAGCTCCTATGTCTTTCTTCGATTCCACTCCCAGTGGGCGCATCTTGAATAGAGTAAGTCAGCACATACTCAAAAAATTTAAACGATTTTTTCTTGTAAAAAATAATTCTTTGGCTTCGACAATGCTCACACAAGAATTAAATTTTTAGGCTTCAACTGATCAAAGTGAAGTGGACACCAACATTGCTTACCAGATGGGTTCTGTCGCGTTTTCCATCATACAACTAGTTGGAATTATTGCTGTGATGTCTCAGGTTGCATGGCAGGTGTTTGTTGTTTTCGTTCCTGTAATTGTTGCGTGCTTCTGGTATCAGGTATTTTATTTAACCTGTTTATTCTCCAATCTATTGCAAAATCACCACCTCATTATATTTTTCATTTTGTAGCGCTACTACATTGATACAGCCAGAGAGCTGCAAAGGCTGGTAGGGGTTTGCAAAGCTCCTATAATACAGCATTTTGCTGAATCAATTACTGGATCAGCAACCATCAGAAGTTTTGGCAAGGAAAATCAGTTTGTCTCAACTAATAGCCATCTAATGGATGCCTACTCTCGACCAAAATTCTATAACGCTGCAGCAATGGAGTGGCTTTGCTTCCGCTTGGATGCGCTATCGTCCCTTACATTTGCGTTCTCTTTGATATTTCTGATCAGTCTACCAACTGGTCTCATTGATCCAGGTATGTTCTCACTTGTTCGGAACAGTATTTATACTGAAAGATGGTACTGTAATAAGATGTGAGTTGGTATGGGCTTAATTTCAACATCCTGCTTTCAGGAATTGCTGGTCTTGCTGTCACGTATGGGCTTAATTTGAACATGCTGCAAACATGGGTAGTCTGGTGCATGTGCAATTTGGAGAACAAGATCATATCCGTAGAAAGAATTCTGCAATATATAAGCATTCCTGAAGAGCCCCCTCTTTCAATGTCAGGAGATAAGTTGCCTCATAACTGGCCTTCAGAGGAGAAATTCAGCTGCGAACCTCCATGTAAATACTTTCGTTTCTTTTCCTCCTGTTTACTTTCCTTTTTCTGTATTACCAACTTGTTCTGCAGAAATTGCATATCTTTGCCATTATGAGTGAGCTAATGATAAGAAATCCAGTCTGAGGGCATATGAATTGTAGCTTCAGTGTTTTGCCAACTTGAATACCAATTATTCTTGATAGCACAGATCTGGTAACGTTTCAGTTTGATGCAGGTGAGATATGCTCCACAACTACCATTTGTTCTGAAGGGCCTTACAGTAACTTTTCCTGGAGCCATGAAGACTGGTATTGTTGGAAGAACAGGCAGCGGGAAATCAACTCTTATACAGGCCCTTTTCCGTATCGTGGATCCTACTATCGGTCAGATACTAGTAGACGGTGTCGACATTTGCACCATTGGACTGCATGATCTGAGATCTAGACTGAGCATCATTCCACAAGACCCAACGATGTTCGAGGGAACTGTAAGGAGCAACCTTGACCCTCTCGGAGAGTACAATGACAATCAGATTTGGGAGGTAATTTCGATCTTCACATGCTTCATTTCTTGTCGGTCCTCAAATTCTCTACAGAACAATTGAAAACCTTTAGTAAACTTGTAATTTGACTCTTTTGTTCCATTTCAGGCCTTGGACAACTGTCAGTTAGGAGATGAAGTCAGGAAAAAGGAGCTGAAACTTGACTCGCCAGGTCTGATATAGTGATATGTGTATTTTGATTCATGCAGCTGAAACTTTGATACTGAATTGACATCCTCCACATTTCCCCAGTACTAGTTTTTTACTTCCAAAATCCATTACAGCACATGCTAGTACCGTTGCATGTTTTTCCGAAAACTTAAATTTTCTGTGAATTCGCCTTGCAGTGATAGAGAATGGAGAGAACTGGAGCGTGGGTCAGCGCCAGCTTGCCTGTTTAGGCAGAGTGATTCTGAAGAGGACTAAGATACTGGTTCTGGACGAGGCCACTGCTTCAGTGGATACCGCGACAGACAACTTGATCCAGAAAACTCTACGTGAGAATTTTTCAGAGGCGACAGTCATCACGATTGCGCATCGAATCACCTCGGTCCTTGACAGCGATATGGTCTTGCTTCTTGACAACGGTCAGTCATCAGCTCTTTAAAACAAATCACGGCCCTGCCTTATTAATTCATCTAATCCAAAACACTTGGCATATCTGTTGGTCTGACTAAACACCTTGCCGACTTTGCAGGTGTGGCCGTGGAGCGAGACACGCCGGCCAAGTTGCTGGAGGACAAATCATCTCTGTTCTCAAAACTTGTAGCAGAGTACACAATGAGGGCGACGCACACGTAGCCAAACTAGTGAAAGCTCCAGCGATTCTCTTCTCACGCCATTGAGGCTTCTTGAGCGAGCCTGACAGTCGATAATGCCGAAAAAAATACTTGTAGATGAGATGTGAAGTACTTGGGGATCTACCATGGTGTTAGTGCTAATAATACTAGCGGTAACATTACATGGTCTGAAGCAAAAAGCCGAAAAGGCGCTTGAAAGTCGGTTAAAGTAGTATTAATGTCTGAAGAAAGTAGTTTGCTGAGGGTAGAAAGAACTGAATCCTGATTCATAGTCGCGTTCTTTACGGTGGACTATACACGCCGGAAAAGTTCTCGTACTAAGTAATTTGTTGGAACTGTGTGATGCCTGGATAAATAAATGAAGTGGTTCAGTTTTTTGCAGTTTAATTGAAGTTCCTCCTTTCTAGACTTTGATTTAAGACTTTAAACTCTTGAACTCTTGGTTGGGATCCGCTGCAGGAAAGGGAATTGTCGTCATTGACCATATTTTGCACTTTCTAGAGTACAAGTGAGTTCTACTATTCACTGTTAAAAAAAGAGTGACTTCTACTCTTTCTCCTTCGCAGCTGCGTCCCCACACCATCTCTCCTACCTCCTTGCTCTAATTCAGGCCCCGGCCGCCACCTGTAATGGACGCGGCAACCGTTGATCCGTGCTCCTCTACCTCCACGAGGGGTCCCTACCACAATGTCACCTTCTCCTCCCTCGTGGCCGCCGCGGCGGCTTAACCTAGAGACGGCGGGGATGTGGATGTAGCAGGGTCTGGCGTCAGAGACGGTCCGCCGAACAGCGGTGCGCAGAGGAAGTCGGCCCGCCGGCAGCCGCGGCACTGACCGGGTGAGCTTATTGTGGCTGCCATCATCGATGGGGTGGCTTATTCGATGCCGCCCTGCTCCCACAGTCGGCTCTGCTGATTGCTGGGCGTGGTGGTGGAGTACTCCGAAATGCAGGTATACGCCTTGTCTCCCACCTCTATGTTCATCTAGATTTGTGGTTGATCTAGATTTGTGTTTGGTCAAGCTTGTGTTGTGTGTTCATGTGTTGCTCCTGTAAGTACCAATTTTTGTTTTCTTTTTTCCTACTTAGATTTAGCAACTCGTTTGCTCCTTAACGCCAGCTCAATACATTCTAGTTCTCGTTTTTTCTGCCTCCTTTGTATCATGAGAGGAGTCAGAGGGCAAACTTTAGGCAGAGCTTTAGGAAAGCATCCTCCCGCACTCTTCGTCTATTTATCTATGTCTATTTTTGGGTCCTTTTTTTGCTTTGTTCTTGCAAAAAGAGAAAATAATTTCAGTCCGTTGGAATATCAAGGAGTCTCTGCCTAACTGCACTTGTAGAAATTACCAATAGGAAATGAAAGTAGCCCTGCCTGTTGTTGAAATTCATCATAAATGATTCAGGCATTAGCTTAGTTAAATTATTTAGACTTCCTGGATTTGTGTAATATTTTATTTCACAGAAATTGAATTACTTGCTTTTCCGATATGAGAAATGCATCTGTTGATCAGAACTTGTCAAATGTAGGCCTGTGTAGTGTCTAGTAGACCGTCAAGGACATCAGCTTACTTGAAATTATTTGGATTCTAATACGTATTTACTCCTTGTTTTTTTCTTTCATGCAGTACTCATTGAATTGAACAGTTAGACACATTTAGCTTTTTTCAAGCGAAATAGACATCTTTAGCTCATCATATAATTGTGTACTGAGGATTTTCAGCTGTATTTTATATGATAGCAAAGATCATATAATGGTCTGAAGTTTTTTTTTTGCGAAAATATAATGGTCTGAAGTTGGAGGCACCTCCTCACCTAGTTGTAGTCTCTTACTGACTAGTGAGGACTGTCGCGTGTGTGTCCCTCCTCTGGAGGTTGTACCCCTGCTGTCTTCCTGTTCAATGAAATGAAAAGCAAATTCTTTTGCGATTTCTCGAAAAAAAATGTCATCTATTTTATTGGTTAATCACTTGCACACAACTCCTGACTGATGCGGTGGAACCAAAAGGTTGGTATATGTTCAGTCCAAACGTTCAGCTTGTTAAAATCATTCCACTGTTTCCTAATTAGATCTGGGTGTTCAAAACAAAACCACAATTTATTTATTTGTTTTCTGGGGAATTGGGTATTTTGCATTGTATCGTATTTAGAGGAGCTAGATTTCTAGCTAAATTAATTTTGTTTGAGTTTAGCATTCATATTTTCGGCATCAACAGATTTTTTAACAGAAGACATCATTACATATCGGCCTATTGTCCAAAATGCAATACTAGGAATTTTTTCTTCTATTTTCTTACAATCTATATACACATATGATGAAAGAATAAGAAGGCGCTGATCCAAGTATTTTCCGCCCTTCCTAGGTGACATACTCTGCACTATCGATTCTCGCTCAGAAAAAGGCTGCTGAACAATTATTTGTATACGATCTATGGGTTGCACGGCGTGATTGGCAATCATGGTTGTTTAGGCCATCACCTACGGATGAATCCAAGCAGCCGGAGGATGAAGAAGGCCAGGATCAGCATGACAATAGCAATGATAAAGCCTTTCCTGGCTATGAGCCAGTTCTTTGTCTTCTTTGCGACTTCTACTCCTCGCTGTGCTCTGTCCATCCACTTCATCGTTTTATGTAAATCTCCTGGAGATAATCGAGACATAGCTTCTAGGACTTTGGCAGCATCCTCCTTTGACAGCTCGATACCAAGCTGCCTACTCATGCTTACCATCATATCAGGACTCATGTCTTTCATCATGGACTCAACCATCTGCCGCATTGCAGGGTCTTCCATGGAATTTTTGATGACGTCTTGCATATCAGCTGTAGAAGGTGGAGAACTGGGTGATGGCTGGTCCGAACAACGGTTGTTTACTAGCATTTCATCGGTGTTCTTGGCAACATTTTGCGGAGATGAAGGCTGGAAGAAGTTTTCTTCTTCTTCTTCTTCTGTAATTTCTTCGATAACAACTCCTTTTGGCAGGTTTGCAAGTTTTCCTTTGGCGTCTCTCAGGACCTCGGCGATGGTTTCATCCTCGGGAGAGATTTCATGGGCTCTACTCAGGTCAGCAACAGCAGCCTCCAGGTTTCCTAGTTCTCTATACGCCTGAGCCCTGACCCCTTCGGTAGTATGCTTTAACGTTGCTCGAGTCGTAGGTCAGAACCTCCGAACCTTCACTTACACACTCCTCAAACTTGGCTGATTTCAGGTAGCAGGACATCAGATTGAGGGCGCACTGCAGCTGCAGCGTTTGCCCCGCTGCCGACGGAATGTTCTTCAAGTTGTCCTTGGCGAGCTTGTACTTGGCGGCAGCATCGGCGTACTGCCCACGGCCATGGAGCTCGTTTCCCTGCTGCTTCAACATCTTTGCACCGGACATGGCGTATGACATCTGGGCATCGGCTTGGGCCTTCATGGCGGCGAACTCCTCGGGCTTGGCATGGGCAATTTTTTCGGTCATGTGGAGTATCTCCTCTGGCCTCGTCTGATTCAGCTGCTGGGCGGCTCGTTTGAAGTCCTCGGGTTTCATGTTCTTCATGGTCTCGGATGCTAGCTTGACCAGGCCGGGATTGGACATGACGTGCTGCTCCATCCTGGCGAAGTCGCCGGGAGACATGCGGCTCATCTGCTCCTGCGCCAGCCTCATCAGCTCCGGATCCGTCATGGCGCCGGCGGAGTCGAGGCTAATCGAAGACGCCGATGGATCGATCGAAGCGAAAACGAAGCAGCAGCGATCGGGAGCTCGCTTGCGGATTCTGGGAATTAGCAATTAGCTCTGTTCTTTCCGTCGCTTAGTTTGGCGGGTGATTCGCGTTGTATTTATTTACGTGCCGGGGAGAGTTTGTAGACGACGGACACGGAGTCCGATTCGCGTTGTGTTGCGATAGGCCATTGTTTTGGGCTCCGAATCGGATGGAGACCAAACTGGACGCTGGTCGCTGGTACGGTACCACTCGAAGAAAAAGAAATAGAGCAGCTCCAAAACGCATCGTTTTTTTAACGCGCAAAAGGCCACGCCTTTTTTATAGATAGAAGAAAGATTTGGTATTTATGAGGTAAACTGGAACCAAAAACCATAGAGAACCCACATGATGCCTTACGGCTTACATCGCACACCCACACAAGTTACAACCACTTGACTCAGACTCCCTTACCCAACCTCCGACCAAGAATGGCAAGGGGTCGAGGCATAGAGTGCCCTTATCCACGAGCTGCATTCCAAGAAGCTAGGGGCCATTTTTGCCGAAGCTTGATTTCGAGAACTCGTACAACCACATAAATTAAGGGCGCATTTGTTGGCATGCAGGAGGCCATACCAAGCCCGCCATCTACAACATCACGTCGATTGGTTACCTGTGTGGCCTCCCGGGCCAGGCCAGCGCGCTTCACAAAGCTGCGTCGGGCCAGGCCCAGCACGCACGCTTGAATCGAGCATTCCCACCTAGGGCAAGGTTGGCTCACATGGACGGCTGCAACCTTACACATGAACTTTGCTTCCGGTCCTTCCGGTCACCCACCTTATGGTTACTTCATCTCCTTCCTTCTAATCACTGTTACAGTCCTCGATTCAAAATAAGTTATACATGAAATTGATGTGCACTGATGATTTGGTTCAATTCCGACAATCGGTTTCAAATTTTGTTAACTGTTAGCTAGTAATTTCGTGTTCATGTTTGAAGATTTTTTAGACGAATTTCGTCAAATTAATCGCGCACGATCGACCATTTGAAATTTCCTTTGAAGAGTAGTTTCACCTCGCCATTTCACACAACTCTTATGTTGTAAGTTTTGCGTTTCGGTGATTGTAAACGGATAGATCTTATAATGTATGTGTGCGTATTTAGACTGTACTTGTTGTATATGGCCCCTTCAACCTCCCCTTGCCGTCATGAACTCCGTAGTTGTCACAGCATTTAGTAGGCTCACCTACCTCTTCGTCGACAAGCTCCGCTGCCGCCGCTGCAAACTTAGCCGACGAGCTCCGCCGCCGCCCGCCGTCGTCGTGCTCGCCGCGACCTTCACCGACGGCCTCCACCGTCCACGTCGTCGTCGTGCTCGCCGCATCCTTCGCTGGCGACCTACGCCGCCGCGGCCGCTCGTCGATCGTCACATGTGTGTCACTTGTACAAGTGTGGTGGTGGGAGGTAACTCCACCCATGTCCAGAAGGTGAGACTAACTATCACAGAAACACAAGCATGTTGTTTGGTAGGCTGCATTCGACCGGGCCTGGCCTAGACACATGCTAGCCACCAAACGACACGCACAACATGATTTTGGGTTGGATTTCTGAGACCAGGCCCTAGCCGGCCTGCCCCCACGGGACTCAAAAGTTCATGAAGGTTACCAAACTGCCCCCTAGGATTTCCTTTTCGAAATTCTACACCAAAAAAGGTTCGACGCAAGCTTTTTTTGCGAAAAGGACCCTGTTATTAAAAGAAACACCGAACCGCTCAACAAAAACGAAAATTATAACGAGATTCTTGAGATGCCCTTCGTCTTCAACCTCCAGACCGTGTCGACGGCGCGCCGCCGCTACCGCTCCTCCCTGAGTCGGCCTGACGTTGTTGGTTGCGGACGGGAAGTCGCCGAACGGGTCAATAAGACCACATCCGTCCCGATGCCGAATAAGAAGGATGAACCGCCGATGAAGCTCCACGACGATTCAGAGATCGTCACCGCCAGAAGAAGCCCTTGAAAAACACACCAGTCCCACAAGCTTCTCGACGTCGCCGCCGAGATGAGGCTGAAGCCGGGGAGACCTTATTGAAAGAGACGCCGCCGCCGCCATCAGAGCGTCGCCCTAACAAATCTTGACACGAACACCAGGAAATGGAGACAGAGACGGGGGAGATCAGCGGCGGCGGCGACGAGAGGCTGAGAAACCTAATCGCCTCCTACTAGCCTGGGAGCTCCCGAGCTGTAGTTCTTACTCATGTGTTTTGAGGATGTGCAAGGCCTCAAGATCAACTACCATAAAGTTTTTTGCCGGCTCGGATGTATGCCAAGCTGTCACACAAGGAGCACAAGTTGTTCACTTTCAGGATAACTTCGCCCCGTTTCTTGCGACTCTTTTGGGAATTTTCGGGCATAGGCTTCTATGGGTAATGTTTCTAGCCAACTCTTATGTCTTCCAGTATATCTTTGTTAAATTAACTATTAAGATTAAATTCATCAAACACCTTACTTATGTCATTTACAAAATTATGAAATTCTTGCATCTATGGGCTATAAACACCAATCAGTGCGACAAAGCCAGTCTGAAGTGGATGGTGGACAAACTAAGGAAGGCGGCTTCACGTGGCAAATCTTCGAAGTAAGCACTATGGCCGGCTGTTTTGCCACAATTTATGTTCCCTTTTCAAAACCTCTGCTAAGATATATGCCGTAGCATGTAATTTTTTTGCAAAACTTTGCGCTTTACATTAATTCAAAATCGGGCACCTGGTGGATTTTATTTAACAAAAATAAAGTCCCAAACTGCAAAGTATGGGATTTTTTCTTCACTCCTCTTTGTCCGTCCGATCGGTATTCCATGGTGGATTTTGGGGTAAAGTCTCCCCGCGACTTCGCTTCATTAAGTCACTGAAGACGCGTCCCCTCACCCTCACCGTGTCGTCTCTCGCATCGGCGGCGGCCACCGCCCCAAACCAAGCCCGGCTCATCCTATCCCAAGCCTCCAGCTCCATGTACCGCACCGCCAAGCAGCAGGAGCTGTGGACGCTGGAGCTGGGTGTGGAAACCCGCGCGCGTCGGAGGCGTCGACAGCGCTGGCCCGACGAGGACCGGCTGTTCTAGCCTATGGCGGAGGGTGCCGTCCACAAGACCACAACCTAACCCCAAGCACGTCGAGGTCATCTTCTTCCCAGTTGGACGTCGCCGCCTGCAAATAGGACGACCTCCACGAAGGCCAATCGCCAGGCCAGGTTTGTTTCTTTGGAGTCAAGAGAATCGGAGTTCTGAACTTTTAATAATTTGATAAAGATAGTTCTTGTTATTTGTTAAAGAATCGCCAGGCCTGGAGTTATGTATACTTCTTTTTATTTGATAAAAATAGTTCTTTATTTGTTGAGAAGGTAATCGTTGATTCAACCGCCCAGAAAGAGGCTATCTAGTTGCGGCGAGATCTCTGGCCCGTGATTTTAGCATCTACTAGTTGTGCCCTCGTGCATATATATCGGCCTGGAGCACCGTTGCAGTGACGCAAGGCATTACGATGGTCCTCGTCGTATCTCTCCTAGTCCAGAACCCTACAGCAGCGATCGGGCGAAAGGAGACCACCGTGGAAGCTGCGACAGGAGTAATGACGCGGTCGCGCAGCCGCCGCATCGCCGCCGCACTCCCGGAGGAGATCTTGGCGTGGGAGATCTTTGTTCGCCTTCCGGCCAAGGGCGTCCTTCGGTGCCGCGCGTGTGCCGCTCCTGGCGCAGCCTCACCTCCGCCCCGGATTTCCTCCTCGCGCACCACCGGCGCCAGCCGTCTCTCCCCCTCATCACGCTCTACGACGCCACAGCCTTCAAGCACGGCCGCCCTGTCCTCGGGCTTGACGACTGCAGAGGGTTCAAGTTGCTCGCCTCCTGTGATGGGCTCCTCCTGTTCTCCCTCTCTGACGGCCAATTTTACATCTGTAATCCCACCACATGCCAGTACGCTCCACTCCCACGCCTCAACAACGCCGCCGGTCACATCAACATCGCTGCATTGTACCTACACCGCCCGTCCAGTGAGTATCGCGTCCTTTACTGGAAGGAAGGTGCCTACTACATCCTTACAGTGCGGCGGGTGCGGCGGGGGAAGTCACCGAGGTGCATTGGAGTTCCTTCAGATATCCCTGGCGTCGATAAAGTTATGCTAGACTGGCACCGAACTACTATTGGTACTAATTTGGCGTCACCTGTCGTTTTCCGCAACTGTCTTCACTGGGACCTCGGCCGCAGCCACACTGGTATACTCGTTTTCGACATGGTGCTTGAAACATTCAGGCTCATGCACCGCCCGGCTGCTGCTACCGGATTATGCACTCGTTTGTGCGACATGAAAGGTTTGATTGGCTTTAGCTGCAATGATGAATGTAAGACCAGGACAATCGCCAAAATCTGGGTGCTGGAGGACTATGAGACAGAGGTTTGGTCATTCAAGTACCATGTTGAACTCCCACTGGAGAGATCCTATAACCTTGGTGGAGATACACGACATTTGGTTTTGTCCCACAAGGGAGATGTGCTGGTCTACATGCCCTTCTGTGGTTACATGTTCCACTGTGACAGCACCGGCAAATTGCTAGAGGAGTTCAAATGTGATTCACAGGGTTTGAGCAGTATTGGACATCGTTTCAAAGAAAGCCTTGTCAACCATGACATCTCCCTGAGGCGAGGTTGTGCCAGTGTTTTCCAAATGGTCTAAGGTACCTCAACATGCTGACGATCCTCCTGTCATATATTTATTTCCCATCTTTACTCTAGTGATTCGATAGAGTTGCTTTTCTCCACATAGATAAGACATGATCCACACAATCTGTATTTTACATTTAATAGACATTTTCGAGATGGCTGTTACATGGGATGTATCCACGAATAACTATCATCTCAGTGTCGGTGCTAACATGTTAACATTGCATATATTTGGTAACACTTCGGTGGCCCCATAGACACTTGCACAATTTATTACACATCACCAAATGGATTCAATCATTTGATGTCTCTTCACCAATCAAGTAATCAATCTGATTCATCTAATTTACATCCAACATTAGATTCACAAGCCCCACAAACAGACACACAGAAGGTGGCAAATGGCCTCAGCGGAGGCGCTGGCCAACTGCTTACAGCCTTAGATAATGTGTCAAAATGGACACAAGGATAAAAACTGTGTGCTTTATGATAAAGAAAATATCCACACGCAACAGCAATTTCAGGTCTTGTTAGTTGATTTTTCTATGCACTTCCTGTTGTGTGAAGATAAACCTGACTATGTTTTTCTTTTGAATGATTAAACCTCACTATGTTCAACAGCAAACGTAAGCTAATTGAACTGTTGTTAATCTGTTTTTGTGCAAGGTAGATTTTTTCTGTTCTTTAAGATATGTGGCTGTCTCTATATTAGGGTCACAGCTTAGTGCAGGTACAACAGTGAGATTTATGACTTTGGGAGAATTTCGCTGTATTAGTTCCATTAGTTCACAAATCCTAAGGCTCGATGGTCGTTTAATTTTAAGGTACTGATCATGTTCTTACTATTATTTTCTGACGCTGGCTCTCTCTACTGTTTTTAGGCAATTTCAGATCAGCACCTATGTTTACAAGGATTAATGGGCTACAGACCGAAGATTAATTTCCAGGTGCTGCTAGTGACAGAATTTCAACTACCTGTGCCAGACTCGAGCTTTTTTGTCCAATCGGACACTATACAATGTCTCACTCTCATTTGCGACCCTTGAATCCATTTGCTTTTGGCTTAATATACTCAGCAGATGTTTTTCGATCCAAAAATACTTTGAGAATAGTTTGAGTGAGAGAACAAGATATGATTCAACACAACTTGTATTTTAATTTTTTTAGGTGAACACAGATTGTATTACTTCCTTTAGAACCCCGCAAAAAAAGTATCACCTCTGCACCCTTGGGTTCACCCTCCTCCCTCCTCGTCTATGTACCACTAGTGTTTGCTGTTACCAGCTGAATTTGTGTACTCTCTGTTTTTGTATTAGCCTGGTTTATTTGGCCCAACGGCAGTGACATAGCGTGTCCTTTGCTTGACTCTGATACCTCACCTCTGCACCCTCTTATTCAGTTTTTCATTTGTGTGTTAATAACACCTTGGGATTGTACACCGAATTTGGCGAATGGGCCTTAGCAAACTGCATTTGCTTCCTGTTCTTGCATTTAAAATCATACATTTTTTCTTAAACTTACCTGGATCCGATTTCATAAAACATATCTTGCCTGTTTCAGTTTGTCTTGATTTCACTTCCTGAACAAGCAATATTTCTTGCAATTATATTCTGTCAATGAATGACATAAGGTTATGTTTCTTATTCCCTGGAAAGCAAAGTCCAAGTCTTGCCAACGATCGGCATGTGCCGGAACACTGTTGCCGTTGTTCGGTTCTGTATCTTTTGTTTGATCTACTTTCAGTTTATTCCTTGGTGTGATGTGGTGTCAGTAAACACGCTTATCGGTGACTCCTGGCCTTGTGGACTCTGATGGAGAGTACCTTTGCCGGTGTTCTCCCGATGTTCAGCTCAGGGTGTTTGTGCAGCTAGCGGATTACCAGGGGATCATTTAATTCGCACAACATGAAATCTTACATTAGGTTGTCATCTATATTCCATAAAGCATTAGACTTATGAAGTACAAAGCTTTGTTGATGGATACTCTTCCTACTTACGTCTCAATGATCAGTAACAAAGATTTTCTTTTCTCGTCCATTGAGCCATTATTCGAATGATGGCACACCTTTTTTTTGTACTGATGGAAGTGTTAGATTTGCAATAATAATACATACATATTTCGTGTTATTGCAATAACATCTCTTGATTTTCATCTATGCTCTACATTGTAACAAGTCAGTTCAGGTACGCCGTAGACAGAAAAGCCAAATCTTACGTGCACCCTAATATGGTCCTGCATCCTGTAGATAGGAGACCAAACTGCAAATAAGCTGGCAATGGCCTCAAGATTTGAGATATTTCCACGCTGAATAATAATACTAGCCATGACAGGTGACGAGCAGCCAAGGTTGACTGCCACAGCTAAGCTAGTGTTGACTGTTCGCGTACTTGGTTGCCAAGGTATCTGCACATATATTCCAATGAGGACGACAGAGGGAATAAATTAATTGCTAGATTCGAACAGCTTCACACCGGAATATCAAGTCTTGAACTCTTGATTGCAACAGAGCAGTGTCACTTAGCCACTCACACGCAGAGCAAACTCTAGCGCTAATCAGGCAAACAGGCGCATGCTCTCACTAACGTCTGATCGCGACTTCCCTTGACAAAGTTGGCAGCACTTCCGGTTAGGGCGCCACTGCTGCTTCGTCGAACCAACGTCTCTTGAGCTCAGTGCTCCAGCGATTGTTCGACGGCGACGGCGACGGCGAGTCGGCGATGGAGGAGGAGTGGGCGCTAAAGGACTCTCCATCGAACTCCAAGGAAATGCTGGGGTTCCAATAGAATGGGACACGAGGTGGACTGTTGTCGATCGTCGATCACGCGTACTCCTCCTGTATCTTGCATACCTCTGGCGTTGCACCATGTGTAGCTTTACATGTACGGTAGTCACCGTGTAATTTTATTCCCATCCACCTAATAATATTTAAAGTCGAGATTAAAAAAATACCACTGACCGTCTCCCCTCACCCCCGCGTCGCCGCTCCACTGGCGACACGGGGAAACCCTAGCCGCCGCCGCCGCCGGCGCTAGAGGTCCACCGCCGCCTCCCCCGCATCGCCGCTACCCGAGAGGGCGTCGGCAAAGCCGCACGGCCCCGAGGACCGTGGCGGCGAGGCGTCTCGTCTCGTTCCGCCGCGCGAGAGCCCCTGCTAGCGGCGGCGTGGGTGCGACCATGGCGGCGGTTGTCGGGCGATTGGAGGCGGGGCTCCGGGCGCGACCATGGCGAAGGCTCGGGGCGGGCTGGAGGGAGACGGGCGAGGCGTGCGCGTCCAGCGGCAGGAGATGGGCACGCGGCGGGCTGGATCTGGGTCCCGCTGGCCACCTCTGGGCTTCAGGGCGCCGGCGTGGAGCGGCGGCGTTCTGGGCGCGGTGCGGGCTGCCCGCCGGCCGCGGCAGATGTTGGGCGTAGGGGGCGGCTTGGTTGCATGCGCTTGAATATGGAGCAGGAAGATGGAGCAGGTTCTTGGGCTCCCGAGGGTCCGGGGAGTAGGGCGCTGATGCGGAGCACGGCGCAGGGAAGTGGCACGCTGTTGCTGGGGTGGCGCGGAAGCCGGGGCGGCGGCCCCGGAACGAGGTTCACTGCGGTTCGGCATGGTTGCAGCGGCCACGGGTGCCACGGCCGCCATGGCCGGTGGTCTAGCGTGGTGGACGGCGGCGGGGCAGCGCTGCCCGGTGCTGTCGCTCCTCACTTTGCGGTCGGGTCGACCTCCGGGCGAAAGCCTCGCACCGACTCGGTCGGAGCCGGCGACGACGGCGCTCTCGGGCGTCGTTTTCCTTCTTGTTGGCGTCGCTGTGGAGTCCTCGATCCCGCCCGACGTGGGTGGTCCAAGATCTCCGGGTGAAAACCTGAGCTCCATCGGGAGCGGGCGGCGACGACGGACGCGTCGTTACATTGTTGGAAGCGCCGCCTTGGAGATTCTTGGCCCTCGTGGTGTGGTGGATGCGCGACGCTCGGGAAGGGCGGTTCTGTTGTCAGGGGGAGCGGATGACCGGGGCGGCGGCCCCGGACGGTGGTGGACGTCGAGGCAGCGGCCTCGGGCTCCCACGCTGCGACGGTTCTATAAGGCAGGGCCGTAGCCTTGCGTGGGTTTGGGTGGCGACTTGGATGAAGACTGCACGGGCAGAGTGTTCGTCGACCTGACTGGATCGCTTTCGGGTTATGCGAAAGTTGATCTGTTTGCTACGTCGGGGTGGCGGCCCCGGAGCAGGTGGATTTTGGTGGCGTCCTTGTGCTGTGTGGACAGCGGGCTCGTCGACCGTGACTGGTTCGACTTCGGGCTATGCGAGGCTTCGTCCTGGTTGCGAAGCCGGGGCGGCAGCCCCGGAGCAGGTGGTGTGTGTTTGAGGTGTTTGGTCGACTTGTGTCATGTGGGCGGCAGGTCGCCTCGCCTGTGCGGTTTTTTGGCCTTGTTTTCCTTATAAACAGGGTATTGTACAATTTGTATGTTTTTTGGGCACGATTTTCCTTATAAACTGGGCCATCTCTTCTATCTATTCGGACGGTGGATACGACCACTTTGACATAAAAAAACTCGAGATTCAAACTTTTCATCAAAAATTGAAAATTTTCCTGTAAGTCGTATATGGACCCTTGTGTATTCTGAGAAAGTTTCGCTTTATTTCAAAAATTGGTTTATTAGTCAATAGATTTTCATATTTTTTGATGTTACAAAGTCATCAAATCCTAAGCGAGTGATCAAAATGAGACGAAAATTTCTCAGAATACAAAAGGAAACATATACGACTTACTGGAATTTTTTCTAAAGAGTTTGAATTCGAATTCAATCTTTTGCTGAACCTTGTCGGTTGGATGGAAATCGGAGGGCAACCAGATGACTAAAGTTACATGGTGACTTATGTACATAAACTAGATTCGAACGGCGCGGCTCGCCGCACGGCGCTTTTAGCTTCTTTGAATTTCTTGGCCGTGGTAATCACCATTTATACAGACCATTTAAAGGACTTTTATATCCACATGTATATGAACTTAGATGGAAGCAACGGTGAAGCACGCGGAGTCATGTTTTAGGAATTATCGCGTAATGAAAATCTTAAACATCGCAGGTATCAATTTACTCCTCAGCTACACGGTAAGAAATATCTATAAATAAAGTTAGCTCCACAAATAACAATGTTTAATGTATAGCATACACAATTTCTAAATAAAATTCGCCGCCTAAATATGTTACATAATGAATGATTAAATCGCTCGAGAGCGACATGTAGGATAAAATATTTTGTTTTATTTTATTTTCGTCTCTAGCTAGTGTGGGCTGTTGGTATTCACTTGGCCCTACATGTCGGTCTGTATAGAGGAAGTAAATAAAATCTGCAATCCGTTTCCATCCCTGCATATATTTCAGTTAACCGTTACACATTTATTTCTGAAGTGTGAGAGAATTTCCAGACTACAGGTCACTCTGTTCTGACCATAGCTAAATCTGAACACCTGACATCAACAGAAGATACCTTCGGAGAAGTAACATTGAGATCGACAGATAAACAGTGACATAATCGATACCGAGTAAGTCATAAGTAATACACACAAGGAACCAGTACAAAATACATAGCCATCAATCAGCACAATCATCTAAGGTGGAAAGCAAAATATACTCTCAAACACCCAATGAACTTCGCGTAACAAACTAAGCTTCCAAAAGGCATAGGCGAACGATCTCAACAGCGTTTCACAGTGATAACAAACTAAGGTGGTGAGTCATTCGGCACCGAGGTCATAGATAATAACAGAACCAAAATCTCCCTTTGTACATGCGGCCTAAGTCTGTTCTACTGATGTGGAGCAACGCCATTTAGCCCCCTGTGACCTATAAAGAAGGAGCATTGACACATTATTAGGTGTTGAGAAATAAATCTTGGAAACACAAGATCCATATGTTTAAACTGGGGTACCTACCATCAAGCACAAGTTTGCGTTTTTTATGATTTAGAGCTGTGACGTCAGAGGTAAACACCGGATTATAGTTCTTCCCTATGACCACAATAAGATCCATCGGTTGTAAAGAAATGCAGTATAAAACAAAGAGACATGTCATGTTAAGTATCTAGAAACCATACCTAGCAATGTCTTTATAGCCCCCCTGCACAGGCAAATAAACAAAACAAATGAAAACTGTTTTAGCAAGATGGACATGAGCATTGAATCAACTGTCAAAAAGAATGGAGTAAGAAAGAATAGTCGAATGGTTTACCCATCAGACGTCTCCTCATTGATCCTAGGTTTTCTGTGAACGGCTTTTTGAAACATTGAGATCAGAATTAAAAGAAGCAGTAATACATGTTGATAAGGATCATATTTTTTATCTCGCGAGCAAAACGCATGGATGAAGTTTTATGCTCTACCTTACGAAAAGCATCAGCACGCTCCACGGCCACAGCAAACGCGTGGTCCAGAGCTTCCATAACATGTCTATTGTATGGAACAACAACCCCAGGGTCAGCTGGTATATTGCTAACCTGATTAGAAGGTCCAGGTTTAGCCGTAGATGAACTATGGTCAAAAGGTCCAGGCTCAGGCATTGGTGTGTCTATATCCCAAGATGAGCTAGGAATAATAGTGTCAGCTGAAGAAAGCCGGCGAACTCTTGGGAAAATAGCTTCAACCTTATGGACCGTGAATGAAGTCTGTGGCTTAAGAAAACTTTCCCGGTTCACTACCACGACAAATCTATATCTGTTACCAAGTATCCTAGAGACCTTCGGTGGTGGAAACCGTACCCGGGCTGCAGCAATCACATCATTAACCATGGGAGGTCCATTTGGCTGATTGTCTCGTATCACCCGGTGAATACCACTTCCAATAACTTGTTCAGCGAGGCCTCCAAACAGCGTGAAGTCAGCCTCACCCATTTGATCATAACCAATGATCGTTAGAAAGTACCTAGAAAAAGATGTCATACTGGTTATCGTGTCGGTCTGTACAATATGAACCAAGAAGGTATAGTAAACCATGAGAACTAACATAACGTGAGTTTTAACAGTCAAGCACTCACCCAATGTTTGCAGTGGTTGATGGGCACCTTGAGTCGCTACAGGTATATGTGTGTGTGCATCTGTAGCGGTTGCCCTAGCCAAACGATGGCAGAGCTGACAGGCAGCGTACCACCACCGTTTGTTTGAGTAAAACCTTGATAACGTTACAGTGCATCGAAACTTAAATTCCTGTCAATGGATAGACTTGATTACTTGTTTGTATACAAAGACAAATGTCGTAAGTGAAAGTCATCTCTTTCATAAAGGGAGTTATACCTTGTTCTCAAAAAGATTGAATGCAACCATCTGAGCCACATTTTTTTAGGCCAGTCAGCAACAACCTGAGTTCGGCGAGGAAGGACAAGCGGGAGCAGAGCATGGGCAATGGGCTGAACAGCTCCGTCCAAACTATATGCAGAGGAACAAATTTAGACACAGTACATGGATAGCAAATGAATTTCTGTATGTGGAACACCGTAAGTAGTACGATTTGAATACCTTGCGTGGAATATGTTTATGTCCACAATATCTTCATTGATGTACCATGAACAGGAAGCCATACCAGCCAGACCTCTAACACCTGCATAGTAATAGGAATGAAAGTAGAGGTATTAAAAGAAGAATGACATCCTATTAGCGAAAGCATATAATTAAAAGAAAAAGAAGCACCATCATATTCTTGGGCAGTGGTCCCAACAAAGATCGCAACAGCTGATTCCGTCTCACCAAGAGCACGAATAGTACCCCCGTTGAATCGTAATGCACAATTACCCCACAAGACAATCTTTATCTCATGGCCACTGGAATCATAAGAAGATATAAATAATTGAACGATCTAACATGAAATATACAAAGAAAGCAGGAAACACAGATGAGGGTACACACTTAAGATCCCTGAGATGCACGTGACGTTTAATCAGAACACCACTATGCCGTGGAAGGTCGAAGGATTCAATATCAGAAAACCCGCATATGGTACCAATAACATCTACATTGTAAGCAAGACGTGGTCATACAATCATAAATACATTGCATAATCAATGGATAAAGAGAGCAACTATACACCACCCACCAACTAAACATCCTGGCTGTACAGTTGGCACAGGCAAGCTTACAAACAGTGTTAATGAGTACGACCATTCTGGTAAGCCATCCGCTGAGTTCTCTTTCAGCTGAACAACTGTTGAGCGTGTAATGTTAATAGCAAACGGAGCATCAACCGGCCTCATGACTTCATGCCTCTTCACCAACTGAAACTTGCTGATTTCATAAACATTTTTTTCATGTAGAACATCAATAAACTGGTGCAAGAAACCATGCGGCACAACCGCGTGCAAAGCGTCGCCCTATATTAAAACATACCGTCAGTCAGGTGTATATTGTGCAGCCCTACACACTATTTTACAATGAACCTACCGACTGATTATGGTTCATCATTGTGCACTGAAACTATCTAAAAGGAAATCATCACTGATATGTATAGCCCCTAATAAAGTGCTTAGGTAGGATAGGTGAGAATTTATTTCATAGACCACAAGGTAAAAGGTGTGGTTTGCATCTTTTAGTCTGTGAACATGGAACATCTACTTATAAACATGCTCAAAGGTGTGTTGGTCATAATATGTAAATAATGTTGTCATGTAGTCTGTGTTTGCAAATCTTGTATCAAAACACGTGTCACTTGTTTTAGAAGTAGCATGTTGCTATGACAGACATTTTCCACAAAAAACATATGGCATAACAAACAATAGGGGGAAACGGTGTTCAGAGAATGTACCTGGCCATCGACAATCACCATGTGAATATCCTTAATGGGTCCTTCATCAGTACCACCGCGTTGGTACCAAAGACGGGTCACGCGAACACAAATGATTTCATCGGCAACACGTGAACAAAGAGCGCTCAGTGGAGTGTATCCTTCCATCTAGGCATAAAAGGCAGCGGCAATGATTATCCAAAAGCAGACGGTCCTACCACGGATTAACTTTCTAACAAAGCGAAAGAATGAGATCAGATTCAGGTAAAAGCGCATACCTCAATTCGCAATGGAGCTGGATACCGTCTGACGCTCGGTCATTAGATCTGGCCAGAGGCAAAAAAGCTCGAAGCGTCTTCCTGCGAATCTGCTGAAGCGGGGGACGGAGGAAATAGAAGAGCGGCCTAGGTCAAAGTAAGAAAGATGTTAAATAGTAACACACATACCTAGGCCTATTTCGGAGCGGAAACACAGGCAGACGACCTACCCCATGGGCCTTCTATACGCGATCTTCCAGTTCCGTGTTGCAGCAGGTGGTGAGGCGCACCAGCCTCTCTAGCATCGTCGTCTTAAGTGTGTCTAAATTTATTGGAGTATAGATCTATGGTTTAATGAATGTACAAATTATGTTGTTGGAAATATTATGGTGTTAGGCATCATCTCTATTTTACCTAGAGAGATGATGATCTTTTTTTTTTTGAGATTGACCAGGAAATACAATTCTTAGTTTATTGGCATTCACGTTATGTGTAAGAGAGCCACAATTCATGGCAATTAAATATCATATATGTAGAAATAAATCTTTTTGGATGACCGGGTAATGTATCACCTCAAAATACTTTTGCACTTAGACAAATTTAAACTTTTTTTGTAACAAAATTCATGCTTGGATCATTTTTTGACAATTGAATAACATATATAGGGTAAAGATGTGTAAACCATACGATCTAACAAATATCTCAATAGCGATTTCTACGGTATGATTATTTAGACATATTTATATAACTTATATAGTATAACATTAACCATTGGCTTGTTCCTTTAAAATATTTTCATAGAAAATATGTCTTACAAGTTGCAATGGATTTAGTACAAAAACCGAAACACAAACACATTAACTGAATAGACCAAGGCAGTGGTCAGTTGCAAAAAGCTAACTGGCACAATGGCAACAGTCCAATGGATTGCACACTATCTATTTAATGTAAGGCACAGAATGTGAGGCAGCATCGATCATCACAGAACACATAGAGTCATAAAACCAGATAAATTGCAAAGTGATAGAACACACATAACTCACAGAACTGGCAAACAATGCATATACAGGAAGGAATAACATCAGGCAGTAGTACAGAGGTCCACATCACACTGAATTAACATAGGATGGCTCAATGAGCCACATCTAGGTGTGCATATTACAAAATGTAGATCATAACAGTACCGAATACATAAGTTTTTGATAAACCACCAATCTATGGTGGATAGGAAGCATGAGCTGAAACACATAATGAATCTCATGCAAGAAACATCCCAATAGTCAATGGTAGCTGGCCTCAACAGCAATAACAATGAGACTTAGCGACCAATAGCTGGAATGCAGAACCAAAATATCACCAACCACGGGCTGTCGAGGCAGTCATGGAGATAAACTTTATACAGGCAAAATATGTCCGATATGTAGTAACAAAATTCAAAATCAATGGAGAGTGCAAATGTGGATTGAATTAACAAAAGGTACAGTCTATTTGGACCTTACGGAGCAACATCTCTGCTCGCCGACCTAGTTCAGCTGGTTACCACCTCTACCTGCTCCCCCTTGCGTCTGAAGTGAAAAGAGAAGAGGTCACAACTGAACACGAATAGAGAGGATAAAGGATAACCAGAATACCAATGAGTCTGTGCAAAGGTAATCCAATAATAACCTGTTTTCAATGGGTTCAACGGGAGCTGTAACTGTAGACACAGGCACAATTGTAGGGGACGACGTCTCCTCTCCAGGCGATTCAGTTGACGTGTTATCAGCAGCTATGTTCTTTAGCTTTTCTTCAGCCACCTCTGATTTCTTGATAATCTTAGAGCTTGTATCAACAACACTTGAATCTGTATCTAGCAAATGTTCCTTCACAACTGTTCCGTCAACTGGCAGGGTTGGAAGCTCATCCTTGCGAGGTAGTAATTCCTGGACATTGACATAGATATGCACATCGTTAACTGCATCCATCAAAGAATAAGTATGTTTATGTGAAACAAAAATAAATGTTCGTGCATGTTGAAATCAGAGGAAGCTAGCAGTGGGAATTAGTGAAAAATATACTCAAGAAATCATTGTATCATAGCATTTAAATGTGGAACTAAAAATTCCCCTCATAAGACTGTACTATTAGCACTGTTACAGGGTCATGGTTAAAATCTGAGTGCATCGGGGGAAGTAAAGCACCTGTTCAGCCTGATGCTCCTTGCAACCTCCAATAAATAAAGCCTTGCGTGCAGCTGAAATAGGTGAAGCATTCTTGTTCCTGTGCAAAATTCAGGAGATGTCATTAGAAGTGTGCATCAATTGGTAGGGCTGAACTTTAAGACGGTATAAATACCTAAGACTTGGAAGCTTGTTGACAGAAGGAGGTCCATCGACCGGTACAACATAGCCAGACTGATGCAATGAGAAGAAAGAAAAGTCAGAACTGCAGAAACCAAGGTATAGAAACACTACCATGTATGTTGTACTGCTGTATACATGAAATATGTAACTAATAGTTGTGTCATATGAATCCTCTAGCGCAGAAATAGCGCCTGATGGAGACACTACTAGGAAAACCACTATTAGTGGCGCACCAAATCAACATTCTGTGGCGCACCCGGCCAAATTGCTGGGTGCGCCACAGAATCCTCGCCACTAAATTTTTATTTCTGTGGCGCACCATGGCATGCGCCACAGAAATCCACTTTCTGTGGCGCACCTAGCTTGGTGCGCCACAGAAATGTGGATTTCTGTGGCGCACCTGCCAGGTGCGCCACAGAATTCTGAAAATTTCAAAAAATTCAAAAACTGCAAAAAAAAGTTAAAAAAAAATCAGAAAAATCAAAATATGAAATAATATAATTTTTTTTTATTTATTCGAATTATTTTCAGATTTTTTGAATCTTTTGAACTCCACCTTCCCGCTAGGTCACCCATCCTCAAAGTGATCCAACCCTAGCACGCTTAACTTCTAAGTTCCACCCACTTCACCTACCCTTGTGCTACTCAAGTTCTTATTGATATATATAACATATGAATCCTCTTAAGTCTTGTATGTGTGTATGTTACCTATGTGTTATAAATGTGTGTTTTTAAAGTTCAGATTTTTCAAAAACTTCTAAACTTTGAAAAGGAGATTAAAAAGTTTCAAAAGATCCTAAAAAATTCAAAAAAATTAAAAAACTTAAAAAAAATCCAAAAAAATCCAAAAAAGTCAAAACACTTTAAAAAGTCAAAACACTTCAAAAAAATTCAAAAAACTTAAAAATGTAAAAAATTCAAAAAAGTCGAAACAGTTAAAAAACATTCAACAATCTTCTTTGTTATACATTTCTGTGTCTTTTTTGAATTTTTCGATTTTTTTATTTTTTTTGAATTTTTTTTGATTTTGCTGCGAAAACTCGTCTGAGTGAAATAACTTTTTTTGCTTTTTGAATTTGAGGAATCTGTGAATTGCTGACCGGGTAAACCCAGGTGGATTCGAACTCGGATTTTTCTCACGATTTTTTTGACATATTATTTGCGTTATTTCGACGTCGTATGCAAAAGTTATGGCCAGAACGATGCATCTCCTTTTGTGGAGTTCACAATATCTTCAAGAGGGGTACTGCTCGAGTGGCCAGAACGTAGAATGGAAAGGAGAGGTTTGCCAAGGATCTCTTTGCCCACTCGATCAAAGAAGACAAATTCAATCTCATCCTGACCATCACCACCAATGAAGCAAAGTCGATACTTGTTAAGCACAGAAGAAGGCATCAATAACATTGATGGAAACCTGGGACACAGAATAAATAAAGACAGACCAAGCGCATAAGGCTCCCACACAAGGTGGGGTCTAGGTATGGAATACAGGAATATAGTCTTAAATAAACATTGAGTTTACCTTGGCGATGCATCAACAGAACTACACCCTGCATCAGAGCACCTATATGCATTTCCATATGGAACAGATGATTTATGGCACGTAGAAAGGACATATTTTATGTCCCCCCATGTTTTGTGTGTTAGGCAACAACACTAGGAATTATTTAATATGATGTTAAGTGGTGCAGGAATGAAAAGATATAATTACACTTTGCATCGAAACAATTGTCGAAGAAAAAGGGAGTTTGCAGTTTGTCTGGCCAGGCCGGAGTTTCCGGCCTGAGGGTGCTCAGGGGCCGGAGTTTCCGGCCCACCAAGCTTTGAAGCCTCACGGCGGCAGTCGCTGCATCGAGGCTGGAGTAGGTCCGGAGTTTCCCCGGAGTTTCCGGCCACGGCCAGAGTTTCCGCCCTCAGGGTCCGGAGTTTCCGGCCCATCTGGAGTTGCTGCGAAGAGAGCAACGCGGCGGCAGTCGCTGTATTCAGGCCGGAGTGTCCCCGGAGTTAGTCCGGAGTTTTCTCCCAGGCCGGAGTTTCCGGCCTCCCTGACCGAAAACTCCGGACTAAGTGGACTGCAACGGCTAATTTTCTAGCCAGCTAGCTCGCCCAAAACTTGAAGACACCATTATTGCAAGCTCAAGAATCACTAGATCTCCCAATCCCTCCACCCAAACTCGTTGATCTTTGGAGGATTGAAAGAGAAGGCCCAGATCTACATCTTCACCAAGCCGTTTTACATTTCCCCCTCATTTACTTGAGGGCCCCTTTGCTAGGGTTTCCATTGGGAAAACCTAGCTTCTTGTTGATCTCACTTGTTGTCTTTGTGACAGATTTGTAGCTGTTCGGGAGCCCCCAACCAATTGTGGGTTGTGCCCCGGATCGTTGTCGTAAGGGCTCCGGATTCCGCCTTGAAGGATTCCGATAGTGGAAGGTGAACCAAACCTTTGTGGTGCGGTTCATCGGAGAAGAAGGTGACGCCTTTGTGGCCGTTGAGTTTTGACCTTCGTGGTAGCTCACACCTCTCCAACAAGACGTACTCCCCTAAAAAGGAGGAACTCGGGATTACATCCATGTCTCCGCGTGCTTTCACTTCGGTTACTTCTATCCTTGTTTATAGTCTTTACTTCGTGTATCTTGTTTAGTTGCTAGCTTGTCATATAGGTAAATTCACCTTAGTTGCATATCTAGAGAATTTACCTTTGGTGTCAAGCCTAATTTGAAAAAGTATTAAATTTGGAGTAGCACCTATTCACCCCCCTCTAGGTGTCATACGATCCTTTCATTTGGTATCAGAGCCTCGGCTCTCTTGTTGGGCTTAACCGCCTAAGAGAAGTATGACACAAAGTGATGATGATTCCGCGAAGGACCAAGCCACTCCGGCATCCATGGCCGATCTCAAAACGATGGAAACATCATTGAAATCGTCCATCGATACCCAATTTGCTGAGATGCATGACTGATACGTGCATTTTATATCATCATTTATATAACTTTTAGTATCATACTAGAATGTTATTTGCATGATTATATGATTGTTTCTACATGTTTTAGATGATTTTGGGGACTTTCATACAAAGTCCCTATTTTTGGTATTTAATTTCTGGGAGGCAGAAAACCTCCTTTTTCTTGTCTTTAATGTTTCAGGAGCTACAGGACTCAAATAATAAAAGGAAAAATACTGCGTCAGTTTTTCATCGGGAGAAAGGCAGAGGGAAGAAGACCGAAGAGAGGAGAGCCACGAGGGCCAAATGGGGGTGGCCCACGCGGCCCATGTACCTGGCCGCGTGGGACCCACCAAAGGTGCCTCGGGCACCTCCTCGCCTGGGGCTTTTTAGCACGCCTTCGTCTCGCCCGAAAAGTAACGCCCTAATTTTTCCAAGTCCATCCGAGGTCGCGGCGGCGGCGAAACTCCTGATCCCTTCCGAGGGGGGTCAGATCCTGCTGCTCCGGAACTCCGGAGAAGGGGGAAATCATCGTCATCGTCATCACCTCTCCTCCTTGGCGTGGGAGGAGGCCTCTACATCATCACCCCCATCAAGACCAGCACCATCACCATCATCATCACCGTGATCCACTCCGTTCCCCTCGCAGTTTGAGAGTTGCTATACCCTAGATACTTGTCTTGTGCTACTATTCATGTTTGTGATTGAGTACTTGTCATTATTTGGTGGTGAAGTTATAATTTCAGATTGTGTTGTACCACTTATGCCATTATGATCATGTTCGCACGTTGTGAGTAGTTCCCGTATGTTCCTGAGGGCATAGGATGAATTGGCATTGATTTATATATGACATGTGTTGGTATTTTGTCAAGAGTTTATCTTTTATGTGATTCTATGATGGTGTTGTGCGAACGTCGACTGCACAACACTTCACCTTATGGGCTCATAGGAGAACACCGTAGTGTAATGAATTGATGGAGACTTGGGAGGACACGTAAACCTGAGACCGAGTCATGAAGTTATATTATGAGGGTATTAGTATCGGGGACCTTAGAGTGTAATGCTATGGTGGGACTTTAGGTCTTAATAATTCTTGTGCAGTCATTTGCTTGGCCACATGATCCATCATAAGGGGTTGTAGTTTATTTATTTAGCTATACCTAATTATGGCTCCGTCCAAAGAGGATTAAAACTTGACAAGATATTCAACGTGTTGTTTAATAAATCTCTATGCCTAGCATCATCCATGCCGCCCTCGGGAACGTTTGCCACATATAAGTTACACATCACTTGAGCTTGTCCTTTGCCACATAAGAGGATTGGGCTTTCTCTCTTTGAGAGCTTTCACTTGCTACTATCTGTTATCTGCTTGCAATTATACAACTGAAAATACCAAAAACACTGCATCTTTTATTGTTTTATTTATCAATCTTACTAACCAATACCTTCAGCTCCTCGTGGGTTCGACAACCTTTTCTAATTGAAAGGTACTACAATTGATCTCCTGCACTTGGGAGCCATCAAGATACTTTTCTGGCGCCGTTGCCGGGGAGCGTAGCGCTATTGGTAAGAAGTTTGGTAAGGAAACTTGAAAGCTGTTTATCTCATTGTTACTATGGCATTTATGAATCGTGCCTCGCTGCATCTTGCTCTATATGAAAGTGCTTATGCCACTACTGCAAAGGTGGTTGAAACTACTGTGTCTGAGGTACCTAAAGTGGGATTAAAATTCCCATGGTCATGTTAAAAGAGTTATGAAAAATCCATTTACAGGAGATGGAACTAAGTCGGCACGCGAGCACATGGAAATAATTGAGGACATATGTGGCTTATTCAGACTACCTGGTATTTCAGAGGATCAGGTAAAAAGGAAGCTATTGTATTTGTCTTTATCTGGTAATGCTCGTGATTGGTACAGGTCTTGGATGAAGAGGTCCAGAATGAATGGAGTATCTTGAGGAAGGTTTTCTTTCTTAAATATTTTACTCCTAAAGAAGCTTATGATAACCGCTGCTATATATTCAATTTCTGGCCACATCTGGGAGAGAGTATTACTCAAGCTTGGGGGAGGTTAAAGGAACTCCTTCGCAAGAATCCATGTCATGATCTTACAAGGAAACTTATATTGATAAACTTTTATGTGAGACTACCTATGAAGCACAAGGAGATTCTGGATAATTCATCTGGTGGAAGTTTTACTAATAACACTGAAGAAGAAGCATGGAATTTATTGGAGACTATTTCTGAAAATACTAGCCACTGGGATCTTGATAAAGGTAATGAGCCATATTTTGATTATGAATATTCATGTGTAGAGAATTTCTCTACTTCTATTCTGTTTAAAAATCTGAGTGATACTTTTGGTCTTGATCCTTATGTTATAATTGAAATAGCTAAAGGTTTTGCTGATCATATCTGTGTTCCAAAAAGTGGATTTGAAGTTTATGTTGAACCTGTTAAACAATCTATTGTTGTTCCTAAAGTTATTAAACAGGTTGAACCAATGTCATCTGTGACAATTGAGGAGTATGTTGAACCACCTCCATTTCCAAACCAAGTTAAGGAGAATTTACTTAAAGCTGTTACTAACAAGAGTAACAAAAGATGTTCTCAGCCTTATGAACAGGTGGAAGTCAACACTCAAATTTCTGTTATCAAGCAACTAAATGAAGAAGACCCAGTGGATGTTTATCTATGTGAAGATGCTACCAAAGTCATCAAAGGTAATTCGGCCAAAGTTGGGAAACCTGTTATATCATGCTCTATTGGGACTTCAAGTTATCATGGTCTATGTGATATTGGAGCAAGTATTAGTGTCATTCCATATTCTCTTTATCTTGAGATCAAGCCTGATATTGATCCCATTGTTATGGAAGAGACAGGTATGACAATTCAACTTGCTAATAAAGATTATATTAGTCCATTTGGAATTGTTAGAGATGTTGAAGTATTGATTGGCAAAATAAAATACCCTGCTGATTTTATTGTGCTTGGTTGTCCTCAAGATTCATTTTGTCCTATCATTTTTGGTAGACCTTTCTTACATACTGTTGGTGCTGAAATTAATTTGCCTAAAGAGAAAGTGTTTATTAAATGTGCTGGTGAGAAACTTGAATTTAACTTTTCCAAATTTGCTGATAAACATGTTGAGAAAGAGCCAATTCCTAATAATTTAATTGAAACTCTTGCTCATATAGCTGTAGCTTCAACTGATGTTGTAGAACGTTATATGCTTAATCAAGATGAACCATTTAATGATGAGGAAAAAGAGGCTTTGGAACAAATATTATGGCAACAACCACCACAATTACAATTGCATATCCCACCTGATAATTTAGGAGTGCTACCACCACCTAAAGGGGATCCTAGTTTTGAATTGAAACCTTTGCCTGCAAATCTGAAATATGCATATTTGGATGAGAAGAGCATATATCCTGTCATTATTAGTGCTAACCTTTCAGCTGAAGAGGAAGAGAAATTACTTGATGTGCTAAAAGCTCACCGACCAGCCATTGGATACTCTCTTGATGATCTTAAAGGTATAAGCCCCGCTCTATGTATGCATAAAATTAATCTGGAGGAAGATGCAAAACCTGTTGTTGATTTTCAACGCCGCCTCCATCCAAAAATGAAAGAAGTGGTAAGAAAGAGGTAATAAGACTTATTGAAGCTGGTATCATTTATCCTATAGCTGACAGTAAGTGGGTTAGTCCTGTTCATTGTGTTCCTAAAAAGGGTGGAATGACTGTTGTTCCAAATGAAAAGGATGAACTTGTGGCTCAACGTACTGTAGTTGGTTATAGGATGGTTATTGATTTCAGAAAATTGAATAAAGCAACTCGAAAAGATCATTATCCATTGCCATTTATTGATCAAATGCTAGAAAGGTTGTCTAAACACTCTCACTTTTGCTATCTAGATGGTTATTCAGGTTTCTCGCAAATTCCTGTCCATAAGGATGATCAAGAAAAGACCACTTTTACTTGCCCATATGGTACTTTTGCTTACAGGAGAATGCCATTCGGTTTATGTAATGCTCCTGCTACTTTTCAAAGATGCATGAATGCTATATTTGCTGATTATATTGAAAAGATAATGGAGGTTTTTATGGATGATTTTTCTGTGTATGGTACTTCCTTCGATAATTGCTTGTTCAACCTTAACAAAGTTTTACAGCGTTGTGAAGACCAACACTTGGTTCTTAATTGGGAGAAGTGTCACTTCATGGTTACTGAGGGTATAGTTCTTGGGCATAAGATTTCTGGAGAAGGAATAGAAGTTGATCCAGCAAAGATTGAAGCTATTGAAAAACTACCATATCCAAGGGACCTCAAAGGTATAAGAAGTTTTCTTGGGCATGCAGGTTTTTACCGTAGGTTCATTAAGGATTTCTCCAAAATATCAAAACCTCTAACCAATCTTCTGCAAAAGGATGTTCCTTTCTCTTTTAATGATGATTGCATTGAGTCCTTTAATATTTTGAAGAATGCTTTAATCACTGCTCCCATTATTCAACCTCCTGATTGGAACTTGCCTTTTGAAATTATGTGTGATGCTAGTGATTATGCAGTTGGGGCTGTTTTGGGCCAACGTGTTGATAAGAAACTGAATGTTATTTATTATGCTAGTAGAACACTTGATGCTGCTCAAAAGAATTATGCTACAACTGAGAAAGAATTTTTAGCAGTACTGTTTGCTTGTGACAAGTTTAGACCTTATATTACTGATTCAAAAGTCACAATACATACTGATCATTCTGCTATTAAATACTTGATGAATAAGAAAGATGCTAAGCCTAGACTAATAAGATGGGTACTTCTATTGCAAGAATTTGATTTACACATTGTTGATAGGAAAGGGGAGGATAATCAAGTTGCTGATCATCTCTCTAGGATGGAAAGCATACCTGATGATCCTATTCCTATTAATGATAGCTTTGTTAATGAACAACTTGCAATTGTTAATGTTTCTAGTGCTAAAGTTGCATCTCCTTGGTTTGCCAACTATGCAAATTTTATTGTTGGTAAAGTTTTGCCTCCACACTTCACTTCTCAACAAAGAAAGAAATTCTTTTATGATCTTAGACATTATTTTTGGGATGATCCTTTCCTCTATAAGAAAAGTGTGGATGGTATTATTAGACGTTGTGTACCTGAGCATGAACAACAGGCTATTATAAGAGATTGTCATGACAGTCCCTATGGAGGGCATCATGCAGGAGATCGCACAGGAGCAAAGGTATTACAATCTGGTTTCTATTGGCCTACTTTATTTAAGGACTGTGCTGAATATGTTAAATCTTGTGATAAATGTCAAAGAGTAGGAAACATTGGTAGGAGGAATGAAATGCCTATGAATTATTCATTGCCACTTGAACCATTTGATGTGTGGGGTTTTGACTTTATGGGTCCTTTCCCAGAATCAAAGACAAAGCATACTCACATTTTGGTTGCAGTTGACTATGTTACAAAGTGGGTGGAAGCAATTCCAACCAAAAGTGCAGATCATGCCACAGCAATGAAGATGCTCAAGGACATCATTTTCCCCAGGTTTGGTGTTCCTAGGTTCTTAATTACTGATGGTGGTTCTCATTTCTTGCATGGTGTTCTTAGAAAAACTTTGGCAAAATATGATGTTAACCATAGAATTGCATCTCCTTATCATCCTCAAACAAGTGGGCAAGTTGAATTAAGCAATAGGGAAATTAAACTCATTTTGGAAAAGACAGTGAATAAGTCTAGATCTGATTGGCCAATTAAGATTAATGATGCTTTGTGGGCTTATAGAACTGCTTTTAAAAATCCTATGGGAATGTCTCCTTATAAAATGGTTTATGGAAAAGCTTGTCACTTACCTGTTGAACTAGAACATAAAGCTAGATGGGCTATTAAACAACTGAACTTTGATTTTAAAACTGCGGGAGAAAAGAGAATTCTTGACCTAAACCTACTTGACGAATGGAGAAATGAAGCTTATGAAAGTGCCAGGATGTTTAAAGAAAAAGTTAAGATTTGGCATGACAAGAAAATTAAGAAAAAGGAATTCAAAGTAGGTGATCAAGTTTTATTGTACAACTCTCGTTTCAAGTTTTCTGCAGGGAAGCTAGCTTCAAAGTGGCAGGGACCATTAGTGATACAGGAGGTGTACCGTTCAGGAGCTATCCGTCTTCACGGTGACATGAAAGGTAAACCTCATGTAGTCAATGGACAACGCCTTAAACCTTATATTGCAGGAAAGAGCTTCATCGGAAGGGTGGAGGAGTTGAATTTACAAACACCGGAAGAGGTAATTGAGAGAAACCGTGCAGTTTCAGAAACCCTAAATCAATAGAAGGTAACTTTTGTGTTGGAAAGTTTCTCGGAATTGCATAAAATTTTACGGAGGTCAATTTTTATGGAAATCATCGTATGGGACAAGAAAACTGGACGAAACGGAGACCCGAGGGAGAAAGAGAGGGGCCCACGCGGCCCAGTACCTGGCCGCGTGGGGCTATCCCTTTTCCACCTCGGAGTCCTTTTTCGTCTCGTTTTCGATCCCGACGCTTCGTCTTGACCTAAAAACCCTCAATATATACCCCTCTCTGCCGATCTAATCTCGCACCGAGCGTTCTCGAGCGATCTTTGTTTCTGTTGTTTCTGCCTGTCAGGTTTTAGCCATGTCTTGCTCCGGATCCAACCAAGAGGGGGAGAGCTCTCCCAAGGAGGTGTTGTGAACCGCTACCTCAACTCCGTGATGACACCACCGAAGACCGTGTGCTTCAAGGAGGGCGTGATGCTCGTGGAGGAGGTGAAGGCTCCCAAGGCCACCGGCACGGTAGAGGAAAGGCTGGATGAGTTGGAGGACAAGACCTTCAGGTATGGCACTGTGGTTTACCGCAGCCTTGATGCTCACCACTTCATGAACCTGGAGCTGGAAAGAAGGTTGAAGAGTACAAGAAAAGGCTTGAAGATCTGGAAGATAGTACAAGGACGTCATCGACAAGTGGGAAAGTTCCAATGCTTCATGTGGGATGGAGAACCAGAACTGCGAATATGAAGAACGCTTCAAGAAGATTGCAGCAGCTGCCACCCTCAGGTACAATGATCCACCTACATCTTTCCGTGATGGAAGGCCTTTCCATGGAAGATGGCTGAGTGGGAGAAGAATATGAGAAGGAGGAGCTGCAGCAAAGAAAGACCTTGCAAACGTCAAGCTTGGGGGAGTTCCACTAGTCTTTATCTCACTAGTTTATCATATCTATCTAGTCATGGTGTGTTTTGCTTTTATCGTTTAGTTATCAATATCTCTTAGGCGTGTGTGAGCTCATGGAGCATTATCATGTATCCCTATCTTATGGTTTATCAATGAATATTAAAGTATGGTGTCATCCATGATTCTCTTGTTTGGGATTTATGGGTAACACTCATGCAAATGAGCGTGGCATATTTAGAATTTCAATCACATCTTGCCTTGAAATTAATTAACTTGAGTATGTTGGACAATTATAGAATTATCTCAATATAGAAGAAGTAAAAAGACTTGTGAATTAATAGTTTGAGGTTAAGATATAGTCTTGTAGGATAAGAAGTTGAGAAGACTTAATGAAAAGGATATAAAACACTCTTGTTACAACCTAGTATCTTTTGAGCAAATTAATGATCATGGATATTTCAATACTTATGCTCTTGAATGTGAATGAAAGGAAGGCACCTGAAATTTCAGCTAGCCATGGAAAGTGTAAGAAAAGGGTTGTGTAGAGCATGGGAACTTGATTGAGATATCCATGACTAAAGTTTGCACTAGTTACTAGTCAAGCAAGAGTGATAACAATTTTTATATCTATCTGTCTTTTCATTTGTCTTCTTTTGAACTTGTTATCCAATGAGAGTTTATCTTGTCTTTGAATTTCAGCAAAGTATAAAAGATTATAATGCTTGCCATGAAGAGCAAAAGCATGTGAAAAACAATATGATTCGATTGTCCAACATACAATGGTTATTTGCTTTCAAAAGTAAGGGGTGATTGCTAGAGTTCTACTTATGTTGCCCTCATATGTATGAGTTTTAGATCATTAATCTTATCTTGCAATTGAATATGATGATGATACAATGCCCGTATTTATTTATCAACCATAAGTCCATTGATGCATGTAATGATCTATGTCCTTACTTACTCGAGGACGAGTAAAGGTTTAAGCTTGGGGGAGTTGATACGTGCATTTTATATCATCATTTATATAACTTTTAGTATCATACTAGAATGTTATTTGCATGATTATATGATTGTTTCTACATGTTTTAGATGATTTTGGGGACTTTCATACAAAGTCCCTATTTTTGGTATTTAATTTCTGGGAGGCAGAAAACCTCCTTTTTCTTGTCTTTAATGTTTCAGGAGCTACAGGACCTCAAATAATAAAAGGAAAAATACTGCGTCAGTTTTTCATCGGGAGAAAGGCAGAGGGAAGAAGACCGAAGAGAGGAGAGCCACGAGGGCCAAATGGGGGTGGCCCACGCGGCCCATGTACCTGGCCGCGTGGGACCCACCAAAGGTGCCTCGGGCACCTCCTCGCCTGGGGCTTTTTAGACGCCTTCGTCTCGCCCGAAAAGTAACGCCCTAATTTTTCCAAGTCCATCCGAGGTCGCGGCGGCGGCGAAACTCCTGATCCCTTCCGAGGGGGGTCAGATCCTGCTGCTCCGGAACTCCGGAGAAGGGGGAAATCATCGTCATCGTCATCACCTCTCCTCCTTGGCGTGGGAGGAGGCCTCTACATCATCACCCCCATCAAGACCAGCACCATCACCATCATCATCACCGTGATCCACTCCGTTCCCCTCGCAGTTTGAGAGTTGCTATACCCTAGATACTTGTCTTGTGCTACTATTCATGTTTGTGATTGAGTACTTGTCATTATTTGGTGGTGAAGTTATAATTTCAGATTGTGTTGTACCACTTATGCCACTGATTATGATCATGTTCGCACGTTGTGAGTAGTTCCCGTATGTTCCTGAGGGCATAGGATGAATTGGCATGATTTATATATGACATGTGTTGGTATTTTGTCAAGAGTTTATCTTTTATGTGATTCTATGATGGTGTTGTGCGAACGTCGACTGCACAACACTTCACCTTATGGGCTCATAGGAGAACACCGTAGTGTAATGAATTGATGGAGACTTGGGAGGACACGTAAACCTGAGACCGAGTCATGAAGTTATATTATGAGGGTATTAGTATCGGGGACCTTAGAGTGTAATGCTATGGTGGGACTTTAGGTCTTAATAATTCTTGTGCAGTCATTTGCTTGGCCACATGATCCATCATAAGGGGTTGTAGTTTATTTATTTAGCTATACCTAATTATGGCTCCGTCCAAAGAGGATTAAAACTTGACAAGATATTCAACGTGTTGTTTAATAAATCTCTATGCCTAGCATCATCCATGCCGCCCTCGGGAACGTTTGCCACATATAAGTTACACATCACTTGAGCTTGTCCTTTGCCACATAAGAGGATTGGGCTTTCTCTCTTTGAGAGCTTTCACTTGCTACTATCTGTTATCTGCTTGCAATTATACAACTGAAAATACCAAAAACACTGCATCTTTTATTGTTTTATTTATTTATTTATCAATCTTACTAACCAATACCTTCAGCTCCTCTTGGGAGCCATCAGTGACTTGCTCAAGCAACTCGCAAGTGGCAAGGTTCCTACGGAGACCATCTCACTAGAGGACTCCGCTAAATCCAATGACGGTGATACCGAGGAGGAAAAAGAGAAAAAGAAAGGGGTTGAAAACTCCGACCTTAAGAACCCCTCTCCATCCACAACCAAGCCGGAAAGTGGGAAGCCCGAGTACCATGAGGTCTCTCCTCATGGTGTCTACTCTCCCGACCCACTTATCCCTCATCCTCGCTTAAATACCTTAGGTCCTCCACCTAAGCTTAATGCATTGGCTTTTACTAGTTGCCAACACTCAATGAAATCTCATGTCAACAGTGCCTCTATCGAGCTTTGGAGGATCATACGAGTGGGATACAAGGTCGTGGATCCAAACAACTTGACAAGAAGAGAGGTGGTTGATGCTCAACTCAATGCCTCCGCTCTTCACATGCTTGAACTTGCCGTTGGAGAAAATGGTATGCATCACATTCAACATGCCTCCAACGCCAAAGAAGCTTGGGATTGCCTTGAGGTGGCATTTCTTGGAAATGAAAGCATGAAGAGGAATAGATTTGATGCCTTGAGCAATGAGGCCGAAGGTTTCTACATGCTTGATAATGAAACTCATGAGAAGATGTATGGAAGACTCAAGATTCTTGCCAAAGCCTTTTATAATGTGGGGGCAACCTATGTGGATGATGCTTGGATCAAAAGGAAGTATGTGAATGCTCTCATGCCCTTCGAGCCCGTTGACTTGAAGGCCATACAAGGAAGACACAAATACCTTGACATGTCATCAAATGAAGTTATGCAAGAGATGCAAGCCTCCAAGGTTGCCACCAAGAATGCTCTAGACAACCGTGCTAGGGCCATGTGAATGAAACAAGGTCACTCTCTTGCTTTGAAGGCCAAGGTTGTGTGCCTTGATGAACATGATAAAGTTGAAGCATGCCCGAACAACATTCCTCCCGATGATCTTGAACAAGCCCTCCATGGTCACATAGCTCTTGCAACAAGGACTTTTTGGCGTGACCCGGCCAAGGCAAAGGCTCAAGTTGATCTAGCAAACAATCCAAGCGGGAAGAAGGAGTTGGCTAATAGAACAAAGACTTGCTACAATTGTCATAACAAGCATCACTTCATCAAAGATTGTCCTTATCAGAATAGAGAGCAAAACGGTGGAAGGTTTGTCCTCAAGAGCCAATCAAACATGATTCAAAAGAAGCAATTTGTTCTAGGCACTTACGTTGCTCAGATCGAAAAACTTTGAACTAACGAAAGATGCGTACATATCTGAGGATCACGCACAAAAATTTGCAGATTTAAATAATTTTTCTGTGATTTTACAGAAGTAAAACGGTGAACAGCAGAAATCTGTTCCTGCGCAGAAATCAAAATCTAGCATCATCTTCCTATTAGAGGCAATACTTGGCACAACAATGCGATAAAATAAAGATACAAAGGAATTGTTACAGAAGTAAACAACTCCTTGACTCAAAAAGAAAAGAAAAATTGCAGAAATAAATAATGAGTTGTCTCCCATAAGCGCTTTTCTTTAATGCCTTTTAGCTAGGCTTGATAGTTTTAATGATGCTCACATAAAAATAGAAAATGAAGCAAAAGGAGCATCAAGAAGAAAATTCGAAACAAATTTAAGTCTACCCCACTTCCTATGCATAGGAATCTTGTATAAATAAATTCATAAAAAATAAAGTGACAAGCATAGGAAGATAAAACAAGAGCAACTTCAAAACTTTCAGCATGAGAGGTGTTTTAGTAACATGACAATTTATAAAACCGTATTTGCCTCTCTCATAATAATTTTCAGTAGCATCATGAACAAACTCAATAATATAACTATCACATAAAGCATGCTTTTCATGATCTACAAACACATAATTTTTATCAAGCTCTAAGATAGTGGGATCAAAATTTTCAAACCCACTTTTAACAATTTTATAACAAGATGATTGATCACTCTCAAAAGATATAGGACTCATAGCTAAGGTCAAGACCTTTTCAACCCCATTTTCATTAGTAGTACAATTAATATTATCCAGCAATATAGGACCATCGTCTAGAGCTTTATCATAAACTTTTTCTAAACAAACCTCCTTATTACCATGCATTTCGATATCAGGCACAAACAAAGGATTATCATAAGATTTATCAAAATAGCATGGATTATCATAAATAACAGTAGCATAATCATTTTCACAAGTTTCATTCATAGGGGATACTTCAAGAGAATCCGCAGGAACATAACATTCATCCTCCTTTGATAAGCATGGAGGGCGATCAAATAATGTAAGACTTAAAGAGTTACTCTCATTAGAAGGTAGGCATGGGTAGCTAATCCATTCTTCCTCCTTTTGTTCATCACTCTCCTCCTCTTTTTCATCCAATGAGATTTCAGCTTCCGCAGTAGTTTCTTCTTCTACAGGTTCCTGCAAGACAATGGTCTCTTCTTTTTGAGGATGTCTTTTCTCAAGAAATTCAGTAATATAAGGATTATCATTATAATACTCAAGGCAATATCCAAGCATAGCAAAAAGTATCAGATCTATAAGGAGCATCATCATCTTGAATATAACCAGCAATTTCATAGGCACCCTTAAAAACAAAAAATTCTTCAATTTGTTCAAGATTAACAAAGTCATAGTTTCCTTTAGCATAAGCAGCCAAGGTTTCATTATCATTATAATCACATTGGAAAGGGAGGTGTTTATGCCTTCTACAACATAAAGATTCATTAAAGCAGTAGGATTCATCATAAGTAGAGCACAAGTTTTTACCAAAATAATTCAATCTACTTATTTGTTCCCATAAATATTTCCCTTTTTGAGATAAGCGGTATTCCTTATAATAATTTTGTTGTTCCTCTGTGAACCCACTTAGCCAATAAGATTTCGCTTCAGAGAGACCAGCCATTGATAGCAAGTAAACAACTAGACATAATAACAAACCGAAAAATGCAGAAAACTAATTTTTTGTGTGTTTTTGATAAATAAAGCAAACAAGACAAGATAAAAATAAACTAAGCAAGACAATAACAAAGTAAAGAGATTGGAAGCGTGAAACTCCCCTTGCAGAAATCCTCTTGCTCCCTGATGCATCCAAAATGCATCTACTTTTCCAAGTACTTTGCCTCATAATTTGCTCCGGAATCTTCTCATATTTGAATAAAACTGCTGAATCTGACGCTGTTTTTAGCAAAGTCTCTTCTCCGGCTATTTTTGCAGGAAATTAAATCGGGGAAAAATACCACGTCATTTTTATGGAAAAGGAAGGCAATGGACAAAGATGGACACAAGGAAGCGCTCGAGGGCCAAAAGGGGGGGTCCCACGCGGCCCCTGTACCTGGCCGCGTGGGCCCCACCCAAATGGGCCTCGGGCACCGCCTCGCCTTCGGTCTTCGACGTACCCCCTCATATATACAGAAAAGTACGTGCCCTAGAAGGAGAGGAGTTTTCGCGAAACAGAACGCCGCCACCATCACGATCTTCGTTTCGGGGACAGATTGATCCAGGATTTCTCCTCCGGTGGAGGGATCCGGAGGCCGTCTTCACCGCCTTCATCACCGCCTTCATCTCCATCGACCATGAGCCCCTTCACCATCACCATGTGTGAGTAGTCCGCTGTAGGCATGTGAGGTGGATGGGGATTGGATGAGATTGATCATGTAATGCTACCCGTTGTTCGGGATTTTAGGGTTTTATCTTGAGGATACTTTTGTATTGTGTTGATGCACTCTTGCTATGTTTAATGCTTGCTACTAGGGCCCGAGTGGCATGATTTCAGTACTGAACTTATATTGCCCCATCATATATTTGAGTTTGGTATTTATCTGCAAAGTGTATCACCTGCTATTATGTTGAACCTGCGAACCCTAAACGTGACATATAGGGAAAACAAGGGGGAGATGTTTTAGTTTGAGGATTCTATGTGTTCATGAAGTGTTAATGCATTGTTCCGGTCTATTCGAAAGGGTAGACCTTAATTACCTGTAGTTCCAAGTTGGCCCCGGTGAAATGGGCAGGTTGGACAATAGATGTTGTGCAAATTCTCTTGGTTAGTACGCACAACTAAATATGGAACACATACCTACATATATCGGAGTTAGAGATAGGTCCCATTGTTATTTGTTTCTTATTATATGATCAATCTCATTCTTGCAACACCCCGCTATCACCTCATGCCTACGTTTTAAATCTCTGAGTTACACTTTCACTTTTCCGGTGAAAACTGGGAAACACTTGTTCACTGCTACTGTTCTGCTTGTTACTTGAATCATACTACTGCCATCACTATTACTGCTGCAAGTTATTGATATACAGGTGTGGTTGAGAGTGACGCCTCAATTGCCAAGGTCTTATTGATATTCTTGTGTTCCCATCGAGTCGAACTATAAATTTGGGTAATACTTCCCAACGAAGACTTCAGCGATCCCCTATACTTGTGGGTATCAAGACGTTTTCTGGCGCCGTTGCCGGGGAACCTAGCTTTATTGGTAAGACAACTTGTTATCATCTATTTGCTGCTTTTGCTTGTTCCTAACCATGGGAAAGGAAAAGACTACTCGAAGGAAGTGAGGCCTTCAACTACTCGCAGAGGTACGGATTTGCCAAGTAGGCCAAACTTTTCACCTAATGTTGCTTCTGCTGTTGCTCCTAAGAAAAAGGAAAGGTTTTATCTAGTTCACCATTGTCTAAAATGTCTACTAGTAATGAAAATGATTTATTATGTGGTAGCATAGACAAAGAAGTGACACCTGAAACATCTGAGATAACTGAAACACCTGAAAATCTGGAATCTTCTACTAATGAAAATGTGGAATCTGAGTTAGAAGATAATGAATACTGTGATGATGAATTTGAAACTTCTTCTGAGGAAGAGGAGGCATTTACTATGGCTTTTATGAATTCTGACTTTGATAAATTGGATAAACTTGATAGCTATAAAAATTCTCCTCTTGATGGATATTTTCCTATTACTGAGAAAATGAATGCTCCTGCTATTAAAATTAAAGATAAAGATTATGAGTTTAGTGTTGATCCTGAAATAATTGAAAAAGCTGAAAAATATAAGTTTTATGGTAGAGAGGATGAGTTTCCTTTTGAACACATTGCTGTCTTGCATGACTTATCTGTGTTATTTGGTAAAGATGAAATCCATCAACGCTACTATTTCTTAAAGCTGTTTCCTTTTACTTTGGGAGGAAGTGCTAAAACTTGGTATAATCGTTTAGAACCTGGATGTATTACTAGCAAGGAAGAATGTTTGCAGGTATTCTATAATAAGTATTTCCCTGCTGATAAGATTCATGGTTTGACTGTTGCGATTAGCAGCTTTTCACAGAAAGAGAAGGAGGATTTACCCCAAGCTTGGGGGAGGTATAGTAAGATGGTTAGGAAATGTCCTACCCATGGCTTCAAGAGTAATGAAATACTTGATATATTTTACAATGGTCTAACCGAAAACACCAGAGGCTATCTTGATGGTATTGCAGGTAATGTTTTCAGGGAAAGGACCGTTGATGAAGCAACTGAGCTATTGGAGACTATCTCTAGGAATTATGAAGACTGGAATATTGAAGAGATATTTCCGGAGAAGAAAGGAGGCATGCTCAAATTGGATAACGAAACAATGAAAGAAGCTTCCAAGGCTATTAAAGAGAAGGGAATTAAAACCTCTCATCTTAAGGAATTATCTGAAATGGGTGTTAAACTTCCTGATGATCAACCATGTTTTCCAATTCAAGTCAATGCTATTAGCTCCATAAAAGGTAATGAAAAGGTAACACCTCCTGTTGATGTATCCTACATGAATGATTTTGCTTATCATCATAATCCTGAGGAGCATAATATTAGAATGACTATTATGGAGAACTCTCACAAAATTAAATCTCTTCGAGAAAGTTTACATGCTAGTGTGGGAGAGGTAAAAAGAATTGTTAAACACTGTGAGATGATGAATAATCAAGTTGAACAAATGGTTTCTCTTCAAAATCAATTGTATGAAAGTCTTATGGTGAAGAAACAGGTTTGTGGAGTTAACACTAGGGGAGGTGCAAGTACTCAGGATCCTGATTTTCCTGAAGGCCATCCCAAGAGAAAAGAACAAGAAGCTCTCAAGAAGAAATCTTCTGCAGGAAAATCTCCCAATGAAAACAAGGACATTGATGACTCTGAAGAGCAAGATAAGGATATTTCTATTTCTGATGCTGAGACTGAAGATAATAATAATGAAGAAGAAGAATCACCTTCACCTGAAGAAGAGCCACAAGAGGATGAAAATATTGAAGAACCTGAACCTAATGATAAAGAAGACCCTCCACCATCTACTGAGAAGAATAAGAAGAAGAGCCATCCTAATCCACAAAGAGGTAAAGATAGGGATCCGTGGGTACAAAAACCCATACCATATCCCCAAGAGGTAATAAAAACTTTGGATGATGCTAGATTTGAGAAATTCTTTGAGTTGATTAAGTCTTTGTGTTTGCAAATTCCTCTTGTTGATGCTATTAAAATCCCTCCATATTCCAAATACATGAAAGACATTGTGACTAATAAAAGAAAGATTCCTACTGATGCAATAACTGCTATGCTTGCTGAATATTCCTTTAAAGGGAAAATGCCTGAAAAACGTGGTGATCCTGGTATTCCAACTATTCCTTGTCATATTAAAGAAACTTACGTGAAATATGCTCTATGTGACTTAGGAGCTGGTGTTAGTGTTATGCCTTTTTCTTTATATAAGAAACTTAACCTAAACAAATTGGTTCCAACTGAAGTATCATTACAAATGGCTGATAAATCAACTGCTGTGCCTATAGGAATATGTGAGGATGTCCCTATCTCTATTGCTAATGTGTTAATCCCTACAGACTTTGTTGTGTTAGAAATGCCTGAAGATGATAATTTGTCTATTATTCTTGGAAGACCCTTTTTAAACACTGCAGGGGCTGTTATAAATTGCACTGAGAGCAAGGTAACATTCAATGTCAAGGGAAATGAGCACACTATCTATTTTCCTAAGAAGAAATCTGTTACTATGGTAAGCCAGAGTGTGAACTCCATTAAAAGGAATACTCTTATAATAGGAAGCTTTGAGTTTGCATTGCCACCTCCTGAACCAAAATATGCTATCTTAATGATTGGAACTATTCCAATCAAATATGAGGTGACTTGAAATTGCTCAGAAAACATATAAAATAAAGAATCATGTATTATATCTTTTGCATATTATTAATGAGACTTGATCAACCTCATTACTAATATGAAAATGATGCAAACTTGATTCCCATAAAAATTTTTGCATTTTGTTTATTCATTATAGAATTTTTAGATATTACATGATATAATTATTTCAAAGTGCAGAAATTCCAGCATATGTAGTTTGAAAAATTCTGTTCAGAAATTTCTCTAAAAATTCCAGAAAAATTGGAGGTAAGTTATTTTACCAGAGGAACTAACAGCCAAAAGGGAGACACCAGAGGGCCACCAGGGCCCAAAAGGGGTGTCCCACGCGGCCACAGTACCTGGCCGCGTGGGACCCACTATTTTGGCCCACAGAGGGGGTTAGGTGAGTATCCAGTGCCCATCTCCTTCCCCTCGACAGGAAACCAGCCCCAGGTATTTTTCCCAAATTTTCTCGAGCTCTCTTCCTGCTATCCTTGGATCTCCAAGTTTAGGGCAGATTTTTCAAATCTGTTTGGTGGGATTGCTCATTGGTATGTGACTCCTCCACTCATCCAATTACTTTTTGTTCTTATGCCTCATGCATGAAGTATTTTGCTGCACTAGGTGTCACCCTTTTATGCTTAGAAATCCATAGATTCAAGTTTTCTAGTTGATATTGATGCATGATATTGATGTGGAGACTATTTATGGATGGCTTAATGTTGTTTTAAGGTGTTACATCTTGATTTTTGTTGAATATTGTTTTTGGGCAGCAAGGTATCATGTTTAGCAAGGGCAAAGCTTTGGTTGGGATGAGCCAAGACCAAGAAGAAGAGTGCAAAGTCTCCCTCAATTATGATGACACCATCTTGGGAGGATGATGCATTCTTTGTAGGGGAGAAGCTGAAATACATACAACAAGATGGCAAGATCCCTATGTTCTTGAGCAGTGGGGGATCAAAGAGGACTTCGACACCTTCGCACTACAACTGGTTTACTTAGGTTCTCTCAGAACCCCAAGATACATATGAGAACTCTCTCGGGAATTCCTCTCTACTTCAGTTTGAGGGCCGGAGCCCCAAAAGCACAGGAAAAAAGTAAGGCACCCTCTTACCTTTGTTTGCAAATTTACTATGAGAGGTGAGCGCCTTGTTATGTCTCTAGGGAATTTTGCAATGCTATTGGTGTAGAAAATTCAGGGAGTTGGAGTGAAACTCGTGCTGATACCAACCATGAGCTTGTTGAGTTTTGGCATACTATATCTGTAAACTCTCATGATAGATTAAATAGGGGTAAATTTACTCATATACAGCACCCAAGTTTGAGATATTTTGCGTTGTTTCTTGCAAGAGGATTTCTTGCTAGGGATAACAATTCTGCTTGCACTGGACCAATGGTTTATCTACTAAAATGTGCAAAAGAAAATACACCGTGTGAATATAACTTGGGAGTCATACTTGCTAGATCTTTGCATACTGCTGTGAGTAGAAATATTACTGATCAAACTCCTATTTATGCTGGTGCTATTGCTACTATGGTGTACAATTACATTAAAAACGAGAGAGGATATGGTGATAACATGGGTACTCTAGTGCGAGAGTCCAAATTACTTGATTTTGCTTTGACTACTCGCATGGATATAAGTACGTTGTATGGGGAACATTATCTGTATAACTATTTGAGCACTAGTGGGCAGCGAGTGTCCATTAGGCTCCCCCGTACTGACTTTTTGACAGGAGTACCGGAAAATGGATAGTGGAAGAGGCGCCGCCTCAGGAGGAGCCACAAGCTCCAGAGACACAGGGGTACATACCTCAGGCGGAGCCCCTGTACCCAAGCATGCAAGGCTACCCATATAGTTACTACCCTGGAAGTGGAAGTGGATACGGCAACTACCCAGGATACTAGCTTGATCGCAAGCTTGGGGGAGTACTTCTCTTACTCTCCATTCATTGTTTTATATCACCGTTATATTGCTATGATAAGTTTCTTGAAAACGCAAAAACACAAAAAGATTTTATTTGTTTCTTTTACTTCTGGTTGTTTGTCTTTTGTTTCTTAGAACGAAAAATAACAAAAATATTTTCGTTTTCTTGAAACAAACGCAAAAACGGAGGTGCAGAAATTGCTGAAATCTGCTCGCTGTTTTATTTTTCATTTTTTCTCTGTAACTCCGATTGAGCTGAAATTTTAACCACTGCTGCAACACATCATAACCTACACACACGTAAAATATGAGATTTTTCTGAGGTGTCTAGGTAGGGTAAAAACAGTACTGTATGCAGTGACATTTTCTGGCAGATTTGAGTTTTTATTGTGCAGTTCAAGATGGGAGAGGAGAACAACGATGATGAGTTGATGGTGCATGAAGTGGATGAAAGGTATGACACCTTTGCCGTGTTTATGTGGACTTTTAATAACAGCAAGTGTGCACATCATATTTCTTCAACATCTAGAAAGTGGTAGCAAACGTTTATCTTCTCCGTGTTCTAGTATGTTATATGATGATGCAAGTGAAATATTTAGTGACAATACTTGGTTGTGGATTGAATAATTGTGGCTCTAAACAAAGGTCTACGCATCCCATTGTGCTTACTAAACTTGCCAAAAAGAGAGTAAAAGAATTTTCAAATGTTAAACATGAAGTGTATGCTTGACAGGTTTAGTGGTTGGGAGTTAGCTGAAATGTGCTGACACATGAAAGCTTTCAACATTGCACTAAAATATATTCAGTTGATATCATGTACTTTTGTTATGGATGCTATCATGTGCGAAATGAAAGCGGAAACTTAGCAAGTTTGTTGAGTAAGAATAATTGGCTAGAGAGACGCCTGGGCCGCCAACTTAAGCCATGCATCATTCATGGTGGAAATTTACAGCGCACATAGTGACATTCAGTGATGCACTCATAATAAAAAGCTACAAATAGTAAATAAAAGAGTGCTGAGATTGTTCATTGTCTGTTTGTCTTGTTGTTTGGACATGGGCTTGTCCATGTCCTGGGAAGAGGTACCCCAGTTGACGCTCTTGATGACGCTTTTATTACTTGCAATGACTGAAAATTTCGAACTACCTAGTGACCCAAGTTGAGTAGCCATGGTGTAGGTACTCGTATTCACGGGGCATGAGTTTTCAACCATAGTTGGTCAAGCATATGAGTCATATTAATATTCAAAGGGTTTGCTAAAACTAAGAGCAAGGTTGTAAGCACAATGATTTCACAGGTAACAAAAGAAAGAATCAAAAGACCTCAAAATCTTGTCATGATTCAATAGCGATGCAAGAACCTTTGTTTATTTCTACAGTTGAGCAAACTCATCCAAGTTTGACACTACATGTATATCTCTCTTGCAACAAATATAAATGCTTTAACATTGATTAGATATACCTTTGCTAGCATTTTCATTTGTTGTTGAAGCTATGCTTTGAATGCTTGTTGATATTAAATTGTGTTACATATGCAATGCAAAGTTCTTGTCAAAGTCTTTTATCGCTTCTGCACTACGTTTGAGTTGTTCGAGGACAAACAACGAGCTAAGCTTGGGGGAGCTGATGCATCCAAAATGCATCTACTTTTCCAAGCACTTTGCCTCATAATTTGCTCCGGAATCTTCCCATATTTGAATAAAACTGCTGAATCTGACGCTGTTTTTAGCAAAGTCTCTTTCTGGCTATTTCTGCAGGAAATAAATCGGGAAAATTACCACGTCAATTTTTATGGAAAAGGAAGGACAATGGACAAAGATGGACACGAGGAAGCGCTCGAGGGCCAAAAGGGGGGTCCCACGCGGCCCCTGTACCTGGCCGCGTGGGCCCACCCAAATGGGCCTCGGGCAC